>CM016616.1:2500-602500 GCA_005393395.2 Gossypium australe | reverse complement strand
ATCTTTCAAAACATTTTTACTCCGTGACATACCAGATCCGGTCAAGGCTCGTGGGCCGGGTTTGGGGTGTTACAAAAATTCAGCTCGCTCCGCATCATCATCGTCCTCAGCTCTAAATTCTTGAGCTCCATGCTTTCGTATACGATCAACAGGAGGTTTAGTTACTCTTTCAGGATTGGCAACAGGAGGTACAATTGGTATTACAGGGGGAACATTCGGATTCAGGGGTGGTTGAACAGCCAGAGTGGTTCGTAAGTAGTGACTTAACCAATCGTTCATCATATTATGGAATGCCTGCTTTACCCTCTCATCTGGGCCACTCGTAGTAGGTCGAGATTCTTCCGACGCGGTTACAAATTGCACCAAAAATGGAGAATCCACGGCATGAAAGTGAGAGAGCAAAATACTAAGAAATGTTTAGTTAAAAAAGTCAAAGTGAATGAGATGTTGGGGTTGGTGTGGGCTGCCAATGAATCCGTTTGCACTTCAAAAGGTAGAACGTAAGAGTGCGAACAAGTAACATCACGGTATCATTATCGCAAGGAAATCTTGAGATACTTCCCCTCACCACATATTTAGGGTTAATGTGGTAATATTTTTGAAAATTGCTGTAGAAAAGTATTTTTTAAAAGTGTTTTTGAAAAGTTTGCTTTAAAATTTGAGTATTTAGCATTGCTGTCAAAAAGTGCTTTTGAGAAATCAAATGTCCATTTTAGATATGTTATTATCAAATAATAAATATGCATTAAAATAAAATTTAAATTCGTTAATATTATTATATTTAATAAAATATAAAAAATTACTATAACTTGTTAATATTTTAATATATGAAATATAAATTTTAAATATTTTTAAGTAATAAATATTAATTACTTATAAAATTTAATTACAATATATAAACTACATTTTTAAATATTTAAATCTAAACATTAAATATTTGTAATTAGTATTTAAAAAATATTTTTTTATTTTTAATTAATGATTTTAATACATTTGTAATTAAGCACCAAGAAAAAAAGGAAAAGTACTATGTTATTGGAGGGGTGAAAAAGTAATTAAGCACTAAAAGTGCTTTTGGGAGAGAAAAAGATAAAAAATTTTAGCTTCTCCTTTTCAGAAGTGCTTTTCAAAAGCACTTCTAAAAAGTTAAAAATTCCAGCCAAAAACAACTTGTTCTGCACAGCTTTTCTTCCAAAAGTACTTTTGGAACCAGAAATACTTTTGAAAAGCACAGAAGAACTGGCCCTTAAACTAATAATTCTTTAGTCTTACCATCTGGATTTTTTTCTTTTTTTAAGAAATGACAACTAATAATCAATGTTTATTGCCACAATATAAAAACGTTATGCAAAAGTAGACATTAAATGTATTAAATATTTTTCAAAAAAAATTGTTTAGCGATGTCTATAAACACACATTAATCAATTTCATAATTTAATTATGAAAATGAAAAAGTGCTGTATATATTTCAAATTGGAAGAGAAAGTTGAAACTTTGGAAGAAGTGGTCAAATTAAATTTCATAACATCTAAATTTTCATGCTATCTTCATACATATTATTTAATTATGTTTATCTTTTCAATAATATAAACCGAAATTAATCTATATTGTTAAAGAATAATAATTATATTGTTTCGCACAAAAAAAAGGGATCGCTCGACTATCGTCCAAGAGACTATTATACGTGGCCATAAATAATTAGTTCCAAAACTTGGTCGAATGTTTGGCGGGATCCTATGTGAACATAAATAGTTATGTTCATCTGGTTTAATTAAAAAATATAAATAAATTAAGTTGGAGTTGGATATGAGTGATACGTAGCTATTAGATTTGATATAGAGAGATCCTGGGATTGGGGGATCGCCTGCCTCTCATTCTTTTACGTGCCGCCATGCATCGTCTGTTTCTATTTGTCGACATTCTTTTACGTACCGCCACGCAACCCTTGTAATAAAATTCATAAAAAGCTATTTTATCATTTAACATTTAACAATGGTTCTTTTGTTAGTTGATCAAGCAGATGAGAAGCAACTCATAGTTATATTCACAGAATCATCTGAGGCCCCTGAGAAGTTGGAGGTCAAAGATGCGGGTCCTGTGCCATTGAAGTTCAAGCGTATCAAGAAAGGAAACAAAATGATCTTGTCAGGCGAGCATTGGCCGAAACTCGTTCAAACTATACCATTGGACAAGGTTACAGAATCCACATTGAGAAAACCTCTGACAATGTGTACGAGATAGAAGGAGTGCAGGAACCATGATAGATGAATTGCAAGCTATCTACATCTATTAATGCATGCATATTATGTCAGGCTATGTGTGGATTATAATTATAAGTAAGTTATTACGTGGTTATTATATGTCATATTCTAGTTTCATGTTTGAAATTTGTGCTTTGTTTAAGGATGAATAGATCTTTTCTTATCTAAACATGATGTATTAGCCAAAAGTAGATCCATCAGACATGAAAATTAGTGTCTATTAAATTTTAATTTCTCGTGTTTTTGAATTAACTTTTTGTTTTCGTAAAGTAAAAGGATCAAAACTAGTAATAAATTAAAATAAAGGGATTCACTTTGCAATTTTCGCAAAATGGAGAGATGAAATTCACGATTTGACCAACTCGCTATGCCTACGAAATGAACTTAAAGAAAAGATAAAAATAGAAGCAAACAATTGTGCTTGCGCTTATACATGGTCATGCACGTGCAAGTCAAATGCAAATGCGATCAGCTCAGTCGAACCAACGACGACATTTAGAAGGAAAATTGTCTCGATCGATGTGCATAATATCTCGATTCTCGCGTACAAACATGAAAATTGTCTCGATCGATGTGCATAATATTGCTCTTTATATTATATTATCTTATATTATGCATGCACTAAAGCTCTAAGCGTGCAATTCAAATTATCATGCGATAACTAGCAAAGACAATTAAGAAAATATATATCCGAAAGATTATGTAAAACATTGTCACAAGATTTAAGCCTTTGCAGCCTCGCGATTTATCAACATTGTCGATATAAACCATGGATCAACAACGAGATACATTATGGTCATGATTTATGTGTCAAGTTATTATCTCATATTTTAGTGTTATGTTTGAATTCCAAATTTTGTCGAATAAATTTTTAAAAACAATTATATTTATATTTGTTTCTTGTAATAGATCGTTTATACGTAGACAGCTATTTATTCATGTCTTATTATTCTTTTTTTGTAAATTGGTTTTAAGTTTTTTAAATATATATGTAATTAAGTCGCAAGAAATATTTTATCTTTAATTAGGATAACAATGTATTAAAATTCAATATACTGAATTAAACTGTAACTTCAAAAATTTGAATCGAGTATCAGACTATAATTAACCAAAAATTCATGGGATTTCAAAATTACTACCAAGAAATTTTAACTTCATATACAATCCTTTTTAGGAGGGCTCAATTTAAGAGTTCTAAAATCTTAATATTTTAAACCATTATATGTAGCATTAATCTTCTTTATTGAAGACATTTATAAAAATTAATTGGTTCATTATGTTAATTTAATAAATTAAATCTTTTTCGATGGAGCGACAATTCTTTAATTTTGGTTCTAAACCGTGGTCTTAGTTCTACAACGTACTATCTCTGAATATAGGTAGAAGCAAGGCTTAAGCACAAAATATTAGTAAATTTTGTTGGGTCGACGAGCATCTCGCGTACAAACATGAAGATACAATTAATTGCTTAGATTTACTGATTTTTGGGAAGAAAACGACATGTTGCTCTTGTATTATCTGGTATCTACTAAAACAGCAAAGAGAAAATATTATAAATTTATAATCATTCTTGTGGAACAAGTTTAAAAAATCTCATGTTTTTTTAACTACAAAATAGTACTAGTAGCGCAATCTTCTACCATATTTTATCATGCATGCATGACGTGAAGTCTTTGAGGTTGCACTTCAAGATATCTTGCGATAGCTAAGATAGATGATTTAAGAAAACATATAGGCGCGATAGGTTATGTAAGAACATTTAATTCTTCTCTCTCCACATATATCATTTTTATTCTTCTTTTTCTTCGTTTGATCGAGCAAGAAAACATAATTTCTTAACTCTATATAAACTTATTAAGCCCCGGAAGGACTCACTTCACAAACAGAGAGCTTGATAAGGTCCAACCAAATTACGATCTTCTAAAGGCTAACAATCGGAGAGCTGAAATGACAGAGATATTCAAAGTGGTACTTGACAAAATAAAGAAAGAAAAGTTGAGGTTTCATCATAATGGCGGCGCACTCCCTAGGGGTTCGAATGATCTGCCTGTGAGAGATGAAAATGGAAGATCATGGAAATTCAACTGCAAGAGTGAAGGAGGCAATTGCTTCTCCCTCAGTGGTCCTGAGTGGAGGTGTTTTGCCAAGTCTAAGGTTAATGCTATGGTCACTCTTTATTGGGAAGAAGATGAGCACGTCTACACCATTAGGGTTAGAAATTTTTGATGAAACCCTTTCGGTTTGTTGATCTATTTTCTATGTAGTTATGTTGGTTATGGTGTGCTGTTAAAATTTGAACCTATTTGATATGCATCTTTTGTTTTGTTGTATACTGTTTCAAATATTAGTGTGTTGTAATTTTACCCAGGTTACTATAAATATATTTTGTTATCACTAAAATTATTCTCATATGAAGTAATTTACTACTAATTGCACCAAAATCGAGAATCCATGGCATGAACGTCAATGAGATGTTGAGCTTGGTGTTGGCTGCCAATGAATCCTTTTGGTTGTCACTAAACATAGTATTCTACATAAAATAAAAAAGTCAAAAGGTAGAACGTGAGACTGCTAACAAGTAACATCATGGTATCATTATATCGCAAGGAAATCGTGAGATATTTCCCCTCGCGACAAAATTAAACTGATCAATCTTTTTATTGTAAGTATGCCACAAAATAAAATAACACATTATGGTCTTCATTTTGTACCACATGTTTCAGTTCTTCAATCTCAAACTCTTAATTTTGTACCACATGTTTCAGTTCAAGCGTATCAAGACCGGAAACAAAATGATCTTATCAGGCGAGCATTGGTGGAAACTCCGTTCAACCTATACCATTGGAGACGGTCACAAAATCACCATTGAGAGCATCTCTGACAAAGAGTACAAGATAGTTGAAGTGTGGAAACCATGATAGATGAATTGCATGTTGGGAAGAAACCGAACAACCGAAACAAAGCGGAAGCAAAACCGGTGTTCTTTCTCTCCCTATAACTCCAGTCAAATATTATAGCAAGTACAATAGCACAAAAATATTTGTTCTCTAGCAACCTATCAACCACAAATTAACCAATGCAACCGCAACAAAAATAATAAATAGAGACACCGATATTTTTACGTGGAAAACCCCTCTAAATCAAGGGTAAAAACCACGGGACTTTAGAGTCCGATTAAAAGCTCCACTATAATCAAATGTTCAGCTACAAGATTACAATATCAAGCCTACAACAAGCATTCAACTCCAACAAGGCTAACAATATGTAATCTTTAGCAAAAGAGAGAAAAATAGGAGAACATCACCAAAAACGTAGCTGCTGTAAAACGGGTATTTCTGACGCTACAGGACTCGGATGAAAAATCCGACCGTACAAAGTCAAGAACACCTTGTCGTCTAGCTGCTGTCCAAAAATCAGCTCAATCGAACCACGGATGGACCTCCGATCGAAGAGTTGATCACAGCTGCTCCAAACTTGAAAAGAAATAATTTTTCAGCTTCAAAGCTCTCTGTTTCTCGTTTGTTTCTCTCCCTCATTTCAAATTTGATTTTGGCTTTCTCTCATGTTAAAATATGCCGGCCACACCACATGTATAAGACAAAAAAAAATGATAAAAGCCAAAGAAATTGGCTGCCAACAAGTCACGTAAGAAAGGACAAAAGAAATGATAAAAGAAAAAAAAAAAGGGCCATGTTTTATGGCAGGTTTTGAGGGATTCCCACATAGTGGGACCCTCCCAACAAATCTCCCCCTCCAACTATGTGGGGAATGCCTCCATACCGGAGATCAAACAACATGCTTCAAACTTTCCTCTTGGTAAAGCCTTCGTCAACATATCAGCACCATTATCATCAGTATGTATCTTCTCAAGCTCTAACAGCTTAGCTTCAAGAACATCTCGTATCCAATGGTACCTTACATCAATATGCTTAGATCTAGCATGAAAAGTCACTCTGGCTATCACAATACAGGACATACTTCTCCTGAGTAAAACCGAGCTCATGCATAAACTTCTTCATCCAAAGCATCTCTTTGCACGCTTCAGTTGCTGCAATGAACTCTGATTCGGTGGTGGACAATGCAACACACTTTTGTAATCTCGATTGCCATGCCACAGCTCCCCCTGCATAAGTGATCAAGTAACCTGAAGTAGATCTCCTCGAGTTAATATCTCCGGCCATGTCTGAATCTGTATAACCAACAAGAACAGGTTTTTCATTGCCGAAACAAAGTTTCATGTTGGAAGTGCCACGAAAATATCTCATAATCCACTTCACTGCATTCCAATGCTCTTTGCCTGGATTAGAAAGAAAACGACTGACTGTACCAACGGCATAAGCCAAGTCTGGTCTCGTGCAAACCATTGCATACATCAGACTCCCCACGGCTGAAGAGTAAGGAATTTTCTGCATCTCTTCCTTCTCCTTTTCTGTGGAAGGACTATGCTTAATACTCAATCTGAAATGCGTAGCAAAGGGAGTGCTCACCGCTTTAGCTTTGTCCATGCTAAACCTTTGAAGTACTTTCTCAATGTACCTCTCTTGTGATAACCATAATTTCTTGGCCTTTCTATCACGTGTCAACTTTATGCCAAGAATTTGCTTTGCTGGCCCCAAATCCTTCATTGCAAAGGATTTACTCAACTCTTGCTTCAACTTCTCAATTCTAGAAGCATCCTGACCAACAATAAGCATGTCATCAACATAGAGCAAAAGGATTATAAAATCATCACCAGAGAATCTCTTAACAAACACACAATGATCAGAAGTAGTCTTCTTGTAGCCTTGCTCCCCCATGACAGACTCAAACTTCTTGTACCATTGCCTTGGAGCTTGTTTCAAACCATACAAGCTCTTCTTCAATCTGCACACATAGTCTTCTTTCCCTTGTGCAACAAACCCCTCTGGCTGCTCCATGTAAAGCTCTTCTTCCAAGTCACTATGAAGAAAAGCAGTTTTCACATCCATTTGTTCAACCTCTAAGTCATAACAGGCTGCCAAACTCAGTATAGTTCTAATAGAGGACATCTTCACAACCGGAGAAAATATTTCTTCAAAATCAACCCCCTTTTTCTGAGTATAACCCTTGACGACCAATCTAGCCTTGTATCGTGGAGATGAAGACTTCTCTTCTTGCTTCAACCTGTAAACCCATCGATTCTTCAAGGCTCTTTTGCCCTTGGGCAATTTCACCAACTCAAAGGTATGGTTCTCATGCAAGGATTGAAGTTCATCTTTCATTGCTTCAACCCACTGATCTTTGTATTCACTCTCCATAGCCTCTTCATAACATTCAGGTTCTCCCCCATCAGTCAAAAGAACATATTCATCAGAGGAACACCTGACAGAAGATCGTCGATCTCTGGAAGACCTTCGAAGTGGAACCGCTGGTGGAGCTATAGGTGCTTGTTGTTGATCATTCACAACATCATCCATGGGAGCATCAAAGTCACCTATATCCTGATGGTCATCAGTAACATCACCATGCACATCATCCTGGATAGGACCTGGTGAAGAGTTTAGGGGAACCGGATTCACATCGACCAAATCACCACTGTCTTATGAATTCACTTTCTCCGTCTTATCAATGTCATCGATGGTCTGATCCTCAATGAAGACAACATCTCTGCTTCTCACGAGTTTCTTCTGAATGGGATCATAGAGTCTATAACCAAACTCACCATCTAGACCATAACCAATAAAAATGCATTGTCGAGTCTTGGCATCCAATTTGGATCTTTCATCCTTTGGAACATGAACAAATGCTTTACAACCGAACATACGTAGGTGATCATATGACACGTCTTTGCCAAACCAAACTCTGTCTGGCACATCACCTCGCAAAGGAACACTAGGAGACAGATTTATCACATGTGTCACTGTATTCAAAGCTTCAGCCCAAAATGATCTTGGCAGCTTTGAATCTGACAACAAGCATTTGACTCTCTCAATTAGTGTTCGGTTCATTCTTTCAGCTAACCCATTTAACTGTGGAGTCTTTGGTGGTGTTCTTTGATGTCTGATTCCCTGTCGCAGACAATACTCATGAAATGGCCCTGTGTACTCGCCACCATTATCAGTACGAATGCACTTCAACTTCTTCCCTGTTTCTCTTTCAACTGATGCATGAAACTGTTTAAACACTTCAAAGACTTGATTTTTAGACTTCAAAGTGTAAACCCATAGCTTTCTTGAACAGTCATCAATGAAAGTCACAAAATAAAGTGCACCGCCGAGTGACCTTACTTTTATCGGACCACAGACATTCGAATGGACCAACTCTAGCAACTCTGATCTTCTATGAGGAGGACGACTTCTAAAAGAAACTCTTCTCTGCTTTCCTGCTAGACAATGAGCACAATCCTTCAGTGTAGCATTCTTCAACCCCGAAAGTTGATTCTTCTTCGCTAAACAGTTAAGCCCCTTCTCACTCATGTGACTAAGTCGTTTATGCCACAACTCAGTTGAGCTGTCATTCACTGTCACATTCACCGTCTCTCGAGAAGCTGAAGCTTGCATCAAATATAAATTTGAGCTCTTCTTTCCTCGAGCCATAACCAAGGAGCCTTTAGTCAGCTTCCACTGCCCATCACTGAAAGTGTTACAGAATCCCTCATCATCAAGCTTTCCTGCAGAGATCAAATTCAAATGGATATCCGGTGCATGTCTGACATCCTTGAGTGTTAACTTTGTTCCATTGTTACTCACCAAGTGAACATCTCCCATACCAACAATCGGAACCAAACCGTCATTACCCATCTTCAATACCCCAAAATCACCAGGAGAATAAGATGTGAAGAAATCCTTCCTCGACGTGACATGAAGTGATGCACCAATATCAGTTACCCAACTGGTCTCGTCACATGCTAGGTTGACCAAATTCTCATCACGAATGACCAACAGATCTTCACGAGTAGCAGTAGCAACACGCTCGGATTTTTCATCATCATTCCGATCATGTTTATCACCACCTTTGTTCTCTTTCTTCCACTTGAAGCAGTATTTCTTGATATGGCCTTTCTTACCACAATGATGACACTCAAGATTCTTGTATCTCGATCTTGACTTGCTTCGGCCTTTATCTCTACTCTTTCCATCTTTGTCTCTGTTCCTCCACCTGTTCTCGGTAACCAACACCTCAGACTGTGATGTAGAACCCTGAGATCGTCTTCTAACCTCTTCATTCAACACACCACTCTTAGCCAAATCCAAGGTAATAATACCCTTTGGGGCAGAATTAATGAGCGAAACCCGGAAAGTCTCCCAAGAGTCTGGTAGAGTAGCAAGCAACCAAAGCCCTAAAATCTCGTCATCAAATTTGACACCCATACCAAGCAACTGATTCATCACGCTCTGAAATTCGCTCACATGGTCAGCTATAGACGTTCCTTCATTGTATTTCAACGCCATCATTTTCTTCAGCAAAAACAACTTGTTATTGCCCGACCTCGAAGCATACAAGCTTTCAAGCTTCTCCCACAATGTTCGAGCATGTGTCTCCTGATCAATGTGGTTGTAAACATTTTCTTCAACAAATTGCCGAATAAAGCCACACACTTGTTGATGCTCAAATTCCCATTCTTCATCACTTTTCGAATCGGGTTTTTGAGTAGCAAAGACCAGAAGATGCAGAGCCTTCACAAACAACAAGTCCTTCATTTTATTCCGCCAAAGTTGATAATTTGTGCCATTCAACATAATCATCTTGCTCGTATTAATTTCCATAATTATTTGACAGAATAACCGAGCTCTTGATACCAGTTTGTTGGGAAGAAACCGAACAACCGAAACAAAGCGGAAGCAAAACCGGTGTTCTTTCTCTCCCTATAACTCCAGTCAAATATTATAGCAAGCACAATAGCACAAAAATATTTGTTCTCTAGCAACCTATCAACCACAAATTAACCAATGCAACCGCAACAAAAATAATAAATAGAGACACCGATATTTTTACGTGGAAAACCCCTCTAAATCAAGGGTAAAAACCACGGGACTTTAGAGTCCGATTAAAAGCTCCACTATAATCAAATGTTCAGCTACAAGATTACAATATCAAGCCTACAACAAGCATTCAACTCCAACAAGGCTAACAATATGTAATCTTTAGCAAAAGAGAGAAAAATAGGAGAACATCACCAAAAACGTAGCTGCTGTAAAACGGGTATTTCTGACGCTACAGGACTCGGATGAAAAATCCGACCGTACAAAGTCAAGAACACCTTGTCGTCTAGCTGCTGTCCAAAAATCAGCTCAATCGAACCACGGATGGACCTCCGATCGAAGAGTTGATCACAGCTGCTCCAAACTTGAAAAAAAATAATTTTTCAGCTTCAAAGCTCTCTGTTTCTCGTTTGTTTCTCTCCCTCATTTCAAATTTGATTTTGGCTTTCTCTCATGTTGAAATATGCCGGCCACACCACATGTATAAGACAAAAAAAAATGATAAAAGCCAAAGAAATTGGCTGCCAACAAGTCACGTAAGAAAGGACAAATGAAATGATAAAAGAAAAAAAAAAGGCCATGTTTTATGGAAGGTTTGAGGGATTCCCACATAGTGGGACCCTCCCAACATTGCAAGCTATCTACATGATCTGTTAATGCATGCATATTATGTCAGGCTATGTGTGGATTACAATTATAAGTAAGTTATTACGTGGTTCCTATATGTAATATTCTAGTTTCATGTTTGAAATTTGTGCTTTGTTTAAGAATGGATAGAGTTTTTTTTATATATATAAAAGAGTTATGTTGTAATCCGTGTCTTGTAAGTCATATTAATGACGAGAAATTTGAAATTTTTTTAGGAATTTTGAATTTAAGAGTTATAAAATCATAACTTTTATGACTTTATATATAAAGGATATTGAGAATTTCACTGTTAAAATTTCATGTTAAGACTCGAATATCAACATTTGAAATATGTTTGCTAGAATCCAACACCCACTTATATCTGGTGTTGTTCTTTGCCCTATCAACTATTTTCTTTTTGAACAACAGAATTGATGTTCAAAAAACTTAGTAATAGTAGTTCAATCTTGAATAATATCAGATGACGTGACAAGTATTTGACCTAGTTTATCAATTATCATGCATGCATGACAACTTCGAGGTTGTACTTCAATTCATCTTGCGTGCGATAACTAACAAAGACGATCAAGATAATATATTTGCCCGAAAACTTATGTAAATGTATTCACCTGTCAAGATTGTGCAAAGATTTATTTTATAGGGTTTTTTTTTTCATATTGTCGCAAGATTACAGAAGTAAAGGAATGCTTTGATTTTCTAACCTAACAACCGATTTACCAACTCAACCCAGCAGAATAGCAAGCTGCTCACGCTTCATCACGATAATTTATGACTCAAAATTTCTTACTATTATTACCTTATGTTCATATGTTTGTAACCAATGAATAAAAAAAATTCAAATTAATTAATTAAATTAAAAGAATTTTTTGTTCATCTGATTTAATTAAAAGAGAATAGCTTATATTAAGATAATCTTAAAATATATAGTTTTTAGACACCAATAAAATAGTGCCTCATTATTAATTTTTAAAGACATACAAATTTTTTATACAGTAAATCATATATAATATTATCTCTAATTTAATTTAATTTTATTTAAAATAATTAAAATTTTAAGGAAAAAAAACATTGACAATTAAAAATTTAAAAAGTGATAAAAATCATAAGCGAGAATTAAAAATAAAAAACTAAAATCAATCATTTAAAATCTAGAAAAAGCACTATCTGGAAATCGAAATCATATTCAATAAAAAATTGAAAAGATTGGAAGAACAAAAGCGCATTCGAGTTACTCAAATTGTAAAATTTAGTTCGACTTAAACTTAAATTATTTATTCGAGTTGACTCAAATAATTTAAAATTTGATTTTTTTTTAATTTTTTTTGAATCAAACCAAGTTTTATTCACCCTTAATTGTGTGTCTATATGGTGATGCTTGTGAAAGGTATCAGTATCCAACTATTACACATTTCATTATTTATTATAGAGATAAATTTTAAAATTATACATAAATTTTAATCTAATTTGTAATTTTAGACATGAATTTAATTTTGTATAATTTTATATATAAAATTTTAATTCCATATAACTTTTACAAATTATTAATATAAAATCATTTTATATTTATGTAATGCATACAAAAATAATTTAATATATTTATTTATAATTAAATCACGATTAAATTTTCATATATATAATTATCATATTAAAGTAAGTTGATAGATAACTTTGAAATTCATACCTTTTATAATATATTATTTTTAAATCCATGCCAATATTAATTTCACGTGCATAGCCGCAAAAGCACTTTTAAAGTGTTTTACATAAAGTCAGCCATTCATTGGGTCACGACAAAGCCTATTACGTGAGACAGCTAACATCATGCTGACATTGTCCCTTATGCCCCTTTGCTGATCCTCTCATAAATTTCGATAAAGTGGCTTTTTTGTCACTTAACAAATAGATTAATAATAAATAATAAATCAAATTGATTAAAAAACTAGTGAACAGCCATAACCCACGTACATGTTTGGTGTTACGGAAACACAAACCAACTTTATTCAGTTATTTTCTTTATCCACTATAAAGCAATTAACCACCCACAAATTTAAAGTTAGACCAAAATGATGATAAATGGCAGTCGCTCCAGTTAATACAATTTTCAAAGGGTACGTCAACTCGTGTCGGGCCTCAATGTTTGTGAATTAAATGATGAAAAATGGCGGTGGTCTAATATATTAATTACAAGTAGCGATAACAGCAGAGGTAGCACCGTATCTTGCAAACTAAGTTCTATCTATAATATGGTCACACTTAAATGAACCCCATTAAGGATAATGCTATGGTCACAAAGACTATGGAAAGATTTAAAACTCTGCTCGCGATATACGGTATTTTACAGCAAAATTACAAGAAGAAAGGTGTTTGGATCTATATTTTCAATTTTCAGTTGTCGCTAACCATAACTCTCATAACAATTTTCAATTTTGAACACTTACTGTCTCAAGTCTTAAATGATAAGCAACGTTGCGGCAGAATAGTCAGCTGCTCGCGCTTCCTTTCAATATTTTATGACTACAAATTTCTAACTACGTTGGTATGTTTGTAATCAATGAATAAAAAAAGTCTAATTAATTAATTAATTAATATAAATTAAGAATTCTATGCTAATCTGGTTTAATTAAAATTTATAAATAAATTAAGTTGGGGTTGGATATGGGTGATATAGAGGCGCAAAGCAATTTTGAAAAGATTCAATCAAGTCCCAAAGATGCTGGGATTGGGGGATCGCCTGCCTATCATTCTTTTACGTATCGCCATGCATCATCTGTTTCTAGTTGTCGACATTTTTAGTAGGACAAAACCTATGACGCGAGGCTCTAAAATATCACGCAACCCTCGTAATAAAATTCAATGAACTGTGTTTTTGTTGTTCATAAAAAATATTTTATCATTTAACAAGATATTCAATGTATAAATATTTGTTTAGCAGAGTAGCAGCGCGACATCGTGCGAACTAAGCTGATATTTTCTGCATGAGAAATAAACAAATGTTTTATTGATTATTGATTATTTATTATAAATAGCAAGGGTTCTTCATTTCGTTTCATCATCTTCATTTTGCACTCAAAAAAAAAAAATTCACATTCTCTCTCAAGCTACAACCTTAACTTAGTATCCAAATCAAAGCCACAACAATGGATCTTTCGTTAGACGTTTATCAAGCAAAAGAGAAGCAACTCATAGTTATATTCACAGAATCTAATTTCCCTGCTAAGTTGACGTTCAGAGATACCCGTCTTGGGCCATTGACTTTTAAGTGTGCCCAGAAAGGAAACAAAATGACCTTCTCAGGTGAGGATTGGAAGAAATACCAAGAATTATATAAAATTAGCAGCGGTGAGAGGATCTCCATTGAGGGCATAGCTGGCAATCAGTGCCAGAAATTTGAAGTGATGAGAGCACCATAGATGAATTGCAAGATATATATATATATATATATATATATATATATATATATATTATGCTATCTACATCTATTAATGCACGCTGTGGTAAGTTATTACATGGTTACTATATGTCATATTCTAGTTTGTGCTTTGTTTAAGAGTGAATAGATTGTTTTCTATAAAAAAAAATTATATTGTAATATGTGTCTTGTAAGTCATTTTAATAATGACAAGTTTGAAGTTTATATAAAAATAGAAGTGTTGAATTTAAGTGTTCTAAAATTATAACCTTTATGGCTTTATATATAAAGGGTACATTAATTTTCTTTATTTAATTATTTTACTTTAATTATTTATCAAAATTTAATATTTATATTTTATAAATATTGAGAATTTCGCTCCATTCAAATTATATTGTTAAAATTTCATCTTAAACTCGAAAATCAATATTTAAATTAATATATTTACCATCTGAATTAATTTCTTATTTTTTTGTAAAATATTGAAATCAAATTCTGATTTTTGAGGTTACTTCTTTATATGTTGGTAATCTTTTTTATATCCCTATTCATGATTTTTCTTTTTCAAATCAATAAAATTTATCGAATTACAAATAAATGTGATTTTATTCATCATATATTTGTAATCAATGAATAAAAACAAATTAACGAATTAAATTAAGAAAATTATATGATTATTAATTTAATTAAGAATATAGAATAAAGTTGACTCGGATATGGATAGTCGGTTCTTTTACATACTGCATGCAAATTTCTGATTTTGGAAAGAAAAATAGATTACGACAAAACCTATGAAACAACACTCAAAAAATATCATGTCGACTAATCCAAGTGTCGCGAACAAAATGCGCGCGTCAGATATATTTTCCCTCACGCTGCCAATTTTGCAGATCCTTATAATAAAATTCAATAAAAAGTCTTTTCTTGTCTTTTGTCCAGTTCATCAATAAAATATAAAAATAATCATCTTAAACACAACTTTCTTCACTCATAAAAATAATCAAAGAATAAAAAACAAATTAAAAAAGTACATATGATTATCTGATTTTGATTAATAATTTAAAATATTTTTTTCTTAAATATGGATAATATATACTTATTATAATTTATTTATTTAAAGCCGCAATTTTTGACAGATTTAAACTAGTCACTTTTACTTTTAGTACGATTTAGGTTACGACAGAATCTATCTATCACACCACGCTCGAAACTAAGCCAAATGTTACAACCTTTTTTCCCTCGCGCACTCAATTTTCCTTGTAATAAAACTCAAAAAAGTGTGATTTTGTCGTCTTTTTCTTTTCTATTAATCAAACAGTCAAAAGATTTTCCTCTTTTGACAAAAGTAGGTAGAAATTAAATGTATAAGTTATATTTTTAAGAATAATAAACCTATCATGGTTTATTAGTGTCTATATAAACACAAAATAAACAATACTTAGATGCTCGCTATTCATAATATAATATAATTAAGTTGCTTTAGCAGCAGTTCTAGACCACAACTAATTCTTCTGTTATTTTCTTTTTCTTAAGACCACAACTAATACTTTCCAACCTAATAAAAAAACGACTTACCTCGCGGTGTTTTAACCTAAATGATGATAAAAGGCTGTAGTGTCGCCATACTATATTATATTTCCAAAGAATAAGTCGCGCATCTGTGTATGTTTTATTACAAGAAGCGATAGCGGCAGAGTGGTAGCACCACATCTTGCTAATGATGTTTTATTATATCCCAAATGTCTAATGATGTTTTAACCTACAAAAAGTGTAGCAAGAAAAGTTGGTAGCTGTGATCAATTCAAGTCTCGCTCTCTATACAATTTTTGTTTATATTTTTTAAAATATTTTTGAATTTTAAAGAGTTTTTAATATTTTTATTTTCTTTAAAATTATAATTTTTACATTTTTGTTTTTTATTTAAAATATAAAAAATTAAAATATTTATATACTTTAAAGGGTAAGAATCAAATTGATAAAAAAAACATTATAAATATTACTGGCTAAAAAAGTTATTTTGCGCTATGACATCGTTAATTTTAACAGAAAAATTAGACTGAGGATCAAGATTTTTAAATACAAAAAATATATAGATCAAATGTCTCGAAATTAAAATATAAGGACTAAATTTTAAATTATAAAAGAGTATTTTTAAATTTATAATATTAGAATGTTAACAAAGATAGACGTCACCATCGAAAAACTAAAGTTGGATTCATAAAACCCTACTTTATTCAGGATATTATAATCATTCTTTGGGAACAAGTTTCAGAAAACTCTAATTTTAGATGACGTCACTGGTGTTTGACCCAGTTTAGCATGCATGCATGAACTAATAAAATATTTTCCCACACGAGAACATGACGTTAACTAAGCCAAGCCTCGCCAACAAAATATGCACGTTAGATATATTTTCCCTCGCGCCGCCAATTTTGCTGATCCCTATAATAAATTTCAATAAAAAATGTTTTCTTGCATTTTTTCCAGTTGATCGGTAAAATAAAATATTTTTAGAATAATAATTATACCAGTGTTTATTAGTGTCTATACAAACACAAATTAATCAAATCCATAACAGAATACTCACCATATTCATATATAAAAGCACTAAAATTCAAAGTCGGTCGAAAGATTTAAAACTCTGCTCGTGATATACCATATTTTTATAGCAAGATTACAAGACTAAATGTATTTGGATTTATATTTTCAATTTTGGGTTGTCTTTAATCACGACTCTCGTAACAACTGAACTATGAATCCAACACTTACGGTCTTAATTCTTAAATGATAAGCAACGTTGCAGCAGAATAGTAATCTGCTCGCGCTTCATTACAGTGTTTTATGACTAAACATTATTACCTTATGTTGATATGTTGATATTATAGAGCGACAAAGCAATTTTGAAAAGATTCAATAAGTCCCAAAGATGCTGGGATTGGGGGATCGGCTGCTAAGCATTCTTTTAGGTACCGCCTTGCATGATCTGTTTCTACTTGCCGACATTTTTAGTAGGACGAAATCTATGAGGCGAGGCTCTAAAATATTACGCTGCCGCACAGCAAGTGCTGCAACTCTCGTACTGGTGTGTTTGGGTTGGAATCTGTGTATCCGTTAAATTTCGAGTCTGTTAATAGGGGTAAATAAGGAAAAGGTTAAATTGAATGAAATGAAATGGTTGAGCCATTGAAAGAAATGTGAAAATAGAACATGAACTGAAAAAAAATGTGATTGGAATATGAGTATGAGAATGGAAAGTATGAACCATTGGTTCAAGAAATGGATAGTGGCTCAACATGATTGTGTATTATTTCAATTGTTGAATAGCTAAAATTGAATTATATGAATATATTGAGAATGACAAACTTATGTTTGAATTGGTTTAGTAAAATTAAAGTTATATGATTTAATGATATGATTATTATGTTTATAATTTGAATTATGGTAATACCTATACTCAGCGTACGGTTGTTTCCGTGCGCAGGTTGTAGAAGTCAATTACTGAACCAGCATCCAAAGTCAGATCCGACTTCAGCAAACTTTTGGTGATGTATATTTATTTTTGGTAATGTGGCATGTACATAGGTTGTATATAAAGGTTATTATATTTTGAATGTAAATGGTTAAAAATGTTAGTATTACAAGTTTAAGAATTATAATGAAAGAAGTTTATCTATTTTAATCTAACTAATACTTTGATAAATTTAAGTTGATATTATATTGATTGAGTTTGATTAGAAGGTATTTAGAATAGAAAATGAATATATGAAATGAATTGGTTATGATTGAAATGAATACGGTTTAAATTGCAGGAGGTATTATATGATAATAAGCAGAAATGCTGCCGAAATTTATATTAAACAAAATATATTCTGAAATACTTAAACGAGTCCCATTTCACTTTTAATTCAGACTTTAGACTTTGAAAGTTCATTATAGGGATTAGTTATTAAAGTTATACTATGAATGTTATTTTTTTTAGAATTATTTTGTAAATTGTCTGATATATCCGGTAATGCCTCGTAACCCTGTTCCGGCGATGGTTCGGGGTTGGGGGTGTTACAATTATTGGTATCAGAGCTATCAAATTTAGTCGATTCTCGGGCTAAATCGGGCTCGAAAGTGAGTCTAGAAGTACATGCCACTATTGAGTCGAAGCTGAGTCGGGTTTTTGGATGCTGATATATATTTATTTGATTTTGTTTTATAGATAAAATGTCAGACGAAAGAATGTATGATGTTGAATAGGAAATGTATACTGGAAGTCAAGAAATTGAAGAAACTGAATCTGCTACACCTACTGTGAATCCGTTAGATAATCAACCTCCTAATGTAGGAAGAGATAGAGATAACTCACAACTATTAAGAGCTATAGCCAATACATTACAGCATGTAGGGGGAACTCTACCTGCTACTACATCAGTACCTACTATTAGACGGGCCCCGATTAAAGAGTTAAGAAAATATGGTGCCGCGGAGTTTTCGGGACTAAGAGATCTTGATCCGTCTGCTGCTGAAAATTGGATAGAATCAACAAAAAGAGTTTTGCAACAATTAGATTGCACCCCCCGAGAGAATCTGATATGTGCTGTATCATTGTTACAAGGGAAGCATATCTCTGGTGGGAATCTGTGGTTAGACATTTACCGGATGATCAGGTAACATGGGATTTGTTTCAAAAAGAATTTCAGAAGAAGTATATTGGAAAAATGTATATCGAAGAGAAAAAGCAAGAGTTTTTAATGTTGAAACAGGGTAATATGTCAGTATTGGATTATGATCGAGAGTTTACTAGATTGAGCAGGTATGCTTCAGAATATACTCCAACAGAGGTTGATAGTTGTAAACGATTTTTACGGGGATTAAGAGATGAAATAAAACTACAGTTAGTGTCCCAGCGAATTACTGAATTTGTTGATTTGATCGAGCGGGCCAAAATGGTAGAGCAAGTCTTGGGACTAGACAAAAAGTCAGAAACAGTTGGATTGACCAGGAAACGAGTAGGAGCAACTAGTTCAAATCCACTACCAAAAAGATCTAGAGAATCCAGAGGTGGTTGGAGACCTAGTTTTAGATCTGATCGAGGGGATATAGGCCGGGGAAAACAGACGAAGGTATCTACTGGTAGTGTAAGAGGTCCACTCAGGGATACAGAAATTCGAGAATGTGGATATTGTGGCAAGAAACATTTAGGTGAATGTTGGAAAGTAACCGGAGGCTGCTTCCATTGCGGGTCGGTAGAGCATTTTGTTAGAGATTGTCCAAAGAATAAAAATACTACACCTACAACATCCCAAAGATCAGTGTCTACTACTCGAGGCAGAGGTTCGGGCAGAGGTGGTTCTGTATCCAGAGGTGGAGGTGTACGAAGGGGCAGTGATATAGTTACACAACAGTCGGAAGCTAGAACACCAGCCAGGGCCTACGTGGTTCAGACTCGGGAAGAAGGTGATGCACATGATGTCGTGACAGGTATATTTTTATTGTATTTTGAGCCTATTTATGCTTTAATTGACTCGGGTTCATCACATTCATATATTAATTTAAAATTAGTTGAATCGGGGCAGTTAGAATCTGAAATGTCTAGAGTTTTCATAGAGGTGTCTAGCCCTTTGGGACAAACAGTGTTAGTAGATAGAGTATGCCAGAGGTTCCCGTTAATAATATATGATAAAATGTTTCCTGTGGATTTGCTGATCATACCTTTTGGCGATTTCAATATCATTTTGGGTATGGATTGGTTATCTGAACATGTGGTAGTTTTGAATTGCTATAAAAAGAGGTTTAGTATTCAGGCAGAAAACGGGGACAGAATTGAAGTGAATGGCATCCGTACCAGTGGTTCGACACCTATCATTTCAGCTATAAAAGCTAACAAATTATTACAACAGGGTTGTTCAGCGTATTTGGCATATGTTATTAATTCTGATTCAGTGGGGAGCCAATGCAGCCAGATTAGGACTGTATGTGAGTTTCCAAATGTATTTCCAGAAGAACTATTGGGTTTACCACCTGATAGAGAGGTTGAATTTGCTATTGAGGTGTATCCAGGTACAGCACCAATTTCTATACCTCCGTATCGAATTTCGCCTACTGAGTTGAAAGAGTTGAAAGTGCAGTCACAGGACTTATTAGATCGAGGCTTTATCCGACCAAGTATTTCACCTTGGGGAGCTCCAGTATTGTTTGTTAAAAAGAAAGATGGTTTTATGCGATTATGCATTGATTATCGACAGTTGAACAAAGTGACAACAAAAAACAGGTATCATTTACCTCGTATAGATGACTTGTTTGATCAACTTAAGGGAGCTTCAGTATTTTCTAAAATTGATTTGAGATCCGGGTATTATCAGCTGAAGGTGAAGGAAAGTGATTGTCCTAAGACTGCCTTCCGTACTCGTTATGGCCATTATGAATTTTTGGTAATGCCGTTTGAATTGACCAACTCTCCAACTGCTTTTATGGATATGATGAATCGCATTTTCCATCCGTACCTAGATCAGTTTGTGGTGGTTTTTATTGATGATATATTGGTATATTCGAAAACAGAGGCAGAACATGATCAGCATCTTCGAAAAGTTTTACAGATTCTGCGGGAAAAACAGTTGTATGGGAAATTAAGTAAATGTGAATTCTGGTTGTCTGAAGTGGTATTTTTAGGACATGTGGTATCTGCCGATGGGATTAGAGTTGACCCGAAGAAGATCGAAGCAATGTTCAGTGGAAAGCGCCAAAGAATGTGTCTGAGGTACGCAGTTTTCTCGGTTTGGCTAGATATTATCGAAGATTTGTAAATGGATTCTCGAAGATAGCAATGCCAATGACTAAACTACTGCAGAAGAATGTTCCTTTTATCTGGGATGATAAGTGCCAGAATAGTTTTGAGACCTTGAAGCAAATGTTGACAGAGGCACCGGTATTAACATTGCCAGAGTCTGGGAAAGATTTTATTATGTACAGTGATGCTTCTTTGAGTGGTTTGGGTTGTGTATTGATGCAAGATGGAAAGGTTATTACATATGCATCTAGACAGTTGAAGCCGCATGAACGTAATTACCCGATGCACGATTTGGAGCTAGCTGCAGTAATTTTTGCTTTAAAGATTTGGAGGCATTTATCTTTATGGCGAGAAATGCTACATTTACACAGATCATAAAAGTCTCAAATATCTTCTGTCACAGAAAGATTTAAATTTAAGGCAAAGACGGTGGATCGAGCTTCTAAAAGATTATGATTGTGTTATAGACTATCATCCAAGAAAATCAAATGTGGTAGCTGATGCATTGAGCAGGAAAACTACGATTGAATTACGAGCAATGTTTGCTCGGCTCAGTGTTAATGATGATGGAAGCTTGTTAGCTGAGTTAAGGGTTAAGCCGATGATGTTAGATCAGATTAGAGCAGCTCAGGTAGAAGATGACAAATTATTAAAGAAAAGAGAAATGGTTCAGAATGGTACTGTCGAGAGTTTTAGTATTGATGAACATGATTGTTTGAGGTTTCAAAATCGGATTTGTATTCCAACTACTTCTGAATTAAAGAAGATGATTCTTCAAGAAGCATACGATGGCACTTTTACATTGCATCCGGGTGGAACAAAAATGTATTGTAATTTACGGGAGCTTTATTGGTGGCCAGTGATGAAGAAAGATATAGTTGAATATGTCAGTAAATGTTTGACTTGTCAACAAGTAAAGGCAAAACATCAGGTACCAACAGGATTACTCCAGTCTATTAGTATTCCTGAATGGAAATGGGATAGTATTACTATAGATTTTGTTACGGGGTTGCCACCGTCGGTGAGCAAAAAGAATGCCATTTGGGTGATAGTTGATCGGCTTACTAAGTCTGCTCATTTCATAGCAGTCAGGACTGATTGGTCTCTACAGAAGCTTGCTGAAGTTTATATTCAAAAAATTGTGAGACTGTATGGTATTCCAGTGTCTATAATTTCCGACCGGGATCCACGATTTACATCGAGATTTTGGAAGCAGTTACATGATTCTTTGGGTACTCGGCTTAATTTTAGTACTGCATTTCATCCACAAACAGACGGACAATCAGAATGGGTAATTCAAATTTTAGAAGACATGCTTCGGGCTTGCATGATTGACTTTGAATCAGGTTGGGAACAATACTTGCCATTAGCTAAATTTGTTTACAATAATAGTTACCAATCTAGTATTCAGATGGCTCCATATGAAGCATTATATGGTCGAAGATGTCGATCACCGGTATGTTGGACAGAGTTGAATGAGAAAAAGATAGTTGGATCGGAATTAATTCAGGAGACAGAAGAAGTAGTTAAAAAGATCAGAGACAGGTTGAAAGTAGCTTTTGACAGACAAAAGTCTTATGCAGATCTGAAGCGACGGGATATAGAGTATCCTGTAAGTGATAGAGTGTTTTTAAAGGTATCACCTTGGAAGAAAATTTTGAGATTTGGTCGCAAGGGAAAATTAAGTCCTCGTTACATTGGGCCGTATGAAGTAGTTGAAAGAATCAGACCGGTTGCCTATCGACTAGCTTTACCTCCGGAATTACAGAAAATTCATGATGTTTTTCATGTTTCCATGTTACGAAGGTATCGATCGGATCCATCTCATGTTATTTCTACTGAAGACATTGAGATTAGACCTGATTTGTCATATGAAGAAGAACCAGTTCAAATACTAGCTCGAGAAGTAAAAGAATTAAGAAACAAACGAGTCCCTTTGGTAAAAGTATTATGGAGAAGCCATAGTATGGAAGAAGCAACTTGGGAACCGGAAGAAACTATGAGAGCACAGTATCCTCAACTATTCTCAGGTAAATTTCGAGGACGAAATTTATTAAGGGGGGAAGAAATGTAACGACCCAAAATCCGTGGGCACAGGAAAAAGCGTGTTATCGGGCCTCCGTCTTAGTAAATCGAGTTGTTAAATAATCATTAGGAGTAATTATGAGTCTAATAGTGTGTTTAATTAGATTTTTATTTAGTGAATTTAGTTTAATTTAAAGTAATTAGGAAAAAGGATCAAATTGAATAAAGAGTGAAAGTCTAATTATAGATTAAAAGAAAGTAAAAAGGGCTAAAATGGCAATTAAGCCATTTAGCATAAGTTGAGGTGGCATATGAGATAAAAATCTAAGATTTTTTACTTAGATTTTAATTATAAAATATATATATTAGTAATAAATTATATTAAATTAATTTAAAATAATTATTATATATATATATTATAACATAAAGTAAATAAAACTAAAAGAAGTAAAAACAAAAGTAAAAAAGAAAGAAGAACAGAAAAAAAAATAGGGAACAAGACGAAGACAGGGGAAGAAAAAGGGAAAGAAAAGAGAAGGGAAAATTTGGATTTTAAAGCTTCAAGTTTAATTGCTAAAAAGGAACTCGAGGCATCAACTCACAAAGGAAAGGAGAAGGTTACCGAGGAATAATCAAGCAAATTCGGGTTTGTATTACTATAATTCAAATTATTTATTTATTCATTAAATGTTAAATTAATTTATGTATATGGTAAGTAAATTATAAGGTAAGTGTTTTTATTGAATTGAATGGAATTTGAGTTGAATGATGAATATGTATTGAAATTGAATTGTTTGTGGATTGAAATGGAAAAGTGTAATTGATATTGAAATTGAATTTGTTATGAAAATGAAAATGAAATTGAGAGCTGAAATATCCTATTAACTAGTCGGGCTGAGTCGGATATAATTGGCATGCCATAGGATTTGGAAGAGTACGGGATTTATCGGCTTTGCCGATCAGGCACTTTATGTGTCGTATATCAGGCACTTTATGTGTCGTATTTCAGGCACCTCGTGTGTCGTATCAGGTACCTCGTGTGTCGTTTCAGGCACTTATATGTCGTATACTGATCAGGTACTATGTATCGTTTTAGGCACAAAGTGCCGTACTGGTGTGTTTGGGTTGGAATCTGTGTATCCGTTAAAGTCCGAGTCTGTTAATAGGGGTAAATAAGGAAAAGGTTAAATTGAATAAAATGAAATGGTTGAGCCATTGAAAGAAATGTGAAAATAGAACATGAACTGAAAAAAAACGTGATTGGAATATGAGTATGAGAATGGAAAGTATGAACCATTGGTTCAAGAAATGGATAGTGGCTCAACATGATTGTGTATTATTTCAATTGTTGAATAGCTAAAATTGAATTATATGAATATATTGAAAATGACAAACTTATGTTTGAATTGGTTTAGTAAAATTAAAGTTATATGATTTAATGATATGATTATTATGTTTATAATTTGAATTATGGTAATACCTATACTCAGCGTACGGTTGTTTCCGTGCGCAGGTTGTAGAAGTCAATTACTGAACCAGCATCCAAAGTCAGATCCGACTTCAGCAAACTTTGGTGATGTATATTTATTTTTGGTAATGTGGCATGTACATAGGTTGTATATAAAGGTTATTATATTTTGAATGTAAATGGTTAAAAATGTTAGTATTACAAGTTTAAGAATTATAATGAAAGAAGTTTATCTATTTTAATCTAACTAATACTTTGATAAATTTAAGTTGATATTATATTGATTGAGTTTGATTAGAAGGTATTTAGAATAGAAAATGAATATAAGAAATGAATTGGTTATGATTGAAATGAATACGGTTTAAATTGCAGGAGGTATTATATGATAATAAGCAGAAATGCTGCCGAAATTTATATTAAAATACTTAAACGAGTCCCATTTCACTTTTAATTCAGACTTTAGACTTTGAAAGTTCATTATAGGGATTAGTTATTAAAGTTATACTATGAATGTTATTTTTTTTAGAATTATTTTGCAAATTGTCTGATATATCCAGTAATGCCTCGTAACCCTGTTCCGGCGATGGTTCGGGGTTGGGGGTGTTACAGCCAGAGTTGATCGGGACGATAAAAATTTAGTCTCATCACACACCACATGACGCAAAACAATTACCCTGCCAGTCGGTAAGAGACACTGATACCCCTTATGTTGAGCACTATATCCTAAGAAAGTGGATGGTTGAGATTGAAACTCCAGCTTATGTACCATAAACGGGCGTAGGTAAGGATAGCAACAACACTCGAATACCCTCAGATGATCATAAGAAGGGTTACTTCCATAAAGAGCTTTAAACAGAGACTGCCCCTTCAGAACTGGAGTAGGTAGTCGATTAATGAGATGTACTGCACAGCAGAACGCATAACCCCAAAATTCTATGGGTAAATTTACTTGAGCCAACAGTGTGATGCCTATCTCAACAATATGATGATGTTTTCGTTCCGCGACGCCATTCTGTTCAGACGTATGTGGGCAGGACAAGTGATGAATGATCCATTGCGAGGCCAAAACAGACGTAAACGCTCTATATTCTCCACCCCAAGCACTTTGAAATTGTTTGATGTTCTTCCCAAATTGAGTTTTAACTAATCGTTGAAACTGAACAAAACAATGCACAGCCTGAGACTTCTATCGAAAGAGATAAACCCACGTAAACCGAGTACACATATCAACAAACGATATATAATACCAGTTATTCCCACAAGAAACAGATGCTAGACCCTAAAGATCAGAAACCACTAAATCAAACGGACTCATGTAATTAGTAGTAGATGTAGGAAATGCCAGTTTATGAGCCTTCCCTTTTTGGCAGGCAGTACATATGCTATCAAGACACGTATTAGGCTGAATGACAATATTCACATACCTAAAACACTTTTGACAATAGTAGTAGATGGATGACCAAGACGATTATGCCACAAAGACAAGATATTACAATCAGCAGTTTTGTTTTAGAGTATAGTAGAAGCAGTAACCGGAGCTTCAACAGACTGAGCGGAGAACGTCGGCAGAGAGAACTGGTACAGCCCATCATGTATGTGACCCTTCAGTAGTGTTTCTCGGGTCATTATGTCCTTCATGACACAGTACGCTGGGTGAAATTAAAAAAAAATACACCGTTATCGTTAGCAAATTATGATACAGACAACAAATTTTTCCGAATTCGTGGCACACATAAGACATCAAACAACTGAAGCAATTTAGAACGTGTAAGTAAAACATGTAATATCCCGAAATAAGGCCTAAACGGAACAGTGGTTTCGGGACCACAAATCCGATGTTGAGAAATTTATTTTATTTATATTTTTATGGTCTAAAATTTCACGAAATGATTTCGTGAAAATATCATTCGAAAATTTTGACGTTTGGGCACTCAATTTAGTCAAAAGGACTAAATTGTAAAAAGTGCAAAAGTTGAGTTCTACATGTTAGAGGTGTCCAATTGTTATGAAATTTTAAATTGGAGGTCCTTAAATGATAATTATATCATTGGTTAAGTTGGTGGACACAAATGGATATGGATGGGTATGTTTCAAAAGAATTTTTTAAGGGGCATTTTGGTAATTTAGTGAATTAAATGAATTAAAAACAAAATTTAAATGCCAAATATGTCCATCTTCTACATATGGACGAAATTTACTAAGAGAAGACATGGCTAGGGTTTTCTCAACTTTCCAAGCTCATGGTAAGTCCGTTCTAGCCCCGTTTTTAAAGTTATTTACGGTTTTGGAGTCCCGGTAGCTCGATTTAGCTTATGCTACCAATAATTCATGCTAGGGTTCATCTTTGGAAAATCACCCATACGTGAAAAGTGTGTATTTTGATGTTTTATGATAGAATATGAAGGCTGAAATTATGTTAAACAACTTTTACTAAGCGGTTTTACGTGAAAACGAGTAAAACGTCACAATCGGTAAAAATACCTAATGTTCATAAGTACATATTAGAGTGAGAATTTGATGTTGCCATAGAAGAGAAAAATGATCAGCATGTTATAAAACATAAGAATAAGGGCTGAAGTTTAATTTTCGAGTATTGGGAAAAAAGTGTAAATGTGTAAAAGTTTAGGGGCAAAATTGTAATTTTGAAAAAGTTGAGTTAAGGATTGTTTTGAATAGTACATTAATTAAATAAGTGAAATGTGATGTTTTAGACCCCGAAAAATAAAATTTGGACCTAGAACGGGAGGAAAATTAAAAATAGGGAAAGTTGATAAAATGGCCGTTTTGGTATCGAGGTAAGTTTGTATGTAAATAAATCATCGTTTTTACTTACATTTTCATATTTTGATAAATGGTATGAACTGTGGTTGAATATTTGATGTAATTGACAAAATATCGACAAGTGAGAAATTTCCCGGTTGAACCTTAGGAATAAAAATGGATACGAGTGACATGTTCACTTGAAACTTATGTGAAATCTAAGTGGAATAAGTGATCCGGGTGCTGGTCCGTACGTTCTACCGGTGGCTGAGTTATCCGATATGTGTTACGGATACTCGACAGCTTGTGTGAGCAGCACTGAGTAGTTACGTATTGGCCGACAGCTTGTGTGAGCAGACCCGAGATTGTGATTATGTGAAACGGGTGCTGGTCTTATAAGTTCTATCAGTGGCTGGGTAATCATGCATGTGTTGCGGATAACTGACAGCTTGTGTGAGCAGCACTGAGTAGTTACGTATGACCGACAGCTTGTGTGAGCAGACCCGCGAATATGAATACCTCGAGAACGAGCCTATGTGTGATAACTCATATGAAGTAGCTTTGGCTACAAGTGTGGCACTATGTGCAATATTCCAATGTATCCGTTAATATTCCAATGAGTTCAACGGGAAATTGACTAAGTGAAAATACAATGTGGCTATGTAACGACTAAGTGTAATTGAATATGATTATGTGATGAATAAGTGCAAGTATATGCGTGTAAACTTATGAGCAATGTGCTCGATATGTGATCGAACTTTGGTAAGATTGATACGGAGTAAGTGTTCCAATGAAAGTTACTATAAAGAAAACATGAAAGAGTGAAATTTAGAAATAAAACAGTTTTGGACAGCAGCAGTAGAGTAACTCTGAAAAATCACCAAAAATGGTAGAAATGGAATTGGTAGTTGAGTGAGATATAAAATTAAATCTTATTGAGTCTATTTTCATATGAAATAAACAGAGAAAGCAAAGAAAAACTGTATTTTGAGATATTTAGATTTTTGTGAGACTAGTTCAGAGTGATTTCGAGATCCCCTATTCTGCCTTGGAAAAATCATTAAAAATTGTACAAAAATAATTTTGGGACATAATATATATGGTTAGATTCCTTAATGAGTCTAGTTTCAAATGAAACAAATTATAACATCATTTGAATTTTGCACAAGGAGAAAATTTATTCGTAGTGAAAGGTGGTTAGAATAGATGAGCAGTGAAATAGAGGAAATTTTAATGAATAAACTGTACTAATTGGCTAAGCCAAAAATTCTGGAAAATTTATGGTATGAAGATATGTGAATCTAGTTTCAAGGAAAATTAGTGGTTTGAAATTTGGAGCTCTGTAGCTCAAGAAATAAATAATTTAGTGACAACGATTCAAGTAGACAGATTAATGTGAACATGAGTAATAAGGTATAAGCATGTGATTTAATGATTGTATCACTTTGAGAACTTGTTGTGAGGATTTGTCATGTTGAGGCTTTGATAAGGCTACAAATGAGTAAGTTGGGGAAGTAAAAACTTAACATTATTTATGCAAGTTATGACAGCTTAGTAGTAAGCTAAATTCATTGCTAATGCTTATTATTTTTACATGTGAACTTACTAAACTTTATAAGCTTCCCACCTTTCCTTTCCCATGATACAGAGTCCTACTAAATAAGCTCGGGTTGGAGGTTGTCGGAGATCGCTTCACACTATCAAGCTATCTATGGGTATCTTTATTTTTAAATGATTTAAGTTATGGCATGTATAGGGACTTGACTAAGTCATTTTGTATATGTGTTAATTAATTTGACAAAATGTATTATTAAGTCTGGTAATGCCTCATACTCGGTTTCGGCATATGATACGGGTAAGGGGTGTTACAAAACACCATTACCAATTGAAGAGATCGGGACAGGTGTCCCGTCACCCATCAAGAGAGAAGACGTACCTAGATACGGAGTGGTGTCCTGTAGCACTGACGCATCGCGACAGACATGATTGCTTGCTCCTGAGTCAGGGTACCATGACGCTGTTCCAACTGGCATAGGTATATACGAATCCATGCCACCAACATTTGAACCAACTTGAGTAGTGTTAACATGCGAGCCTGATGAATCAGAATAATCAGAAGCATTCATGTCACCCACCCTAGGAAGACCGATGCATGGGTCAAAACCAGAGTAAACACGGACCCGCGACTTGGTTCGCCAAGGAACAGGAGAATCCAACTCATGCCCAAATTGAACACAATTGTTGATTGGCCTAACGTGCTCCACTTGACTAAGCCCAACACGTCTATTATCATTGCCAACAAAAGGTGGCCTAAAATGAGCATTCGGCCTGCTTGGGAAAAATGTATCTCCATGCGCATGTAGGCCAGGTGGCCCACCACACATGTTACGCTTATGCATGACATAATTCGGCTGATTATGGTGCCCAGCTGGAGGCCAAATTTGAGATCTATTTTGACCATTATATGGCCAATTTTGACCGACTGGGTGAGTGAACTTCATCCTTTACGACGCCCATTCACGTCTCCCCCCAAATTCTTCTTGCGGTACACCATAGAAAGTATCAATAGGTAACCCCAACGCCGGAGAGAAACGAGATCCATCAATAGTCGGTGAAGTAAGACGTGGTCCATCATACTCTCGATTGAAACGATAGAAACACCTCTGAGCAAGATGCCCAAAACGGTTGTAAATTTGACATTGAATCTTTGGGCGAAAACCTCTTCCACTACCACCGGACTGAGTGCGACCACCACGAACGGACTCATTACGGCCAACGGATTGAGCAGTTTCCACAAGATTTGCATGCATGGTGACCTCCTGAACAGCCCGCAACTGTCGTTGCTCACACTCGATCAACGTCCCTACCAATCGTCCAAACGGTATTGGTTCCGACGAGAGAGATGCCGAAGAAACAATAGCATCAAAGTCAGATGGTAGCCCGCGAGCATCACCTCCGTCTTCTCAGCCTCCGATACATGAGTGTCGGACGTCGCAAGCTAGGTACATAGGTGTTTAATCTGATCTACATAGCTCTTAATGGACATAGCACCTTTCTTCAGAGAATGAAGCTCATGCCTGAGTTTTGACTATTTGGCACTAGTATCTGCGGCAAAAGACTTGTTGCCGTAAGCCAGACGTCTGAGGACGTTCGAGCATATGTGAATGACGATAAAAACAATGTGTTGATCGTGGAGAGCAGCCACGAAGCAAGGAGGAGATCTTGGTGAGAGAACATGAGAGCGGACGGATTTGAATCAAGGGATCCATCCGTCGATTGAACAAAGCGCGGTGGCGGAGGTAGTGTCCCATCTATGAAGCCTAACAACTCATAACTACCAAGAATGAAACGTACCTGTTGTTGCCATTGAATGAAAGTGCCTTCAGCCAATTTCACCACATCGTGACGAGGGAATGAAGTGAAAACTTTGTCAGTGCCTTCAGCCAATTTCACCACATCGTGACAAGGGAATGAAGTGATAACTTTGTCACCAGTGAACGGAGCACAACCGCCGTCAACAGAGCCGGATTCTGGAGAATGTATGGCAGCCATAGGTTCTAGAATCGAGAGGCGACTGATACCATGCTAGAAGGTATGACTTAGATTTCATTTGTATGGAGAGAAATCAACTTTTAGATTTTCTTTTATTTCTTTCTTTGTATCTTTGATTGAAACCCATCTCTGTTCATCTGTACAGAGCCTGTATATAATGAGCTAGGCTAACTACTTCCAACAATCTCATAACAACTAACAGATTCTAGTTAACACTTCCTTGACTAACCAGCTAACTACACTATCTACACTATCTAGGCATGTGATACTCTATCACATTATACGTAACATTAATCTTCTTTATTTAAGACATTTATAAAAATTAATTGGCTCATTATGTTAATTTAATAAATTAAATCTTTTTCGATAGAGCGGCAATTCTTTAATTTTGGTTCTAAACCGTGGTATTAGCTCTACAACGTACTGTCTCTGAATATAGGTAGAAGCAAGGCTTAAGAACAAAATATTCGTAAATTTTGTTGGGTCGACGAGCATCTCGCGTACAAACATGAAGATACAATTAATTGCTTAGATTTACTAATTTTTGGGAAGAAAACGACATGTTGCTCTTGTCTATATCGTATGTACTAAAACAGCAAAGAGAAAATATTATAAATTTATAATCATTCTTGTGGAACTAGTTTAAAAAATCTCATGTTTTTTTAACTACAGAATAGTAGTAGTAGCGCAATTTTCTACCATATTTTATCATGCATACATGACGTGAAGTCTTTGAGGTTGCACTTCAAGATATCTTGCGATAGCTAAGATAGACGATTTAAGAAAACATATATGCGCGATAGGTTATGTAAGAACATTTAATCCTTCTCTCTCCACGTATATCATATTTCTTCTTCTTTTTCTTCGTTTGATCGGGCAAGAAAAACTAATTTCTTAACTCTATATAAACTTATTAAGCCCCGGAAGGACTCACTTCACAAACAGAGAGCTTGATAAAGTGCAACCAAATTACGATCTTCTAAAGGCTAACAATCGGAGAGCTGAAATGACAGAGATATTCAAAGTGGCACTTGACAAAATGAAGAAAGAAAAGTTGAGTTTTCATCATAATGGCGGCGCACTCCCTAGGGGTTCGAATGATCTGCCTGTGAGAGATGAAAATGGAAGATCATGGAAATTCAACTGCCAGAGTAAAGAAGGCAATCGCTTCTCCCTCAGTGGTCCTGAGTGGAGGTGTTTTGCCAAGTCTAAGGTTAATGCTATGGTCACTCTTTATTGGGAAGAAGATGAGCAAGTCTACACCATTAGGGTTAGGAATTTTTGATGAAACCCTTTCGGTTTGTTGATCTATTTTCTATGTAGTTATGTTGGTTATGGCGTGCTGTTAAAATTTGAACCTGCAGTTTTTTGTTTTGTTGTATATTGTTTCAAATATTAGTGTGTTGTAATTTTACCCAGGTTATTATAAATATATTTTGTTATTACTAAAATTATTCTCATATGAATTAATTTACTACTAATTGCACCAAAATCGAGAATCCATGGCATGAAAGCCAATGAGATGTTGGGCTTGGTGTTGGCTGCCAATGAATCCTTTTGGTTGTCACGAAACATAGTATTCTACATATAATAAAAAAGTCAAAAGGTAGAACGTGAGACTGCTAACAAGTAACATCATGGTATCATTATATCGCAAGGAAATCGTGAGATATTTCCCCTCGCGACAAAATTAAACTGATCGTAAGTATACCACAAAATAAAATAACAGATTATGGTCTTAATTGTACAACATGTTTCAGTTCTTCAATCTCAAACTCTTAATTTCTCTCGCACAGCAAGCACTGGTATGTGTATGTGGCGATGCATGTGCATGGCAAATGCAATCGCTTCAATCAATCGAACCACGACGTTCAGTGCAAGCTTCTCTTTGGAAGAAAGGGACATATTTCTTTTTTTGCTCGGCAAGAAATATTTATTAGAAATAACGAGTGTTAACAAATGCAACGCAGCGAGAACCAGAACAAAAAAAAAAAACCCATTGACAACCTCCCCAAACCTGCTGCAAATATTGAACGACCATTGACTCTATCCACAACTCTCATACCAATTTTCAATGTTCAACACTTACCGTCTTAATTCTTAAATGATAAGCAACGTTGCAGCCAGGGGCGAAGCCAAGAAAATTTTTTAGGGGGTCGGAAGAAATTTTAATTTTTTATAGTTTATATCTTTATAATTTGTAAAGGATTAAATCGAATTTTTATAATTTTAGGGGGCTAAAGTGTAATTTTACCTTTACTAATTTAAAATTTTTAAAAAATTATAAGAGGCTAAATAATAATTTTACATTTTAGAGGGGCAGGGCCATGCCAGCCCCCTAGATTAGCCCCTGGTTGCAGCAGAATAATAAGCTGCTCGCGCTTCATTTCTATATTTTATGACTACAGATTTCTAGTTATGTTGATATGTTTGTAATCAATGAATAAAAAAGGTCAAATTAATTAAAGTTAAGAATTCTATGTTCATCTGGTTTAATTATAAAATATAAATAAAGTAAGTTAGAATTGATATAGAGCCGCAAAGCAATTTTGAAATGATCCACTCAAGTCCCAGAGGTACTGGGATTGGGGGATCGGCTGCCTATCATTCTTTTACGTACCGCCGGGCATGATCTGTTTCTAGTTGTCGACATTTTTAGTAGGACAAAACCAATGGCGTGAGGCTCTAAAATATCACGCAACCCTCGTAATAAAATTCAATAAAGTGTGTTTTTGTTGTTCATAAAAAAACTATTTTATCATTTAACAAGACATTGAATGTATAAATATTTTGTTAGCAGAGTAGTAGCACGACATCGTGCGAACATGTTACAGCCCAAACTACAAAAAGCTTCCTGGGCAGGGGAACTTTCATCTTAGAGTCGAAACTCATAAGCATGGTATTGTTTGATCCACTATAAGAATGTTAACAAAGATAGACGTCACCATCGAAAAACTAAAGTTGGATTCATAAAACCCTACTTTATTCAGGATATTATAATCATTCTTTGGGAACAAGTTTCAGAAAACTCTCATTTTAGATGACGTCACTGGTGTTTGACCCAGTTTAGCATGCATGCATGAACATATAAAATATTTTCCCTCACGAGAACATGACGTTAACTAAGCCAAGCCTCGCGAACAAAATATGCACGTTAGATATATTTTCCCTCACGCCGCCAATTTTGCTGATCCTTATAATAAATTTCAATAAAAAATGTTTTCCTGCATTTTCTCCAGTTGATCGATAAAATAAAATAATTTTAGAATAATAATTATATCAGTGTTTATTAGTGTCTATACAAACACAAATTAATCAAATCCATAACAGAATACTCACCATATTCATATATAAAAGCATTCAACTTTCAAAGTCGGTCGAAAGATTTAAAACTCTGCTCGTGATATACCAAATTTTTATAGCAAGATTACAAGACTAAATGTATTTGGATTTACATTTTCAATGTTGGGTTGTCTTTAATCACGACTCTCGTAACAACTGAACTATGAATCCAACACTTACTGTCTTAATTCTTAAATGATAAGCAACGTTGCAGCAGAATAGTAATCTGCTCGCGCTTCATTACAATGTTTTATGACTAAATATTATTACCTTATGTTTTATGATCTGTTTCTACTTGCCGACATTTTTAGTAGGACAAAATCTATGACGCGAGGCTCTAAAATATTACGCTGTCGCACAGCAAGTGCTGCAACTCTCGTAATAAGATGCAATAAAGTGTGTTTAATTTTTTTCATAAAAAAAATATTTGATCATTTAACAAGAAATTGAATGTAAATATTTTTTTCAGCAGAGTAGTAGCACGACATCGTGCGAACTAAGCTGATATTGTCTGCCTCAGATATAAACAAGTGTTTTATTGATTATTTCTCATTTAGGGCAAAGTTTATCTGTTTAGACTCTATATATAGCAAGGGTTCTTCTTCATTTCATTTCATCATCTTCATTGTACACTAAAAAAAAAAAAAAAAATTCTCTCTCAAGCTACAACCTTAAGTTAGTATCCAAATCAAAGCCAGAACAATGGTTCTTTTGTTAGTTGATCAAGCAGATGAGAAGCAACTCATAGTTATATTCACAGAATCATCTGAGGCCCCTGAGAAGTTGGAGGTCAAAGATGCGGGTCCTGTGCAATTGAAGTTCAAGCGTATCAAGAAAGGAAACAAAATGATCTTGTCAGGCGAGCATTGGCCGAAACTCCGTTCAAACTATACCATTGGACAAGGTTACAGAATCCACATTGAGAAAACCTCTGACAATGTGTACGAGATAGAAGGAGTGCAGGAACCATGATAGATGAATTGCAAGCTATCTACATCTATTAATGCATGCATATTATGTCAGGCTATGTGTGGATTATAATTATAAGTAAGTTATTACGTGGTTCCTTTATGTCATATTCTAGTTTCATGTTTGAAATTTGTGCTTTGTTTAAGGATGAATAGATCTTTTCTTATATATAAAAAAAAAAATTATGTTATAATCTGTGTCTTGTAAGTCATTTAAGAGTTGTAAACTGTTCTTTGCCCCATCAACCATTTTCTTTTAGAACAACAGATTTGAAGTTCAAGAAACTTAGTAATAGTAGCTCAATCTTGAATAATATCAAATGACATCACAGGCATTTGACCTAGTTTATCAATTATCATGCATGCATGCATGACAACTTTGAGGTTGCACTTCTTCATCTTGCGTGCGATAACAAACAAAGCCGGTGAAGATAATATCACCTTCCAAGATTGTGTAAAGATTTAAGCCCCTGCTCGCGATTTATCATATTTTATAAGTTTGTTTTTCATTATCGAAAGATTACAAAAATAAAGGAATGCTTTGATTTTCTAACCTAACAACCGATTTACCAACTTAAAACAAAAGAATAGCAAGCTGCTCACGCTTCATCACAATAATTTATGACTCAAAATTTCTAACACAACTAATCATTCTTCTGTTATTTTCTTTTTCTTATGACCACAACTAATAATTTTCCAACCTAATAAAAAAAGCAACTTACCTCGCGGTGTTTTAACCTAAATGATGATAAAAGGCTGTAGTGTCCAATATATTTATAAATTTTGGTGTTATATTTCCAAAGGATAAGTCGCGCATCTGTGTATGTTTTATTACAAGAAGCGATAGCAGCAGAGTGGTAGCACCACATCTTGCGAACTAACCAGATATTGTCTGTCTCAGAAATAAACAAATGTTTAATTTATTTCTTTTTCATTTAGGGCAAAGCTTATGGACTCCGAGACTCTATATATATCTGGGGCACTTGCTGTTGTTCCATCATCTTCATTTAGACTCTCTCTCAAGCTACAACCTTATATCAGTACCAAAACAAAGCCACAACAATGGCTCTTTTACAGAAGACAGTAGAGCAACGTGATTTAGTGCAACTCACAGTTACAGAGCAATATGATTCTAATATATGTTGAGACTCATTGCTTTATTATTGATCTAAACATGATGTATTAGCCAAAAGTTGATCCATCAGACATGAAAACTAGTGTCTAATAAATTTTAATTTCTCGTGTTTGTGAATTAACTTTTTGTTTTCGTAAAGTAAAAGGATCAAAACTAGTAATAAATTAAAATAAAGGGATTCACTTTGCAATTTTCGCAAAATGGAGAGATGAAATTCACGATTTGACCAACTCGCTATGGCCCGCGAAATGAACTTAAAGAAAAGATGAAAATAGAAGCAAACAATTGTGCTTGCGTTTATACATGGTCATGCACGTGCAAGTCAAATGCAATTGCGATCAGCTCAGTCGAACCAACGACGACATTTAGAAGGAAAATTGTCTCGATTGATGTGCATAATATTGCTCTTTATATTATATTATCTTATATTATGCATGCACTAAAGCTTTAAGGGTGCAATTCAAATTATCATGCGATAACTAGCAAAGACAATTAAGAAAATATATATCCGAAAGAGTATGTAAAACATTGTCACAAGATTTAAGCCTTTGCAGCCTCGCGATTTATCAACATTGTCGATATAAACCATAGATCAACAACGAGATACATTATGGCCATGATTTATGTGTCAAGTTATTATCTCATATTTTAGTGTTATGTTTGAATTCCAAATTTTGTCGAATAAATTTTTAAAAACAGTTATATTTATATTTGTTTCTTGTAATAAATTATTTATACGTAAACAGCTATTTATTCATGTCTTATTATCCTTTTTTGTAAATTGGTTTTAAGTTTTTTAAATATATATGTAATTAAGTCGCAAGAAATATTTTATTTTTAATCAGGATAAAAATGTATTAAAATTCAATATACGTTTAAGACTTAAATGACTGAATTGAACAGTAACTGCAAAAATTTGGATTGAGAATCAAACTATAATTAACCAAAAATTCATGGGACTTCAAAATTACTACCAAGAAATTTTAACTTCATATACAATCCTTTTTAGGAGGGCTCAATTTAAGAATTCTAAAATCTTAATCTTTTAAACCATTATATGTAGCATTAATCTTCTTTATTTAAGACATTTATAAAAATTAATTGGTTCATTTTTTTAATTTAATAAATTAAATCTTTTTCGATGGAGCGAGAATTCTTTAATTTTGGTTCTAAACCGTGGTCTTAGTTCTACAACGTACTATCTCTGAATATAGGTAGAAGCAAGGCTTAAGCACAAAATATTCGTAAGTTTTGTTGGGTCGACGAGCATCTCGCGTACAAACATGAAGATACAATTAATTGCTTAGATTTACTGATTTTTGGGAAGAACACGACATGTTGCTCTAGTATTATATAGTATCTACTAAAACAGCAAAGAGAAAATATTATAAATTTATAATCATTCTTGTGGAACAAGTTTAAAAAATCTCATGTTTTTTTAACTACAGAATAGTAGTTGTAGCGCAATCTTCTACCATATTTTATCATGCATGCATGACGTGAAGTCTTTGAGGTTGCACTTCAAGATATCTTGCGATAGCTAAGATGGACGATTTAAGAAAACATATAGGCGCGATAGGTTATGTAAGAACATTTAATCCTTCTCTCTCCACATATATCATATTTCTTCTTCTTTTTCTTAGTTTGATCGAGCAAGAAAACCTAATTTCTTAACTCTATATAAACTTATTAAGCCCCGGAAGCACTCACTTCACAAACAGAGAGCTTGATAAGGTGCAACCAAATTACGATCCTCTAAAGGCTAACAATCGGAGAGCTGAAATGACAGAGATATTCAAAGTGGTACTTGACAAAATAAAGAAAGAAAAGTTGAGGTTTCATCATAATGGCGGCGCACTCCCTAGGGGTTCGAATGATCTACCTGTGAGAGATGAAAATGGAAGATCATGGAAATTCAACTGCAAGAGTGAAGGAGGCAATTGCTTCTCCCTCAGTGGTCCTGAGTGGAGGTGTTTTGCCAAGTCTAAGGTTAATGCTATGGTCACTCTTTATTGGGAAGAAGATGAGCACGTCTACACCATTAGGGTTAGAAATTTTTGATGAAACCCTTTCGGTTTGTTGGTCTATTTTCTATGTAGTTATGTTGGTTATGGTGTGCTGTTAAAATTTGAACCTGCATTTTTTGTTTTGTTGTATGCTGTTTCAAATATTAGTGCGTTGTAATTTTACCCAGGTTATTATAAATATATTTTGTTATTACTAAAATTATTCTCATATGAACTAATTTACTACTAATTGCACCAAAATCGAGAATCCGTGGCATGAAAGTCAATGAGATGTTGGGCTTGGTGTTGGCTGCCAATGAATCCTTTTGCTTGTCACTAAACATAGTATTCTACATATAATAAGAAAGTCAAAAGGTAGAACCGACGTGAGACTGCTAACAAGTAACATCATGGTATCATTATATCGCAAGGAAATCGTGAGATATTTCCCCTCGCGACAAAATTAAACTGATCTTAAGTATACCACAAAATAAAATAACAGATTGTGGTCTTAATTGTACAACATGTTTCAGTTCTTCAATCTCAAACTCTTAATTTCTCTCTCACAGCAAGCACTGGTATGTGTGTATATGGCGATGCATGTGCAAGGCAAATGCAATCGCTTCAATCAATCGAACCACGACGTTCAGTGCAAGCTTCTTTTTGGAAGAAAGGGACATATTTCTTTTTTTGCTCGGCAAGAAATATTTATTAGAAATAACGAGTGTTAACAAATGCAACGCAGCGAGAACCAGAACAAAAAAAAAAAAAACCATTGACAACCTCCCCAAACCTGCTGCAAATATCGAACGACCATTGACTTTATTCACAACTCTCATAACAATTTTCAATGTTCAACACTTACCGTCTTAATTCTTAAATGATAAGCAACGTAGCAGCAGAATAATAAGCTGCTCGCGCTTCATTTCTATATTTTATGACTACAGATTTCTAGTTATGTTGATATGTTTGTAATCAATGAATAAAAAAGGTCAAATTAATTAAAGTTAAGAATTCTATGTTCATCTGGTTTAATTATAAAATATAAATAAAGTAAGTTGGAGGATATGGGTGATACATAACTATTAGAATTGATATAGAGCCGCAAAGCAATTTTGAAAAGATCCACTCAAGTCCCAGAGATACTGGGATTGGGGGATCGGCTGCCTATCATTCTTTTACGTACCGCCAGGCATGATCTGTTTCTAGTTGTCGACATTTTTTGTAGGACAAAACCTAAGACATGAGGCTCTAAAATATCACGCAACCCTCGTAATAAAATTCAATAAAGTGTGTTTTTGTTGTTCATAAAAAAACTATTTTATCATTTAACAAGACATTGAATGAATAAATATTTTGTTAGCAGAGTAGTAGCACGACATCGTGCGAACTAAACTGATATTTTCTGCTAGAGAAATGAACAAATATTTTATTGATTATTTTTCTTTTAGGGCAAATTTATCAATTTCGAATCTCTATATGATAGAGTTAATAAATAACTGTTAATTAGTTAGGTTGTTAACGTTTCAGTTAGTCTGTTAGTTATCTTTTCTGTATTAAATACGTGAGGCTTTCTCATTAATGAAGTAAGAGAGTATGTAAGTTTTCATGCATACGTTGGTGTAGTTTAGCATGGTATCAAGAGCTAAAAGCGTTTCTTCTTGTTTGAGATCCTGATTTTTGAGGAATTTTCATGGGTGATACACCGCGGCATTCTTCCAATACTGAAGGGGTGTTCCCTTCTCAAGGTCAGAATTCTTTGTCTTCATCAAATATCCAGTACTTCTCCAAACATGAGACAGTCAAGCTCGGTGAAAATAATTTTTTGCTATGGAAGCATCAAATTTTACTGATTTTTGAAGGGTATGAACTTGAGGGGTTTGTACTAGGCACGGTTTCTATTCCTGATTCTTTTGTTCCTGGTTCTAATGGGCAACTAGTGGCTAATCCGGCATATCTTCTTAGCAGGACAAATTTCTTGCTTATTGGCTGCTTTCTACAGTTACGGATGAAATTCTTGTGCATCTCACGATGGCCAAGACCAGCTTTGATGTCTGGACAGTTATTGAACGTCGATTTGGTGCTAAATCGAATGTCAAGATTTCCAATATGCGTCATGCTTTGTATTCTATCAAGAAAGCCAATCTTTCTGTCAAAGATTATTTGGCCAAGGTAAAAACATTAAGTGATGCTCTTATTGTTGCGGGAAGTCATATCACTGAGCAAGAACAGGTTAGTATTGTTTTAGCTGGTCTCTCGATGGAATATGAATCCATTCATGTATTTGCGTCCGTTACACCAATGACCCTTGATCTCTTAACTGAGATGTTATTTGATTGCGAGACTCGACAACTTGAATTGTTGACTGAGACACCGTTACAAGCAAATATGGTTGCTCGTTCAAAAGATTCTATCCCTAATCGCTCGACACATGATGCGTCTACAGGAAGTTATCAGCGAGGGTATAAGTTTAGTAATCAGGGTAGTGATCGTGGCTGGTCTCGTGGCAGGGGTCGAATGAATGGCCGTGGGTGGTCTCGCTCTCGGCCACAGTGTCAGTTATGTGGAAAAATTGGGCATTTGGTTCAGACTTGTTATCATCGGTTTGATGAAACCTATTTGGGAGGTCATTCGCATCCGTCAGCCTTTGTCAACTATCATCAGATAGAAGATCATGGCGTTTCTTCTGTACCTATGTGTTCTCACAAGTGCAATCCGTGTTGTTCGTCTACGATAACCTCTCGATCCTCTGATCAAGTCTGGTATCCAGATTCCGGTGTGACAAATCATGTTACTCCAGATGTGACTTCACTCTCGAATGTTACGCCTTATACAGGTACGTCTCATGTCTCTATGGGAAATGGATTGTCTGTTCCTGTTGCTAACATAGGTACGTCTCATATGGTGACTGGTTCTCGACTTTTGCGACTACAAAAGGTTCTTCATGTTCCTACTGTTTACAAAAATTTGATGTCCGTGGGTCAATTTGATAGAGATAATGCTGTCTATTCTGAATTTCATCCATTCATGTGCTTTGTGAAGGATATAAAGACAAGGAAGACCCTCCTAGTGGGCCACATGCATGAGGGTCTTTATCAGTTTGATGTTTCTCAGTCACCTATTCGGGCTCCTGGTGCTTCTTCTCAATCTGCCCCAGCTCACTTGTGTACTACACAACAGCTTTCCCTCACAGAATTATGGCACATGAGACTTGGACACCCATGCTCCAATGTTCTTGGTGTTGCTCTCCATAATTGTAACATTCCTTTTGATAAAAATAGTTTTTCTTCTATTTGTTTAGCTTGCCAAATAGGCAAAGCACATAAGCTACCTTTCAGCCCCTCTAACACAGTGTATCCTACACCCTTTGAAGTGGTAGCATCTGATGTTTGGGGTCCTTCCCATGTTAAATCAAATGGATTTTTGTACTATGTTACCTTTGTTGATATGCACAGTCGCTTTACCTGGATTTATTTTCTTAAGTCTAAGGCTGAAGTCTTGCAATGTTTTATTCACTTCAAACAAATGGTGAATGTTCAGTTTGGTCGTCCTATCAAGGTTTTCCAATCTGATTGGGGTAGGGAGTATCGGTCACTCTCTAGAGAGCTTACTCGTCTTGGAATTCAACATTGTGTCACATGTCCCCACACTTCTGAGCAGAATGGGGTAGCTGAAAGAAAGCATAGACATGTTGTAGATATGGGATTGACTCTTATGGCACAAGCTGGTGTACCTTTGGCTTTTTGGTCCTATGCATTTGCCGATAGTGTTCATCTGATCAATAGACTACCAACACCAATTTTGAAGAAGCAGAGCCCTTATGAGCTATTGTATCAAGTCAAACCATCCTACTCCTATCTCAAGGTTTTTGGTTGTGCGTATTATCCATGCCTACGACCTTATAATCAACATAAGCTCCAATTTCGGTCTGCTCAATGTATATTTCTTGGAGTTGGGATAAATCAAAAGGGTTATCAGTGTCTCGACAACAGTGGTAGAGTCTTTGTTTCTAGGCATGTTACTTTTGACGAAACATGCTTTCCCTTTCAGAGCGGGTTTTTTCTCGACTCCTTCTCTCACTCAACAAAGTTAGCTCGTTGTCAGTCTCATTTTCCAGTGGTGCCAACTAAAGGAGTTACTGCCCCTGCTATGTCTTTTGCTTCTTCTCCAACAGATTTCTCTCCTGCAAATAATGATGAACAGTCTTCCGCAATGATGGTTCCTAATCACTCATCAGATGTAGAAGCTGTTCCAGCTGCCCCTCTGATACAACTCATGCCGCTTCCTAATACTCATCCAATGTAGACACGATCTAAAAATGGAATATTCAAGCCCAAATTATTTGCTTCTATTCTGGAAGATGATAAACCGACCTCCATTACGGCAGCTCTTCAACATCTAGCCTGGTCTGCAGCTGCTCATTCTGAGTATGTCGCATTACTTGCTAACCACACGTGGGATATTGTACCTCTGCCTGCAGGAAGAAGAGCAGTGGGGTGCAAGTGGATTTTTAAGCTCAAGCGCAATACTGATGGATCAATTGCACGATATAAAGGTCGCCTTGTAGTCAAAGGGTATCTCCAAGAAGCGGGGGTGGACTTTCAGGAAACTTTCAGCCCGGTGGTCAAACCAACGACCATTCGGGTTGTTCTGGCTCTTGCAGTCTTCACGGGATGGTCTCTTAGGCAAGTCAACATAAATAATGCCTTCCTTAATGGTGATCTCCAATAAGAGATTTATATGGAACAACCCCCGGGGTTTGAGCAGAAAGGGCATGACGGACAGCAGCTAGTATGTCGGTTAAGAAAGGCTCTCTATAGGCTCAAGCAAGCACCTAGAGCCTGGTTTCATAAGTTGAAAGAGTTTTTGTTCGCCACTGACTTTGTTGCTTCCAAATCTGACAGTTCACTTTTCATTCGTCGTTCAGGAAAGGAGTTGATCTATGTTATTGTTTATGTCGACGATATAATAGTAACTGGCAACAACTCTACTACCATTGATTCTTTCGTTCGACAACTTGATGCGCAATTTTCGTTGAAGGATCTTGGCCGACTCAACTATTTTCTTGGTATCGAGGTTCAGTATACGAACAATGGGGTTTCTCTTAATCAAAGGAAATACGTTTGTGATCTTTTGCGAAAGGCTTCCATGGACAAGTCCAAAGCTGCACCAACGCCTATGGCGACAACGTCACAGTTATCAGCTCGTGCATGTGCACCTGTTCCCGATGCTTCTCTCTATAGGAGCTTAGTAGGGGCGTTGCAGTATGTCGTTATCACTCGCCCAGACATAGCATATGCGGTGAATAAAGTCTGTCAGTTTTTGCATCAACCCATGGATACACATTTTAAAGCTGTAAAAAGGATATTACGCTATCTACGTGGTACGTTGGATCATAGTCTTACCTTTACAAAGTCTTCAAAACTCATACTTGAAGGATTTGCTGATGCTAGTTGAGGATCTGACATAGATGATCAAAGGTCAATGTCTGGCTACTGTGTTTTTCTTGGAGGAAATCTAGTGTCTTGGAGCTCAAGGAAACATCAGGTGGTTTCTCGTTCAACTGCAGAGGCTGAGTATAGAAGCCTTGCTCATGTTGTTACTGAAATGGTCTGGCTTCAGTCTTTGTTGGGTGAACTAGGTGTTGCTCCCCGAAGCAAGGCTCTTGTATGGTGTGACAGTTTAGCTGCTGTAGCTGTTGCAGAGAATCCAGTACAGCATTCCAAATTTAAACATTGTTGAGTTGGATCTCTTCTTTGTACGTGAGAAAGTTGCACAAGGGTTGTTTCAGATTGGACATGTTCCAGGACAAGAACAGGTTGCAGACATATTAACCAAACCTTTATCAGCAAGTCAGGTCAATAAGTTTACAAGACAACTTCAAGTGTTAGTCAATGGACCAGCAAGTGAGGGAAGAAGTTTGATTAGCTTGGGGCATGATAGAATTAGTAAATAACTATTAATTAGTTAGGTTGTTAACGTTTCAGTTAGTCTGTTAGTTATCTTTTCTGTATTAAATACGTGAGGCTTTCTCATTAATGAAGTAAGAGAGTATGTATGTTTTCATGCATACGTTGGTGTAGTTTAGCACTATATAACTAGCAAGGGTTCTTCATTTTGTTTCATCATCTTCATTTGGCACTCAAAAAAAAAAAATCAAATTCTCTCTCAAGCTACTACCTTAACTTAGTATCCAAATCAAAGCAATAACAATGGTTCTTTTGTCAGTTGATGAAGCAGATGGAAGGCAACTCAAAGTTACATTCACAGAACCATTCCTTCGTGCTCATGAGCTGAAGTTCAGAGATGCCCATCTTGGGCCATTGACTTTTAGGTGTGCCCAGAGAGGAAACAGATTGACCTTCTCAGGTGCGGATTGGTTGAAATACCAACAAAGATATGGAATTAGAGGCGGTGATAAGATCTCCATTGAGGGCATAGCTAACAAACAGTGCGAGACATTTGAAGTGATCAGAGCAAATAGATGAATTTCAAGATAGTTGAAGTATGGAAACCATGATAGATGAATTGCAAGCTATCTACATCTATTAATGCATGCATATTATGTTAGTTATGTGTGGATTATAATTATAAGTAAGTTATTACATGGTTCCTATATGTCATATTCTAGTTTCATGTTTGAAATTTGTGCTTTATTTAAGAATGAATAGATATTATATATATATATATATATATAAATTATGTTGTAATCTGTCTTGTAAGTCATTTAAGAGTTGTAAACTCGCTTTATATCTTCCCCCATTATATTAACATTAACTACAACTCTATTATTTACTTATGTGTTTATATCAAAGCTGCGTCATAGTCACAAAATTATTTATATCTTAAATTAAAAAATTTGAAATTAAGATCCCCTTGTTGAATTTGAAATTAGACTCAATAAATACAATAAATTCTTTAATTCTTCTCTTGTTCCGCTACTAAACAGCCCAGACTCTTCTTCACTAAAAATTTATTATCTTTTAGTAAAAAAAGTTTTTTGTTTGTTTTCTTGAAAATAGACTCACTATGATTTTATTCATATAAATTTCATAGAGTAAACATTTTTAAACAATTTACAGTGATTTTTCGAAAGTTAAAATAGAAGAACTCGAAATTATTTTGACATTGCCTCATAAAAATTATTATATATCATAATCTACAATTTCATTACTTACACCGTTTTTCTATGCAAAACTAGACTCAATGGGTGTTAATTTAATATTTGATTTAACCTTTAATTTTTGATTTTTATAATTTTTAGTGAATTTTTAAAGTTTAGTTACTTCTACTGTCCAAAAATTATTTTAGTAGAAACATTTTCATCTAATCGCATTATACTTTTAGTTATCACTTATATTTATATGTTGATAGTATATTCATTTCTTTACCTTAATACTTATATAACAATTCATCACATACTACAACTTGCATACCAAAACAAAAATATAACAAGTCTACCGATTGGCACAGTTTCTCTGTCTGAGGAGGAGGCTATTCAGGAGGAAACAGAAGTGGTAATAGGGTTTTATCATTGCTCCCTAGTAGGAAGATGTCTAACGGATAGTGTTGTTCACTTCCCTTCACTGAGAAACACAACGGCAGATCTCTGGCATCCCATTGGTGGCATTTATATAACAGATCTAGGGGAAAAAATGTATCTTTTTCAATTTTTTCATGAGGTGGATCTGAAGAGGGTTCTTGATGGTACTCCATGGTTCTTCAATAACCATTTACTCTTTCTGCAAAGAATTCCTATTGGTGGGAATCCCTTAACGATGCAACTGAACCAAACTGATTTTTGGGTGCAAGTCCATGAATTACCCCCTGGTTTGATGAATGAAAATATGGCGAAACAATTCGGTAACTTTTGTGGAAAATTTATTGATTATGATGTATCCAACTTATCGTCGGGATTCAGGAATTTTATGCGAATTCGAGTCTGCTTGGATATTTTGGCGCCGTTAAAACGCAAAAAGAAGGTACATGTTGGTTCTTCCATGGTTGTTTATGCTAAGTTCAAGTAGGAAAAACTTAGTTTGTTTTGCTTTATTTGTGGTAAGTTGGGTCATGGAGAAAGCTTTTGCCCATATCGACTAAGAATTGATTCTTCTCAAATTATTTTTGGGTGGGATATCTCGTTAAGAGCAGAGCCTAGACGGTGGCGTATGGTGGAGAGTAGGTGGCTAAGGGAGGCGGATGGATCAAAGAGGGCAGGAGTAAATTTGGAAACACTCAATCAAACTGGCGCAATTAATGGGGTGAAAGATTATAGGGCAAAGATGGATGGAATATATGGTAATCAGCTCTAGTCCTAATTTGGCGCAAAAAGAAATTAATTATCAGATTTCATCTAATGTGCAGATTCCCGAAAATAATTGGCGGAAAGATGATAGCAGAATTGTGGGGGCAGATTTTGGGCCTATGGAGTTGGGCTTGGATGAGGAAAACACTCCTGTGGAGATTTTGAAAGGTAAGAAACGACAAAGATGTGTGGAAAACCCATCTGGCGCAATGGGTCCAAGAGTGGAGAATGGGGCGTTAATTGAATCGGCTAGCTCTGTTGACTAGAGCAGCCGGGAACAATGAAAATATTAAGCTAGAACGTTCGTGGTTTGAGGAGACCACAAACCATTAAAATACCATTAATCCCCGCATTTTGTTTCTTATAGAGACAAAATTAAGTGCGAAGAATATGGAGTTGGCCAGGATAAAGTGTGGATATGAGAATGGTATCGATATTGGTGCTACGGGAACTAGAGGTGGTCTCTCATTGGGTTGGAAAGGAAATTCTTTGGTCAATCTGAAAAGTTTCTCTTCATCCCATATTGACGTGGAAATTCAGGATTGTGATTGTGAGGTACCGTGGAGGCTAACGAGATTTTATGGGAATCCGACTGAACAGGAAAGGATGGGATCGTGGCATCTTCTCAGACAACTCAGTGGCGATCTCAATACTCCATGGGTCGTATTGGGAGACTTTAATGAGATCACGAGCTCATTTGAAAAGACGGGGGCGCCTTCGTTCTGAAAGACAAATGATGGAGTTTCGTACGGCTTTGGAGGACTGTGATCTTATCAATCTTGGTTTTGTTGGGTGTTGGTTCACATGGGAAAGAGGTTGTTTCAAGACTACTAATATTAGAGAGAGACTGGACCGTGGAGTAGCCAATCCTAATTTGTAACACCCCCTAACCCTAAACCGTCGCCGAAACAGGGTTACAAGGTATTACCGGACATATCAGACAATTTACTAATCACTCACAAATAAAAATAATTCATAATATAATTTAATAATTAAATCCCTATATTGGACTCTCAATGCCCAAATCATATATTAAAAGTAGAATGAAACTTGTTCAATCATTCTAGAAAATTTTTCGTAAATTTTTTTTTTATAAAATTTCGGCAGTATTTCTGCTTATTTTCACCTAAATCCCCCTGCAAATTCAGACCAAAACAACCAATACCAATTTATCATTTTATAACTTTATATCATTTTCCTCATCCAAAACATTATAATCATTTAAATACAACCAAAATCATTTAACTTAAGTATATATATATATATATATATATATATATATATATATGTTTATAATTCATATAACTATCTAGTACATGCCACTTAACAAAAGAAAGAAATTCATCACCAAAATCCTCTTGTTGGAGTCGGGTTTGATTTGGATGCTGGACCGGATCAGAAACTCTACTAACCTGCGCACGGAAAACAAACCGTACGCTGAGTATTGGAATTACTCAGTGGTACTATCATAGTTCAATTTATAACAATGATCAAATATCGTAAACATACTTAGATAAATAACACATTATACATATAATTATACTAAGTTATTATATTTCCAATGTAACAATTTTAATATTTGAATTAATATCTCATCCATAGAATTCCAATTGTTCATGAACCTTTGGTTCATCTCTCAATCACATATAACTACTCAATTCACATTTCAATAGGAACCATTCGTGAACTTTGATTCATGCCTTCAATCACATAGCATAATTTCATTTCACAATATCTCTTTAACTATTCATTCAAAGGTTCAAATAATCAAATTCATATGATTTTCTCATTTCACATAATTATCCCTATTAACATGACTCGGACTTTGGCGGATACTCGAATCCAACCAAACACACCATACTGGCACCCAGTGCCTAATCGGATAGTTCGAAGCAATATAGTGACACCCAGTGTCTCATCGACCTAGCCGAAGTAAAGTGGTACCCAGTACCTTATTGAATCTATCCGAAGTAAATAATATGACACCCAGTATCTCATCAACTCAAGGTCGAAGAATCTCTGAACACTTCCGATCCTATGGCATGCCAATTATATCCGACTCAGCCCGACTAGTTAATAGGGTATTTAAATCACATATCCACATCACTTTCACTTTCACTTTCAACTGATCATAATCATTCGGATTCAATTCATACATATTATCAATGCAATCTCAATCTCAATCTCAAATCACTTCCAATTTAATTTCACAAATTAATTCAATGTACCTTTCATATCAATCATATGTAGTTCAATTTTTAATTCAATACTAACACATATTCATCAATTAAGTCCAAGTCATATTCAATTCAAACATCAATACTTACCTAAATTTCATTTTTCATACACATACATTGAAATTAAACATGCAATTATAAATAACTTGAATTATGATAATACAAACCGATATTTTCTCGAGCTACTCCTCGATCACTTTTTCCTTCCCCTTCGTATTAGATGTCTCGGTTTCTTTGTTTGCTACGGAAATAATAATAACAATTTACATTATTAATTATAGCATTAAATTACAACAAATAATTGAATTTTATTCAATTCCTACCCTTGCTCTTCATTTCACATTCTTTGTACACAATTCTATTATTTACTTATAAGTTCTTTCAAGGCTATTTACCTGAGTCATTGTCACTAAATTATCTATATCTTGAGTTACAGAATTCCAAATCAACATCTGTAAATTTTATATGAAACTAGACTCACATATCTTATTACCATAAAATTTTTAGAATTTTTTATTTAGCCAATAAGTACAGTTTATTCTTTAAAATCACCCCTATTCTGTTGTCTAACAGTTCTGACCACTCTTTACTAAAATTTAATTATCTTTTTATAAAGAATTCAAATTTCTTCTAAAAATAGACTCATTAAGGAATCTAACCATATAAATTATATCTCCTAATTATTTTTGTACAATTTTTAATGATTTTTCCAAGTCAGAACAGGGGATCTCGAAATCACTCTGAACCAGTCTCACAAAAATCTAAATATCTCAAAATACAGAATTTCTTTACTTTCCCTGTTTCTTTCATATGAAAATAGACTCAATAAAATTTAATTCCATATCTCACACAACTTCTAGTTCCACTTCTACGATTTTTAGTGATTTTTCAAAATTACTCTACTGCTGCTGTCCCAAAACTGTTTTCTTATAGCTTGTTTTACAATTTAATCCTAATTAAGTTTACTTATTTTCTTAACTTGAATTTCTATCAATTTAACCCTTAATTCATCATTTTCTTCAACATAAACAATGTCTAATAATTAACTATCTTTCAAAATATCAACTTATCTTCATCAAAACCTTGTTCCAAGGCTTCTAAAACATCAAAATTAAGTAAAAATGGCTAAATTGACTTACCTATCAACTTTCAAGCTTCAAACTTTCAATTTTTTCTTTCTTCTTTCTTTTCTTTCCTTCCTTCTTTCCTTCTCAGTTTCGTTTGCCTATTCTATTTCTTCTCTTTTATTTCTTTGCTTTATTATATAATATAATATAATATTAATAAAGTTATCTAATAATAATATATTTTAACACATAAAAATCTTAGATTTTATGCTTATGCCGCCTCAAGTTTGGCAATTGGCATAATTTCCTCTTTAGTCCTTTTTATTTTCTATAATCTTTAATTAGACTTTCACTCTTTATTCAATTTGATCCTTTTTCCTAACTACTTTAAATTAAACTAAACTCACTTATCAAAAATCTAATTCAACCTATACTAACTTCGTAAATATTTTTAATAAATATTTACGGACTCGTTTTCCTAGGACGGAGGCCCTAAACTCACTTTTCCGGTGCCCGTAGAATTTGGGTTATTACATAATTGGATTGAGTCCTTCCCAAATTCCCAAATTAAACATTTGTCACATTCTTTTTCAGATCATTGTCCTATTCTTCTTGACACTATGGGTGGGAGTCGAGTGGATATGCAATGTAAAGGAAGGAATTTCCGTTTTGAGGCCAAATGGTGTCTGGACAGTTCTTTTGAGGGAACAATTCGTAGATGGTGGGCCGACTCTTCTGCCAGTGTTCCGAATAAATTGGAGATTCTGGGTAACAAGTTGTTAAAATGGCACAGTTCCAAAAGCCGTGAAGAGAGAAGAAAATGGACTCAGCTTGAACAGAGATTGGAGGGACTTTTTTCTCAAGATGTTTCTGACGACGTTTTAGCAGAAATTTCAGAGGTTCAGTTAGATCTCAATCTGGAAGCTGATAAGGAGGAAATTTTCTGGGAACAACGAGCCCATGTTAACTGGCTTAAAAACGGGGATCACAACACGAGCTATTTTCATAAGATGGCTGGACAACGGTTCTCTCATGGTAGAATTCATGAGTTGGTGGATGGCAATGGCGTTCGACATACAGAGCTTGCGGAGATGCTCAAAGTCGCCTCGAGTTATTTTGATAATTTATTCACTGCTTCTGAGATGGGTTTTGATGAACACCTTTTGAGTCTAGTGAAAAGAAAGGTTACCGATAATATGAATGATTATTTATTACAACCTTTTACGGAGGATGATGTTTGGAATGCTCTTAAATCAATGGCACCGTTAAAAGCTCTAGGAGTAGATGGTTTCTTGGCAGTATTTTTCCAGCGTTATTGGCACATTGTTGGACCGGAGGTATCGAGATACTGCCTAGAGGTTCTAAATGGACAAATAGAGTTTGGTGAGATCAACAAAACAAGAATAGTGCTCATTCTAAAGGTTGATAAACCGAAATTGATGTCTCAATTTAGACCCATTAGTCTTTGTAATGTAGTGTATAAAGTTGTTGCAAAGGCGTTGGTTAACTGAATCAGTACCATGTTGGGAGAACGCATTAACGAAGCTCAAGGGGCTTTTGTACCAGGGAGACTCATTTCAGACAATATTCTGATTGCTTATGAGGTTCTACATTCTATGAAGAGGAAGAAGAGTGAAAAGAAAGGGCACTTTGCTCTTAAACTGGACATGAGTAAGGCGTATGATCGTGTTGAGTGGGACTTCTTAGTAGGAATGATGAAGGCGTTGGGATTCCATGTTGATTGGATTGTGTTGGTTATGAGGTGTATAAGTTCTGTTGTTTACTCGGTTTGTCTTAATGGTGAGGATAGTGAAATTTTTTCGCCATCGAGAAGTTTGAGACAAGGAGACCCCTTAAGTCCTTTTCTTTTCCTAATTTGTGCTGAAGGTTTCTCCACTCTCCTAGAAGATGCTAAACAGAGAGGGAGTATGTGAGGTGCCCCGATTGGAAAGGAAAAACTTATGATGAACCACTTGTTTTTTGCAAATGATTGTATTCTCTTTAGAGATGCTACACGAGAGGGAGCCGTAATTGTTAGAGATATCATTCATGAATACGAGATGTGCGTCGGACAGAAGATGAATTATGAGAAATCGCTTGTTTATTTTGGAGCCAATGTAAATGAAGGACTGAGAGATGAAATCACAAGTTTTTTGGGAGTCCGAAGGGCCTGTAATCTTGAGAAGTATTTGGGGCTACCGATGATGGTGGGGCGAAGGAAAACTTGGGCTTTTGCGGATTTTATTGACAGATTTAGAAAGCGAGTTACAGGATGGACTCTTCGTTTTCTTTCAATGGGAGGCAAAGAGGTATTCATTAAATCTATATTGCAAGCTACATCTATTTATGCAATGCAATATTTTCTGTTTCCTAAAACGTTATGTCGAAAGTTGGAAAATATCATGAATAAATTTTGGTGGGGGAATAACAAAACAGCGAAAGGTATTCATTGGACAAGTTGGGACTCACTTTACAGGCCAAAGTCTTATGGTGGGATGGGTTTTAGAAATTTATTCCTGTTTAATAAGGCTCTTTTAGCCAAGCAAGTTTGGCGCATTTTAGTTCAGCCCAAGAGTTTGTTAGCAAGAGTGTTAAAAGCTCGTTATTTTCTGACGTCAGATATTATGTCAGCTAAATAGGTGTTTACCCTTCTTTTACCTGGCAAAGTATGTGTGGTGTTCGGGATTTGATTACGGAAGTGATACTTTGGCGGATCGGTAAGGGGGATCGGGTTAACATTTGGAATGATCATTGGCTGCCTGGAAAAGATAACAATAAAGTGTCAGGTCATGAGATTAATCCACGCTGGAGTTATGTTAGCCAACTTATTGAAGAAGACACACAGACCTGGAATGGTGAGTTGATACGCAACATTGTTGATGAGGCTACTGCTGACAGAATTCTCTCTATCCCGATTGCTGGTAGGTGCACGGAAGATATGTTGGTCTGGAAGTATGAAGGTTCAGGGGACTACTCAGTAAAAAGTGGGTACCGTGTCCTAATTACTACTAATACCTCATCTACTCCAAATTGCTCTAATGAAGAGGACTACAAGGATTTTTACAAAGCATTATGGCAACTACATGTTCCAAAAAAATTAAAATTCATGTCTGGAGACTGTTTAATATTTTGCTTCCCCACTCTAGTAATTTGGCGAAACGATTGTTGACTGTGGCATCTGTCTGTCCCCTGTGTAAGGTTGGCTTGGAGGATTCTAGTCACCTGATGTGGTCTTGTGGTACGTTGAAACGAATGTGGAGTCACCTGCAAGTTCAGATCCCAGATCTGGAGGAGACTTGGTGTAGCAAGAAAAGATTAGTTTTCACTTTCATTAAGGTAGATGAGCAACAAAGAGGCAGAATTGCAATTTCCTTATGGAGCTTATGGTACTGAAGAAACAAATTCGTTCATGAAGGAGTCCCCTTTAGTTTACAGGAGACCCTTGGTTTTATAAGAGGGTATATACAGGAAATCAGTACAGTCCAATTGTCTCTTCTACCTATAATCAAATCTGATACGAAGGAGTTATGGAGACCCCCGGATGAAGGTCTTATCAAACTTAATTTTGACGCAACTTTTAATTCGGCTGAACGGATAGCTACTACTGCCGTTATCGCTAGGGACTCAACAGGTATCATAAGAGGTGTAGAAACTTATCTTATTAACCATATTGCAGACCCATTTATGGCGGAAGCTAGGGCGTGTGAAAGGGCTGTAATCTTTGCGTTATTCATGGGCTTTCGGCGTCTGGTGGTGGAGGGCGACTCGCTTACTGTCATAAAGAACATTGAGAAGAAAGCTGAGGATAGATCGGTGTTGAGACCGATCATTTATAACATCAGACAAATGGGGTCGTGTTTTGAGGAGATCTTTTACAGGCATGTTCGGTGGTCTGCAAACGGAGTGGCTCATACGATGGCTTTGGAGGGAAGACGGACGAATTTTTCTGGGAAATGGATCGGGGATCTACCAGTTTCGATACAGAGACTCGCGTTGAGGGAAAGAACGGACGGTAGTCAAGGGTTGTAAATGCTGTTGTGGCCTTTGTTCTTCTTTGGAAGATGAATCTGTGGTCTTCCAGGCGTGTTGCGTTTGAACAAGGGAGTTTCCGTCCCTTCATCTGGCTTGGAGAGGTGGAAAGTTTGATGGCTGATTTGGGGTTTTTTAAGAAGATAGGACGCCTGCTTTTGTTGCTTTTGTCTTTTCTTTTCTGAACTACATTTATTGCTTCTTTTAAGTCTGTGGTTTTCGGCTTTCTTTGGGCTTTGGTTGTTTACTTTTTTCTTTGGTCTATGGGCAGGCCTTCAATAAAATCAGCTATTTATTTGATTCAAAAAAAAAATCATAGCTTTTATGGCTTTATATAAAAAAGGGTACATTAATTTTCTTTAATTAATTATTTTATTTTAATTTATCAAAATTTAATATTTATATTTTATAAATATTGTATTGTTAAAATTTGATGTTAATTTGTTAAATAATATAAACCGAAAATAATATATTGTTAAATAATATATAAGTGGTGAAATTAATATTTATCTTTTTAATAATATATATTTTTAAATAATAATTATATTGTTTCGCACTGAAAAAATGGATTGCTCGACTTTCGTCCAAGAGTCTACATACGTGGCCAGAAATAATTAGTTCAAAAACTTGGTCAAATGTTTGACCTAAGTTTATCATCTAAACCAGCATGCATGAAAACTTTAAGGTCGCACGTCAAGTGTCCTTGCAATAACTAACGAACACAATTAAATATATAGAATCCCTAGAAGTTCTCGAAAACATTCCAATGTCGAAAGATTTAACCTTTTTGTTCGCCGCCATTTTTTTTTTTAAGATTATGTGAAACATCTAGACTCTTGCAAGATTATCGGAAGATTGAAGCCTTTGCTCGCGATATATCATATTTTTTTTTCTTTTGTTTGATCGAGTAAGAAAAGCTGGTCATCCATTGAACTCTATATAAACCCCAAGGAGAGAAGGACCAAATTTCACAAACAAAAGAAAAAGAGATTGATAATCGCATGTCATATTACAGAAATGGCAGAGATCTTTACAATCAATCTTAGCAGTGGCCATGAATCAGGGTTCACGTTTCGCTATTTTGGCGGCCGACTTCCAAGTGATCTGAGTGTTAGGAATGGAAACGGCGGTTCTTGGAGCTTCGAATGCAAGAATCAAGGAGGCGGGTGGTTCTCGATCAGAGGTCGTGGGTGGGGGAGTTTTTTTCGTTCTCACCGTATGGGCGATACTGTCTCTCTTTCAATGGAAGACGGTGACAATTTCTACACCATTAGTGTGAACTAAAAAAATCAATACCTCTTATGTAATTGGTGTGGATATAATATATATATATATATATATATATATCATCGATCGTTTGTTTTTCTTTTTAAATTTGGTATTTTTAGAACATTACTACTGTTTAGTTAGTGTGTTTCGATTTTCATTTTTCAAGTTATTATATGACATATAAATGGATCATATGGTTTAGTTTCATCAGCTTTTTTATTTAAAACAAAGTCTCCTCCATTAATCATCTCAACACCCTCACTTTCACTGTCCAATTCCGACTGTTGTTAAAATTAATCGTCTTGAAACTCTAACTAATTAAACTAAAGAAAAACATAGTACGACTTAAATCTCTGACACCTCTAAAAAATTGCAATAACGTTAAATATGTGCCCTTCAATCATTTATTGGAGGGGGAAGAATCCAACACCCATTTATTTCAATGTTATTTCCCTATCATCTACTTCTGTTTTTTTTTTTCAAATTATTTAACAAGAGATTGCAAAGTATATACCTATATGATAATAAATAAATAAAATTTTAAATATTAAGCATTATTGTTAATTTAAATGGACCAATAAGAGTGAATTTTATTACGCTATGTTATGACAAAGAATAGAAAAAAATATTTAAACTAAAAAAGTATATATGATGCATAGTTATTATGGTTTCTTAAGCTATATATTAACCATAAAAAGATAGAACTTTATATACCATCATCTTTAAGAGGGTTTAATTCAAGATTTAAGCTTTTATATGGAAAAGGGTACATTAAGTTAATTTAATATAAATTTATCTTTTTTTTATAGAGCGACAATCCATTAAGTTAGTCTGTAACCAACGAATAAAAAATTTATGATTATCTGGTTTAATTAATAAATATAAAATATACTTTACTTAGATATGGATAATGCATAATTATTGTACTTTATTTATATAGAGCCGCTATCAAGTCCAGATATGCTGGGTCGGCTGCCAATTCTTCATTTACTTACTGCACGCAATTTTCTAGTGTTGGACATAAAAAGAAAGTCAACTTTTAGTCCTATCTAGAGTTAGGACAAAACCTATGTCACGAAACTCAAAAACACCACGTTGACTAATCCAAGTGTCGCAAGCAAAATACGTCCCCCAATTTTCCTCATCCTTAGATACTCGCGATTCATAATATAATAGTGCTTTAGCAACTGTACTAGAAACATAACTTGAACCAACTTTCTTGTGTTGTTTTCTTTTATCTTATGATCACTAATCCCTTTCCATCATAATAAAAAAAACAACCTCGCGCAGTTTTAACCTAAAATGATGATAAATGGCTGTCGCTCCAATCAATAAACAGTAGAAATATTACAGTTTTCAAAGGGTGGTAGAGTGGTAGCACTACATCTTACGAACAAAGCTGATCACGTCTACAGCATTAGGGTTAGATAGTGACCCGAAATGAACCCCTGCTGTTTATGAAACCCTTCAGCTTTAGACCAAAATAAACACAAAATAAATAAATCTTAGATGCTCATTATTCATAATATAATATATAAATAATAAAGTTGCTTTAGCAGTAGTTCTAGACCACAACTAATCATTCTTCTGTTATTTTCTTTTTCTTATGACCATAATTTTCCAACCTAATAAAAAAAGCAACTTACCTCGCGGTGTTTTTACCTAAACGATGATAAAAGGCTGTAGTGTCCATTATATTTATAAACTATGGTATTATATTTCCAAAGGATAAGTCGCGCATCTGTGTATGTTTTATTACAAGAAGCGATAGCAGCAGAGTGGTAGCACCACATCTTGCGATAACCAGATATTGTCTGTTTGAGAAATAAGCAAATGTTTAATTTATTTCTTTTTCATTTAGAGCAAAGCTTATGGACTCCGAGACTCTATATATATCTGGGGCACTTGCTCTTGTTCCATCATCTTCATTTAGAATCTCTCTCAAGCTACAACCTTATATCAGTACCAAAACAAAGCCACAACAATGGCTCTTTTACAGAAGACAGTAGAGCAAGATGATTTAGTGCAACTCACAGTTACAGAGCCATATGATTACGAACCAATCCCTAATGCTGCCAGTTCTGGTTATCTAACGGTCATAGATGAAGGGAGTTGCCTATGGACGTTCGATTACAGGGTTAACAGAAGAGGAAGGTTCTTGTCTGGTACCCGTTGGCAGAACTTCATTAGAGTCAATAAAGTTCGAGTTGGTGACACGGTATCCATTAAGAGGAATGATAGGTATGGCTATCCAGCAGAATACAAGATAGAAGTAAGCAGAAACTAGGGCTATTATTAAACAAATTAGAGATGAATGGCAAGATGATTATGCAATCTACATCTAGTAGTTATGTGTTGTATGGTGTCGTGTTTATATGTTATTTTAATGTAATGTTTGAAATCCTTACTTTGTTTAAAATGAGTAACTGTGTTGCTATTTGTGTCTTGTAAGTCATTTCTATGTATAAATGTCTTATTATTTTGAATGGGCTTTAAGTTGGTATGTAGCACGCATATATATCCAATATATGTTGAGACAGCTCATTGCTTTATTATTGATCTAAACATGATATATTGATCCAATATATTGTATCGTGTCGTGTTTATATGCTATTTTAGTGTAATGTTTGAAGTCCATACTTTGTTTTAAAATGAGTAATTTTGTTGCTATTTGTGTCTTGTAAGTCATTTCTATGTATAAATGTCTTATTATTTTGCATCGGCTTTAAGTTGGTTATATAGCACGCATATATATCCAATATACGTTGAGACTCATTGCTTTATTATTGATCTACCCATGGGGTAAATGGGCTGCTGAGATCCGTGACCCAAGGAAAGGGGTCTGGCTAGGCACTTTCGATACTGCTGAAGCAGCTGCGAGAGCTTATGATGCTGAGGCACGGAGAATTCGTGGTAAGAAAGCTAAGATTTAACCTTTTTGTTCGCCGCCATATGTTTTTTTTTAAGATTATGTAAAACATTCAGACTCTTCAAAGATTGTCCGAAGATTTAAGCCTTTGCTCGCGATAAATCATATATATATATATATATATATATATATTCTTTTGTCTGATCGAGTAAGAAAAGCTGGTTATTTATTGAACTCTATATAAACCCCAAGAGAAGGACAATTTTCACATACAAAAGAAAAAAGAGATTGATAATCGCATATCAAATTAGAACAGAAATGGAGATCTTTATAATCACTCTTACAAGTGACCATAAATCAAAGCTCAGGTTTCATTATGTCGGCCCCGGACTCCGTGGTGGTTTAAGTGTTCTCAAAGTTAAGAATGGATACGGCGGTGCTTGGAGGTTCAAATGCAAGATTGAAGCTGTGGATATAATATATATATATATATCGTCGTTTCTTTCTTTTTCTTTTCTTTTCTTTTAAATTTGGTATTTTTAGAACATTACTACTGTTTATTTAGTATGTTTCTAGCAACAACAAAAAAAAAAGTGTGTTTCGATTTTCTTTTTTCAAGTTATTATATAATATATAAATGGATCATATGGTTTAGTTTTATCATTTTTTATTTAAAACTTCTGACCTTCAAAGGAGCCATTTATCATCTCAACTCCCTCACTTTCACTGTCCAATTCCGACCGTTCTTCACCCTCTTCATCACTTCCACGTTGATGGGGGTTCAGCATCGAATCGGGAAATTTTTGTTACAATAGTCTACTCCATTATTATGTCTTTATGTCGGCCCGTAGCGCCAAGCTGGATCATCACTTCCTCATTTCAATCCATAAACAAGCATCCCTCCCTTCAATTCACTTGGGCCGATTCAACTACAGTACCATCTAACTCCTTATGGCATAGTGTTATCCTTCGCTTTTTATTATATCAACAATTCGTTGCGCCCATCATCGGCGTAGTTGCCGGAAGATAGAGAAACGTTGCGCCTGCATTCCATGTAGGTGCCTCCAGCTCCAGCGTCTTCACCCACCGCAGCTTGGTGGTTCTTCTGTTGTGTTTCGGCGTTGCTTTGAGCTTCTTGACGGTCATAGTGTTTTATTAACCCCTCTGATAATTGAGACATCAATTTACTTGGAGAAATAATTAAAAAATAAATTTATAATGTTATATTATTGTGAAAATAATATTTTTATATAAATATAAATATGATATTGAAATTGAAACAATGTTCAAGTTTACTATTTTAACCAGAATTTTACTTGCATAAATATTGCCACGATGTAATTCTACTCATCCTTATAAAATTCACGATATTAAGACTCACTTGTCTGGGGTTTTATCAACTACATATTATATTACCTTTGGTTTTCATTGGTGAGGTAATATCCTAGTCAACTTTCCCTTCCCTTGGGAAATTGGATTGACCATGTATGCATGATAAAAGATACATCAGCATTCAAATGTCACTTCAAACAAATGGCTACAAGACATATCAGCATTCAAATTCCACCCAATTGTTGATATAATAAAGCAAAAGGATAACAGCATGTATTAACCACTGTGCTCAAGATTTAACATTTGGCCATATCTTCTGTATCAACCAACTGGGGATAGAGTGATACTGTATGCAAGGCAAAAGCTGAAATCTATATAGTCTCTCATCTTGAAGCCAAAGGGATTATAATAAAATGGAAAAAGGCCAATGAAAATCTCACCTCCTCTCGTGTACCTCCAAAAAAATGAATTAGGATGGTATAAGTTGGGTGATGAAAAATTACAATATCATTGAGGTATCGAGGGTTTTCTCCCCAAGAGCTATTTCAGCTTTGTAGGAATAGCAATGACGACTTATAACTTCGATTAAGGTATTCTCTATGTATCCTGCCGTTTAAGAGGGACACCTTCATCAAAGCCATCCTCTTCTTCATGCTTTAACGACCGCATTGATATAGAAGTTGTCAAACTTGGACCTGATTGAACATAATCTATCAAAGGTTTAATATGCCAAAAGTGGCATGACCAACAGTATAAAATTCACAATTTAAGGTTTCATGAGAACATACCATCGACCATGTCCTTGGTTTTGTGAAGAAGAAAAGTTCCCGAAAGGATTGTTATGAATCCACACATCTCCGTTATAATCTGAGTTGGAGTCTGCCTATCCCAATCCTGATATCAGAAAAAACAGATAGCGGAGCAGCTCAAAGGGATCAACAGAAATCTCAACCACCAGAAAGCTAGAAAGAAATTCGATTTAATATAATAACAGTCGCAAACAGAGCCACTATATAATATCGAACAAGGGAATTGCAACTCGGAATAGACAGTATCAAGCAAGCTCCTTTAAACATTATAATTAGTGCCATTCTGATACCATCAATGACTGGAAATTACCTTAAACATGATGACACTAGCCAAAATGGTCAGTGATGTAAACATAACATAGTATATAGGAGAAACAACAGCTGTGTTGAAAGTATCAAGCGCCTGCAATTATGAAGACAAAATAATAATAAGAAAGGAATCAGATAGTGAACCGGAAGTCTTAATTTAGCAAAAATTGACAAGACAAACAAAGGTAAAGGGACACTAATTCACGGAATTAGAAACTAATGAATAGATATATTTAAACTGATTTAAAATTTGAATCAATGATTATGAACACCATAAGCAAAAATATCAGAAAGCAACATTTCAGGTGAAAATGAAATTTTCCTCTTGCATCTTTCACCACTTATTCGCAACATTTCTTTCGTCTCTTTTTCTTTGAAGGGCCTTACGAAAATTAATCAAAATAAAGGCAAAAATGTAGACATCAAAAGAGAAAGAGAAGGTACCAAAAGAAGAAAAGGCAATGTGTAACCATTACCTTGTTTAAATAATTCATTTGGGTAATCACACAAGAAGCCACAACTAAAGTAAAGGCCCAAGTTTGCGGATACAGAAGCTGATTCATTCCTGAAAAGGTTAACTTCAAGGCAATACCAAGTGCTTTAACGCTCATGACCTGTCAAAGAACATCCTTAGAAATAGGAATTGGAGGGGAAAAAGGGAAATACCATTGAACGCACACAGAATTAAGCAAGCAATAAACTAGTACTGATGCATACCGAAATGGAGCCCACGAGAGAGCAAACTCCAATGTAAACCATAATGTGTGTCTGTCCATATTGTGGAACAAAGTGGAATATAAGTATAAAGACAGCTGTTAAGACCAGAGCTATGTAAAATAAAAATCCTGCAAGAAAATCAAGGTACATTCATTTTCGTTTGCAGTTCAACAATTTAGAAAAGAAAATAATGTTATGAGCTAAGAACAATATTATTAAGAAAATGCAACCTGGCTCCGTAGCAAGATCCCAAACTTCTGTTACAGATTCAATCTGACGTTCTTGGGGAGCATGCAACACAATTGTTGTTGAGCCCACAACACACAAAGCACAACCAAGAATCCCAAAAGTATGCAACTTTTCCCGCAAAATGATATGCGCAAGTACCGCACTGCATGAGAAGTGATGATTAACGATGAACGTTTAAATGCCAAACCTAAATTTGAGTGAGATATTTGCATGCCTGATAATGATGCTGAGTGCACCAAGAGGAGTGACCAGTATGGCTGGTGCGAATGCATAAGCAGCAAAATTAGCAATTTCCCCCACGACCACTGTTGCAACAATTAACAATTAGAATTAAGTACTTCTTCGTTTAGATGACTTCCTGAATATTAAGATGTAACATGGAATGTAACTAAGAAAATCAGCTTTCTATAGAAGCACAATATATTATTAAGGTCATCCCATTTTTAAATGGTGTAAGGTAGCTTTTATAATATCATCTTTTAGGGACAATATTTGGAAAAGAAGTAAAGAATGAAAAAATGATATAGGCTCCAAACAGGAATGAAATATCCATAAGATACTGAGTTAATGATCAATGAGAAATGGATAAAACTCACTTGTTATCATGCCAACCCACCAAAGTGGCTCAAGCAAGTACGAATACCCTCCAACTCCTGTGTAAAAACCAATGTCATTTGGATCAATAAAGCATAAGAACAATGAAAACTCCTTGTAAAGAATGAAAAGGTGAAAATCACTAAATGATAGCAAAAGCATCCAAACATTCTTTAGATAATTGAGATAAACAAAAAATCGTGTAATTGCAATACAACAGAAAACTTAGTGCAATAAACACAGATATACAATGAATAGAAAAAGCTTGGTTCATTAGCAACAAAACATACAAGCCAACCAAAGATCATCAGAAATTTGAAACACTCAATGCATGTCATTTTCTCCAACTGCATTCTATACAGACATATCGTATCTTTCTTTCACACATTATGCAAAATTTCTGCACAAAGAAACTTAGACAGATTGCTGGGTTTCGTAAACAATTTATAATCAACAAGTTAGAAGAGAAGTACAATCAAACATGACATGCAAAACCAAGATCAAAATGATGCATATAAAAATGATTAACTTTATGAAGAACTAACTTACTCAATACAAGTTTAATTCCCACATTGGTGAATTGAATTCACAGGGCGGACAAATAAATTTCCATCATTTACAGTTCACTCAAATTCGTTTTTTTTTTTTTTCTAAATTGACTAAAGAATTATTTACAGAATCCCACAATTATTTAAACCTAATTCCTATCTTCTACTAAAGAAAAATGAAAATCCCAAATCAAATCATCAAGAAAGAAGTAAACTTTTGATAAATTGCAATACCTGCCCTGACGCCAGAAGCACCAGCTTTCTTCAAGCCTTTTTTCTTAACAATGAAACTTGCCCCAATAAATAAACTGGAAGAAATGGCTAAAACCAAACCCTTAATATTATCTGAGGACATTCCCTCGCTCCATCTTCGCACAGCTGCCATACTCTTAACCCTACACTTAAATGAAAAATCCTAATAACTATATTCTCTGCCACCAAAACTCGGCAACGATCACCGATTGGGTCTGAACTCGGACTGAGTCTAAAAAAACGAGTCCGTGGATCTGGAAAAAAATCCCAATTTCACCCAAAAAAAAAAGCCTGGAGCAGTTTTAAATATCAGATCTCGGCCCTCAACAAAAGAGAGCGAAGGTGGAATATCAGTCGAGAAAAAGAGAGAGAGAGAGAGAGAGAGAGAGAGAGAGAGGAAGAAGCGTATTAGTATTTACAATGGTGAGTTGGGAAAAGAATCTTGACTCGGTTGACGCGGAGTGAGTTTGGAAAGGAACGACAAGTCTGAGCTTAGGAAAGAAGAAAATCTGAAAGAAAGAAATGGTTGTCGGCGCTTAAAATATAGAGGAGGAGAGAAAGGGGAGAAGTGAGATAAGACGAGTTATTGCTGAGTTGGATGGGATGAGTAGTGAGGCAATTAGTAATTAAAAACAGCTGTTTTGGCTGTGACTGTGAGAGACAAAAACTTCTTGGATCGCATCACAGCCTTCTATTGCTCTTCTTTTTTTGCAATATTTGGCGCATATCCGATCCCATCTTTTTCCCTTTTTTTAAGATAAGATATATAAGTTTTCTACCTATCTAATCATTACTATTTACGACATTAAAATCCCAACATTTTAAAATTTTACTAAAAGATATTCAGACTTTATTTTCTTATAATTAATAAATGATAGATTTCTTGAGGTGATCTCGTCATATTTCATGCATGCTAATTGCAAAACACTGACGTAGTTAAGGGGCTGACAGAGTACTGATTTTCCCTAAAATAAAAAAAATTTATTTAAATTTTTAAATTAATAAAAATAAAATTATACTTTTACATCTTAAAATAATAAAAATTTAATTTAATATTTAAAAATTATATAAATATAAACTATTAAAATAATAAAATTACATTTTATTATTATAAAAATTACAATTTAATCTCCATCATTCTATTCTCCCGCATTCAAAATAAATTAGAATCACTCGATTCTCTGCCTATATGGCGCGACGCCTTGCCTTGTTGGTTAATGTCTTTCATCAATTTTTAAAGTTGAAAGTACCAATGCCTGTGCAGTGATAGCGATATAGACTATGGTGTCGGCCTGTCGCTCGATTTGCTTCGCGAGTCGAATGGTTCCTATTTCCATCTTCTACCAAATTTCCGCGCCGTTTAAAGTATAAATAGTTAATACGAGTCCCCATCAATGCAGTGACGCTGCTCGATCATCACTCCATACGTGCGTTTTCTCAGTGAAAGCTATAAGTGGTGGTAATTTGTCAATTGACATTCGATCATTTCCACATTCACAAAATAAAGCAATAAAAAATATATGTAAAACATAAAAGAATTTGCTCAGATTGCAAATTTTGGATACCATAAAAGAACCAATACTTTCAGCCCTTTTACAGCAATGAACTTTTTGGTTCTTGGAGAAATATTAAGCTTTGAAATGGTACTCAATGAATTCAACATAAACTATTAGCTAATCCATTCTAATTAGCAACTTAAAAATCTCATAGCTCGATGAGATGCCACATCTGTTTCTGCTCTGTTTTCACTCTGTTTTTGTTGGCCCCTGAATACCAAGTCAGAGAGATTACAAGAAAAAAATGTACTTAGCATGATGAATTTTAAGATATTCCAACCCATTAAATGCATTATATGTTTGAGTAAACCATAGCTTTCATAATTTTATCACTATCCAATAATTCCAATTCTAAAACATCACACACTCTTTTGCAATTATGAATATCCAAAACAGAGTAGCAAGTATGCTATCCATTAATATTTACTAATTTAGTGGATGTACAAAGCATTTTCTTAACCAAAATTACAAGAGATCCTACAACATTGGAAACCATACTCATTACAAAGCTTCTTCTTAGTTATGTTACCAAAAGAAAAACAGGGACTCCCATGACCATGAACAAGGGTCCTGGGAATCAAGACTGTAAATAATACATAAGCTAATAGCTAACTGCTTTTATGATCTAGAACATAACCAAATATTTTAACTGCTCTAACTACTCGGACACGATACATAACAGCTTCACCTTGTTCTTTTTCTTCCTTATCGAACTCAACTTTATCGCCAATAGTAAGCTCTTTGCTGCAAACGAAATCGCGCCATCCTTTGGTAAGGACTGGTTTTAAGTACTTCCTTCCTTTACGAGTGTAAATTTGGAACTCCCAGGGACGCCCACTCTCGTCTCTAGCTTTGAACTTCACCACATGTTTCCCAGCTAACGAAGGGAAACATTTGAGGGACTTACTTGGGATCGTCAATCGTTTCTCGATATCTGTCTTCTTCAGTTGTTTCGACACTATTGCCATTGCTGTTTCTTTTTTTGTTTTGTCTTTGCTACTGCAATTCAATCACGTAGAGTGACACCAAATGGGGGTGGTATATATAGAGAGAAATAGTATTTTGATTATACAGCGATTTGATAAGTAGTAAGGAGACTCGCGATATGGATAGTAAAAGTATGCTTGACACTTAATGGATAGTGCGACGACAATCGATCCTAAGGCGTGCGCTCTGTTGGAAGTTTTGGGTTTTTCTTCTATGGTTTCTCTTAGCTTTGGCGACACTGTGTATTTTCCACGCAAGATTATCCGTTTGGGGCGCGCGATTTTGCTCGAGCTTTTGAGTTTTTTTTTAATCTAAAGTCAATAACATCCTCTAATTGTGAAGGCACTTTTCTTTAGGAAGAAAATAAGTTGAATTATACATTCATTTTCATACATCATGAAATGATTATGGATGTAACCTCATGAATTTTGTAAAATTATAAATTAGTTTAATAGTAAAAAATTTCGTTTAAATTCTTTAAAAAATAAAATAATAAGCATAAATAATAATAAAATTGTATTTTGACTCTTTTAAAAAATAAAAATTTAATTTTGGCTATCCTGTTGATAAACACATGAACTCAAACTAATAATTTTGCTTAATTTTTTTTTTCATATAAATTATTGAATCATAAGATTTTTGCTAATATAAATTACAAAATTGTTGATGTGATGAGTTAATCTCTTTATTTTAATTTATCATTTTATACTTTATAAAAATTAAAAAAATAATTTAATTATTGATAAACATATGAATTAAAGTTACTGATTTTAAACTAATTTTACTACCTATAAATTACTAAACTCTTGCGTTTTGGGTTTACTTGAGCTGTGCAAGAAATCTTGGCCACCACTGGACCAACTGACAATAACTAAAGCATAGAATTTTTTATTTTAATGGAAGATACTTTTTATTATTAATATTAATAAATAAATTTAAAAGGGCCGTAACATGGAAACTTGGGACCAATCATGTCGTGGCTCGCGAGACTTGGAAGATCTTGTCCAGTTCTAGCGATGTAGTCGGGCGATGCTTGGAAAAAGAAGGCAGAACATTCGAACAAAGCGATTTAAAGTCAGAAGTCAAGGAAAGCGTTTGTTAACCATGTACCACAACTATTACAAATCTGGACAACTAAGTTCATCTTGCTAGTGGTGTGTATGCAATGGCTATATGAAGATTCTGAGAACAAAAAGATGGAACTCGATAGCCACACTAAATACAACATGTTTAATCAACCTATCGCACGACTTTGGGGTTTATAATCATCAAGCGATGCGCAAGGAGTGCCGCACGAGTGCGCGCGATTTCTATAGAGACATTGTTGAGCTATGACAGTGTGGACCCACAAGTTATTAATATTATTTATATTATACTATTGTACATCAAATCTAATATGATATAAAGTATTTGAATATTTATTTTATGTCAAATCATTCAACTTCTGGATTTTGTCAACAAACCTAATTGCTATACAATCTTGGCGATAGCGTTGATGTTAGCCAAGGTCGCGCGAGCTGCCCGAATACATAAAAAGACAAAACAAAGTAGCACTGACAAATGACAATCATGTTTAATAAGTGGGTTTTCAGGAAAAAATAAAACAAGCGCTTTTTTCAGTTTCCCGAGCGCAATCGCACGATTTTGTCTTGACAAATTATAAAGCTAACTATATTTTGTTAAACAAATTGCTAGGCAATTGACTCGAAATGTGTTCGAGATAATGGCGCTGTGTTCATATGCTCAGCAACTTTTTGATCTGATGCTGCTCGGGGAGGATGTTTCCTTAGCGATTAATGAGTCCAACTCGTTCAAGGTGGAATGTGGTGAGTTAGGAAAGCGAGTGAGTCGACTCTTGGAACTGCTTTGTGACCTGCTTATCACTACAGCTCCGACTTCTCTTTACTTGAGGCCAATTAACTGCATGGTTGCTAAGCTCAAGGAGCAGTTCGAGGCGGCTCGGCGCATTGTCTGCAATTGCAAGCATCGAAACCTGATTTGGAGACTCTTTATCAGCCGTATTGCAGCCGAGTTTGAAGAGCTCTTCCACGTTTTGGACGCTTCTATTGGAGAAATGGAGTGGGTGGTTAGAATCTATGAGGCCCAAACCAGAGGCGAATGTTTGAAAACAGTGGATAGAATGTCACCTACGATTTCGGTCTGGTCTTGCATTGCCACTGTTGAAATGGGGTCGAGCTTAGATGATCGAATCGAGGCCGTTAATCATCTTGCATCACTCGTTAGACATAAAGATGAGTATAAGCACATCATTGTTAAGGAAGGTGGGGTAGATTCATTAATGAAGCTTTTGAAGGAGAATTGTTCTCTGGTAGCTCATATTGCAGCGGCTAATACACTTTGCCTTTTAGCTAATGAGGACAGTGAAGGAACTATTATGAAGGAAATGGTTTCCACATTCATAAAAAGTTTATCGAAAACATCACCGATATCGAAACAAACGCAAACTGCCGATTTGGTTGCCAGCATTGCAGAGCATAACCCGGAATCGAAACAACACAATTTGATTCGAGAGAACATAATATGGCAGCTGGTGATCTTGCTATCATCTGAACAATCAACGCTCGAGTTGAAGATTAGCTGTTCCAAGGCTTTATGGAAGCTTGCTCGAGGGAGCGTTTCCAATTGTCAGACTTTAACGGAGACGAAAGGATTGCTATGCTTAGCCAAGTTAGTGGCAAAAGAACAAGGTGAATTACGGTATAATTGCATAATGATCATAAAGGAGATCACATCTATTGCTGAATCAGATGACGGTTTTCGACGTTCGGCCTTCACGAGTTCTTCTCCAGCTGCAAAGGCGGTGGTTGACGAGCTATTGAGGGTAATCAAAGAGCTTGACGATACAAAACTAGGAGTTCCTGCAATTAAGTCCATTGGTTCATTGGCAAGGTCTTTCTCGGCCAAACAGAGTCGAGTGATCGGTCCATTGGTGGCTCGGCTGGGGAATACAGATCAAGATGCTGCAATGGAAGCTGCAATTGCATTGAAAAAATTCGTTTCCACCGATAATTACCTTTGTTCGGAGCATTCGAAGTCGATAATAGAATTCGAAGGTGTACCATTGTTGATGAAGTTACTAAATAGTGGGGATAAAAACACCCATCCTCACGTATTAGCATTGATATGCTACCTTGCCCAACATGACAGCAATAGCAATGTTTTGATAAAAGCTGGAGCTTTAACTGCTCTTCAGACAATAGCTCCCAAGGTCAATACAGAAGATACAGAGCTAGAAAAATTGGTTCCTCACACAATATCCAAACTCCAATCCAATCTTACTGTGGAGCAACAACAAACAGAGAGCTCAACGGGCATCAAACAGTTTTTTACAAAACAGAGCAAAGCAGTTGTTGCCACTATAGGGGGTCGATTAAAGCTGCTGTACAAAGAGCTTACCGTTTATCTACCAAGGCTAGTAAAAAATCCTAGAAAGAGGATTTTAGGGGCAATACCTCCTTTAAAGACGAAGAGGATTCAGCAGTTTTTGAAGGCTAAATGCATGGAACTAGCTTTGATGTCGGTGTATTACCTAAAGAAAAGACTACTGATTAAGGAACCAGCACAAAAGCTTAGGTTGGTGGTGAGAAAATTCGTTATATCATTAGAGAAAAAAGAGATTAGAAGAAACTTTGGTTATATCATACATAAATTGTATGAGAATGTATTGAGCAAAAAGAAAAAGAAAAAGAAAAAAAAAGAGTGAAAATGTACGCACATATCGGCAGTTAATATAATCGGTGAACTAAACTTTTTTCATGTTTTGGGCCATGCCTATGTCTGTTCTTTCCTGTTTCTGGTTTTGCCCCATAATTTTACGAGGTTTGGTATGCCCCAAAGCACTGTTTGATAATCGTTTTCTTTTTCTTGGTCCAAAAAAGAAGAATGATTAATTGCACCCAATGTCTCCTTAACTATTGGTTTAGATTTTAAATTTGTCTTTAAATTTTAAAATGTTTTTAATTGAGTCTTTAAGTATCGTTATCATATTAATCAGGTCATTCTGCTAACATAATTGCTAATTTAAACATTAAATACCAACTTAGATAGGACATAGAGTATATTTGAAATATATCGACATTGTACTTAGTATATGAACACATTGGATATGATGAATTAAAAAGGATAGATAATATTATTAAAATTTAGGAGGATTATTTCTTTTCTCTAACACAGTATATCCAACAAATCCATGGATACACATGCTTGCTGAAGCTTCTTCCACGCCCAACTATGCAATGCTGGGCTTGAACCTGCCATACGATATTGATCCACCCAAGCCACGATAACCAAAATCTGCGATAAACATCTTATCATATAAGCTTGATTCCATGGTTTAAGATCATTGACTCCCAAATCTCCCTCTGCTTTGGGATGACAAATCTTCTCTCAGTTAACCCTAGCCCCTTTTGTAGATGTTTCATTGCCTGTTCAAAGAAAGGAGTTACAAATTTGAGTAATCTGCTTGATGACTTTAAAAGGGAGAATGAATATTCTGCACTAAAAATTCTGAAGATAAAAAACACAACAGATTGAAGAAGTTGAAGTCTGCCGACAAAAGAAAGTCATTTAAAAGACCAATTCCTAATGTTCACTAAGGCATCTCAAATTCCTTGCCACTAGTGGTACCAAGGTACCTGACTGGTAACTTTCCAATCTTTACCAATTCCTAATGTTCACTAAGGCATCTCAAATTCCTTGCCACTAGTGGTACACCAAGGTACCTGACTGGTAACTTTCCAATCTTTAAACCAGTCACCTCAACAATGATCGACCCCAACACTGTAGATTTCACTCTTTGAAAAATTAACTTGCAATCCTAACATATTGTAAAAGAAATCCAAAACATTTTGGACAGCAAATATAGAATAAATATTGCCTTTGGTAAACACAAGGAGATCATTTGAAAAATACAGAAATCTAATCATTGAGTAATGAGTTTTATAAATAAAGATTATCTTAAACTTTAGAATTAGGAATTGGATAAAAGGAATTTCACATATATAAACACTTAAAAGAAGTCTAGAAACTTCGGGTTGGAGGTTTAGGTTTAATGCTTGTCATTGGGTGTTCCGAATTCATTGATGTTAACTTCCGAAGGACGAAATAATATATATATATATATATATTGAAGACCCTGGTAAAAAGATATCAAAATTTATTACTGTTTTTTAAATATAAATAGAATATTAAAACCCCTCCACTAAATGTTGTTGATTACTTTTTAACTAGGATTCTACTTTAAACAATCTCGCTGACGAATAATGATGGGATCATAAAAAGTAGTGACGCGTTTTCTGAAGTTGTCGTGCGATTGAACTATACTACTGTCCGAACAAGTGAGAAGCTTTGCCGTCAAATCTCCGCTCAAAAACCGCGTCCAGCTTTTTAGGGTGTTTCAGACATTTGATAACCTTCATTTTTTTTTTGATAACCTTCATTTATATTATAAATAAAGGGTGTTTAAAAATAAAGAGCAAAAAATCAAAAGCATTTATATTTTTTTAGTGTTTAATTTCCTAGGAGATTGATAACCAGCAGCGATGCTATCGGAGCATAAGATGGTGAAACCTGCCAAACATGGAGATTGTGAATTTTATTTGCAGCTTCCCTTGATGGCTCTAATGGAGATTACGGCTTTAGCTGAACATAACATTGATCTTAGGTGCCAAGCATTTAAGATCGGCTCTCCGGAATCAAAGGACACCGTTGAACTGCTATTGAGGGTGATCAAAGAATCAGAGGACTACAAGCTTAAAGTTCTTGCCATAAAGTCGATTGGTTTTTTGGCTAGAATCTTCCGTAAAAGCAATCATCATCGGGTGATTAGTCTATTGGTGTCGCAGCTCGAAAATGGGTGTGGGGAAGTGGTAATGGAAGCTTTGGTTGCTTTAGAGAAGTTTTCCTGTGACGCAAATCATCTATGCAAAGAGCATTCGAACAAGATGATCGAGTTCAACGCTGCACAGATTTTGGTGAAACTATTGAGTGATGGTGAAAGCGAGTTGAAGCTACAAGTCCATGTATTGGTGCTTATGTGTTACATTGCTTCGAAAGCTGATTATTGTAAGGCTGTGGAAGAAGCCAGGATGAGGACTGCAGTTCGACAATTGTTAAGCAAAAAGGGGGAGCTTCGCACGTTTGTTTCGTGGAAACCTGAGTTAAAAGAACTGGCGACCAAGGCCTTAGATTCCCTAAGATTGTATTATGAATACTAATGAAGGCACTAGATGGAAAGTTTATCAATCCCATTAGCCAGCAAATTGTGCATACAATATTACATTTTTCACATAATTGATGTATCATATAGCCATATTTTCTTCTATTCTTTTTTCTCTATTGATTTGGCAATTTTCCTTATCACTTATCACTATTAGAAACTTAGGTAAAATTGTATTGATAGAGATAATTTGTGCAAAAGAAACAACTGAGTAATTCTTTGATTTCTATGCTTTCATTCTGAATTTTCTTGTTCATCTGATACAACATTTATAGGAGGAATTTTGGTTATGGTAAGGCATAACAAATTGTTAACCAACTAACTGTTTAGTTACTGACTCCATCACACTACTCTAACATTCACCCAGCTTCTCTACGGATAAGACCCGAAGGGAATGTCGAAACCGATGAAACATACCCGCTGTAAGTGGTTTAGTCAAAATATCCGCTACTTGATCGCACGCAGGGACCTCACCAACCAAGACAGACCCATCTGCAACGCGTTCACGAACAAAAAACAAGTCAAGTTCCACATGTTTGAACTTAGAATGCAAGACAGGATTGGCCGCAACAGCAACCGCACTAGAACTATCGCACCAAATATTGGGAGTGTCAGCAGATTTGATCCCTAGTTCTTGAAGTAAGGAAAGTAGCCAAACAACCTCACTAGTAGCAGCAGCGAGACTTCTATATTCTGCTTCAGCTGTAGACCGAGAAACGACTTGCTGCTTTTTGGAGCACCAGGACACAGGAGCTGAGCCAAAATAAACACAATAGCCCGAAGTGGAGCGACGATCATCAAAATCAAGTCCCCAATTGGCATCAGCATAGGCAACCAAAGAGAGACGACTGGAAGGTCGAAAAACAATACCAAGATCAAGAGTCCCTCGTAGATACCTTAAGATGCGCTTTAGGGCAACCATGTGAACCGTAGTAGGGTTATGCATATACTGACAAATCCTGTTCACAGCATAGGCAATATCAGGCCTAGTAATTACAACGTACTGAAGAGCCCCAGCAAGGCTCCGATATTCAGTCGGATCTGCTAAAGGATCACCATTGTCTTTGGAGAGAGTGGAAGAACTGACCATCGGAGTATGAACACTCTTAGCTCCTGACATAGAGGCACGAGCAAGAATATCCCGTATGTATTTGGTTTGACAAAGATGAAGGTTCCCAGAAGAGGAACGAGTTACCTCGATGCCGAGAAAGTAATGTAGGGCACCCATATCCTTAAGGGAGAACTTATCATTCAGCAACTGAACAAACGAGTCAATAGCAGAAGAAGTACTCCCAGTAATGATAATATCATCAACATAAACCAAAACATAAAGTGTAGAGTCAGCATGTACCCGAATAAACAGAGAAGCATCAGATTTGGAGGCATGGAAACCGGTGGACACAATAAATGACTTCAGTTTCTCAAACCACGCTCGAGGAGCCTGCCGGAGGCCATACAAAGCTTTCTTCAGTCGACACACAAGAGGTTGTCCTGAAGAATTATATTGAACATATCCCGGAGGTTGTGGCATAAAAACCTCAGTATCCAAATCACCATTTAAGAAAGCATTATTAACATCTACCTGTCGTAGCTGCCACTGTCTGGAAACGGCTATAGAGAGAATGACTCTAATAGTAGCAGGCTTCACAACAGGACTGAACGTCTCCTTAAAGTCACATCCCGAATTTTGAGAATAGCCTTTGGCAACTAAACGAGCCTTTCGGCGAGCAACTGTGCCATCAGGATTCCTTTTAACCTTAAACAACTATTTACATCCAATCACCTTGCGATTTGGTGGAAGATCAACCAAGTCCCAGGTGGAATTGTGAATAAGAGCATCATACTCAGCTTGTGCTGCTGCACTCCACTCAAACATTACGTGAAGAAACAGCTTCATTAGTATCCAAAGACACAGGTTGTGAAGAAGCAGAAGCAGAAGAATGAGAAATAGGGGTAGGAGGAGACATGTGAGTATCTGGAACAGAAGTAGACATAGCCGGAGACCCTAAATGAGGTAGCACATGGGAACGAGACGAACTACTTGAGGAAGGTAGGGTAGAAACATTCTCCAGTGGCTGAGGTGGAGAAGGTGTGGAGACAACCCGAACTAGAGGTACCACTGTAGAAGCAGAGGTATCGTACTGACCTTGAGAACGACTAGTAGGCATCAAAAACTTATTTTTATCAAACACAACATGTCGAGAGACGACAACTTCTCCATTAGGCAAAAGACACTGATACCCTTTATGTTGAGGGCTATAACCGAGAAAAGTAGACGGTTGAGATCGAAACTCTAACTTATGACTTTCAAAAGGCCGTAAATACGGATAACAACAACAGCCAAAAACACGAAGATGATCATATGGCGGGCCCTTCCCATAAAGGGTTTGAAACGGAGACTGGCCATTTAGAACCGGAGTAGGGAGACGATTAATGAGATGGACTGCACAGCAGAAGGCATAACCCCAATATTCCATAGACAGACCAGCTTGAGCCAACAGAGATAATCCTATTTCAACAATGTGCCGATGTTTGCGCTCAACGACGCCATTTTGTTCCGAAGTATAAGGACAGGTCAATCGATGAACCACTCCTTGAGATGCAAGAATAGACAGTAAAGGTCGATACTCACCACCCCAATCACTCTGAAACTGTTTAATATCCTTGCCGAACTGTGTTTTTATCAACCGTTGAAACCTAGTAAAGCAGTCCACAGTTTGAGATTTTTGTCGGAGAAGATAGATCCAGGTAAACCGAGTGCTCACATCAATAAAAGATACATAATACCGATTGGAATTACTAAGAACATTTGCAGGGCCCCAAAGATCAGATACAACCAACTCAAACGGCTGATACTTCGTATTAGACAGAGGAAATGACAGTTTATGTGATCGTCCTTGTTGACAAGCAGTACACAAGCCATCAAAACTATACTTAGAAGATGTTATGTGACATTTATCCAAAACACTCTTAACTACAGACGCTGACGGATGTCCAAGACGTTTATGCCACAAACTAAAAATAGGACACTCAACACTCTTATTATTAGGACTTACAGGACACTTAGTAAGCTTATCTTGAAAATTTGTATGAGCAACAAAGAGACTTTTAAGAGATAGAGGAGACACAGCAGGAACAGAAAACTGATATAATCCTTCATGAATGTGGCCCTTCATTAAAACTTCCTTCGTCACGACATCCTTAATAATGCAATGTGTCGGATGGAATTCGAAGAACACATTATTATCGTTAGCAAACTGAGAAACTGACAGAAGATTCTTGCAGATACTAGGCACATATAAAACGTTAGATAAATGCAATAATTTTGAATTTGTGGGTAAAAAACTATCACCAACCGACGAAATCACAGCCGAAGACCCATCCCCCAGCAAAAGCAAAGAATTACCTGAATAAGGAGTAGCATGATGCAGAGCAGAAGGATCCCGACACACATGATTACTCGCTCCTGAGTCAGGATACCAGGAGGTAGAACCAGCTGGAACTGGAATATACGAACCATCAGCACCACCGGCGGACGCAAATGGAGAGGCATGAGATCGAGACCCAGAACAATCAGAATAATCCGAGGCATGAAGATCACCTACCCGAGGCATACCAATACAAGGATCAGACCCTGAATAAACACGAGCTTTAGGTTTTGTTGACCACGGAACTGACCCAACTTGAACATTATTAGAAGTAGGCATGAGAGGAGCGGAAGGTGCCGAAGGTCGGTCAGGAGATGGTCCACGAACGGAAGGCCGAAGATTAGGTGGCCCAGAAAAATAAACTCCATCATCAATTTGGGGCCCAAAACTTGGGCCAGATGTGTATGGCCGAGAGGCATGCGGCCTAGGTGGCCTAGAGAAACGCATATGCCCATTAAAAGAGGGACCGTATGGCCCACCACGTTGCTCATCATCAGGTTGCAAATGGATCGCATATGTCCAGGAGAATAAAAATTTGGTGGCCCACCATGCGAAAATTTATTATGCAGAAAAGAAGAGTTGCTAGGCAACCCATAGTGGTCGGTCCTACTTGTGTCATAATAGCCAGCCATTAAGTAATATTGGCTATCATCAAAATCATATGGACCATAAGAATACCTAGCAGACTTGGAAGGCATCTCCCACTCACTTTGCGCCGAACCAAAAGGGTGATAATTCCCAGTGGGCGACGGCGGCACATAGGGCGACGGTGTAGATCCAGAGGACGGCGCCTCGCTACGACTGTAGCGGTAGTAGCAACGCTGAGCGACGTGGCCGAAACGACTGCAGATCTGACACTGCACACGCGGACGAAACGACCGTCCACGACCTCGTGAAGATGAGCGCCCACCACGAAAGTTTTCCACTACCGGAGACGAATCGGACTCAACGAGATTAGCATGAAGAGGAAGATCCTGAAGCGAACGAATCTGCCGACTCTCACACTCCACAAGAGCAGCAACAAGACGATTAAACGAGAGAAAACCAGGGGCCATAGAGGCAAAAGACACAACCGTCTCAAACTCTGGTGGTAAACCGGCCAAGACAATCTCTATTTTTTCGTCATCAGAGATCTGAGATCCAGAGGTTTCCAACAAGGCACAAAGAGTTTTAATTCTAGCAATGTAAGCTTTAATAGTCTGATTACCTTTCTTGAGTGAGTGAAGTTCATGACGGAGGCGCGACTGTTTGGCTCCGGTATCGGCTGCAAACAAATCTGTTGCTGTGAGCCACACATCACATGCGGATTTAGCATCGGTGAAGGAGGGGAGCAACGAAACACTTATCGTAGAGAGGAGCCAAGAGGTGAGAAATCGGTCCTGTTGTTTGAAGACCGAAGCCAGAGGATTCGGAACCAACGAGCCATCCGCACCACTAATAAACCGAGCCGGAGGAGGCAAGGTTCCATCAAGAAGACCAACAAGATCATAACCGTCGAGTAGAAGCCTGATCTGTTGCTGCCATTGCATGAACGTATCATCCGTAAGCTTGACCACGTCGTGACGCGAGAAGGATGTAACCACACGATCGCCACTAAATGGTAAACTCGGCACAGCAGAACCGTCATCAACAGCCATGACTCCCAAGACTTATCTGGCGACTGATACCATATTAGAAACTTAGGTAAAATTGTATTGATAGAGATAATTTGTGCAAAAGAAACAACTGAGTAATTCTTTGATTTCTATGCTTTCATTCTGAATTTTCTTGTTCATCTGATACAACATTTATAGGAGGAATTTTGGTTATGGTAAGGCATAACAAATTGTTAACCAACTAACTGTTTAGTTACTGACTCCATCACACTACTCTAACAATCACCAACCCGTTTTTTATCATATTTTTTTTTCATTACTACTGATGAACAAGGTACTACCAATGCTTTAGGCAGCGAATCGGTAGTACCTTGTTTGCCAATGCGTCGTGACACCTTCATTACTAGCCATTCCTCTATACAGTCCAAGATAATACTGCCAGTTCCACGCACTTAGGCTGAGAAACCGCTGAATCCTCTTGCTCTTTAATGGAGGTATTGCTCCTAAAGTTCTCTTTCTACATCTTGTTACCATTGGCGGTGTTTTACTATCACCTTTGGACAGCAATTTTACTCGACGTCGTACAGTGTCGATAAATTCTTTGCCCTGTTCTGTAATAAACTGTTTGATACCTGTTGAACTGTCTGTTTGTAGTTGGTACTCAGTAAGATTTAATCGGAGTCTGGATATTGCGTGGGGGACCAATGTTTCTAACTCTGGATGTTCTGTAATGACTTCGGGAGCTATTGCCTGAAGGGCAGTCAAAGCTCCAGCATTGATCAAAACATTGCTATTGGTATCATGTTGGGCAAGGTAGCATATCAATGTTAATACGTGGGGTTGGGCCTTTGTATCCTCACTTACTAACTTCATCAACAATGGTACACCATCAAACTCGACTATCAACTCCGAATGCTCCGAACAAAGGTAATTATCAGTGGAAACGAACTTTCTCAAAGCAATTGCAGCTTCCATTGCAACTTCTTGATATGTGTCCCCCAGCTGAGCGATCAAAAGACTGATGATTGCTCGACTCTTTCTGACTGAAAAAGACCTTGCCAATGATCCAATGGACTTAATTGCAGGAACTCTCAGTTTTGTGTCGTCACGTTCTTTGATTATCCTCAATAGCTCATAAATGAGCGCCTTTGCTGCCGGAGAAGAACTCGTAAAGGTTGAACGTCGAAAACGGTTATCTGATTCAGCAATAGTTGTGATCTCCTTTATGATCATTATGCAATTGAACCGTAGTTCATCTTGTTCTTTTGCCACCAACTTGGCCAAGCATAGCATTCCTTTCGTCTCCGTTAACGTCTTACAAATCAAAACACTCCCTTGAGCAAGCTTCCATAAAGCCTTGGAACAACTAATCTTCAACTCGAGCGGTGATTGTTGAGATGACAACAAAATCACCATCCGCCATACCACTTCCTCTCTTATGAAATGATATCGTTTCAACTCTGGGTTACGCTCTGCAATATCGGCAACCAAGTCGGCAGCTTGCTTTTGATCGCATCTCGAAGATGTTCTTGATAAACGACTTGCAATTGTATAAATCAATTCCTTCATAATAGTTCCACCCTTTTCCTCCTCCTCATTAGCTAAAAGGCAAAGTGCATTAGCGGCTGCAATATGAGCAACCGGAGAATTCTCCTTCAAAAGCTTTATTAATGAAGGTAACCCAACTTCAAAAATGAGCTGCTTATACTTATCTTGTTGAGCGAGTGATGCAAGACGATCAGCGGCCTCGATTCGATCATCTAAGCTTGACCCCATTTCGACAGTGGTGATACAAGACCAGACCACAACTGTAGGGGAGTACATCGAGCCTCTGTCTTTGCTTTGGGGCTCATATCCGCTAACCAGCCACTCCATATCGGTGATAGAAGCATCTAAAACGTGGAAGAGGTCTTGAAAATCGGTTGACATATGGCCAGTGATGAGTCTCCAAAGCAGATATCGGCGCTTGCAATTGTCTACAATGCGCTGAGCTGCCTTGAAGTAGTCCTCGAGCTTGACAACTATGATGTTAATTGACCGCAAGTAAAGAGGAGTAGCAGAATTGAGGAACCGAAGCAGGCTACGCAGCATTAGCAAGAGCCGATTCACTCGCATTCCCAACCCACCAAATTTCACCTTGAAGGAGTTGGACCTGTTAATTGCTGAGCAAACATCCTGCCCTAACAGTATCATATCGAGCAAAAGATTCTTGATCAGCTTCTTCTGCTCCGAACTCATCGTAGCTGATCATCAGTTTCGTACTAAATAATTAAAGTTTGTAGAGTGTGGGAATCTAATTCTAGCCACCTTTTTTAAGGTTTGCACACAGTAAATTTCTAGGAAAAGCATTTAATCCGGCGATAATACTTAAAAGCTTCGTATGATTTATGAACTGAACAAAGGAAAAAAACAGAATTTTATGACGATGATTATTTTCCATTTCAGAAAAGGATAGAGACGAGAGCGACATTTTTTTACTGTAGAATCCTAGATAAAAGACAAGGGAGAAACCGAAATTTCGAAAAATAGAAAATCAACCTAATTTTAAAATAGAGTTACCTAAACGAATTCAATTTTTTATTTAATATATAATTGTTGTACATTTTTATTATATAAAAGTAAATATTTTATATTTAAAATAATGAAAATAATTTGAAAGAATCGAATTAAAATGGATGGTTAAAAAAAAATCTAAAAATCCAACTGAATCGAACTGATATCAATCTTAAAGATGACTCTAAATTTGATTTTTCACAAACTCCGTATTTTTTAAAATTATTGTAAACTTTCTCAATACTCGAATTTGTTAGGATTGTAATTATGGTAGTTAATACCATATCAATAAACGTATCTAACTATGGAAATAGGATGAATATTAGGGGATGCACAATAGTTTGGCACTCATTTCGTACAAATTAGTTGAATTTTCATTTCAATCAAAATTTCAATATGTTTCGATTCATTCCAACCAATACAAGCTTGTACTAATGTGTTTCAAATTAGCAAAAAAGAAAAAAAAATATTTTTATTTTAACTATTCTTTTATATATTTTTAAATTCCCTATTAAAAAGAAAATACAATCAAAAGTTGGATATTAGTAAAAATCATATATACAAAAGTAAACACATGATTAAATTGAACAATTGAAAAAAAATACACCTAGAAAAAGTAGACAAGATTTTATAATTTTACTTTTTAATATGAATGGCCACATGCTAATAAGAACAAGAGTACATCAACTTGGAAAGTAAAGACGATTAATGAAGAGTTGAACGCACAGAAAAATAGAGAAGATACCCAAAGAAGAAGAAGACAGACTACAAAATACAAAATGGTTTTAGAAGTCTTATAGTTAAGGGGCAAAACTCCAGAAAATACCAAAAAATAACAAAAATTACCGGAAAGTATAGGGTTGAAAATTAATGACCGGAAAGGGCAATTTCCCCCAAAATCGCGTCCCCGTCAGCGCGTTTTTGGGGGAGTACGGCCTAAAGCGCTCCCCCGGGGACGCGCTTTAGGCTTTTTTCCCGGGAAATATGGTGGCAGCAAGTGGGAAGAAAATGGCTCCAAAATTAGGCACCGAAAGTTGATGTGATGTGAAAATTGGTATGGGGTAATTGCAATATTGGTCCCTATTTGAATAGGTACTTTGTAAGTTTGATCCCTAAACCTCAACTATAAATAGGCCTAACCATTTCTCATTTTCTTCATCCCACAATTTGCCATTCTCTACTTAAGGCATTGTTCTCTCTCTCCCTATTTGTAAATTTTCACTTGTATTTTTGGAGTGAAATATATTTGTTAGTGCCCGAAGACGTAGGCAAAATTTTTTCATATCTTGTGAGTGTGATCGTAGTTATTTATTGTGCTATTAAATTACGATTGAGGGATATTCTGGCTAGGAAAGACTTGGTACTTAAGTGATCCTTGTGATCCACCTCTCTTTCCTGGGAATTGAACTTAGTGTGATTTTTTAGTACAATAATTTTACTCTTTTACACCGTCCACTTGCAATGAGTGAACGTATTAATGCTGTTATTTACTACGATGGTGAAGTGTGTGACACCGAAAATGGTGTTGTTTTCTTATCGGAGAACACAGCGCGATTGAGTTTTAATCAGAACGTTGATTTGGTAGAACTTCGCAAAAGAATTAGTCGTAAAATATTCGGAACAACGCTAATGAAAGTTCAGTCTATTAAGTATAGATTTTGTGCTTCGGTTGATCCGGTGAGATATGACTCATTCGACATCAAAGGTCTTCGGAGCCTTGAGGCAATGGTGGAGACTCATCTTGCCAGTGGTTCACCCTATATCGAGGTATATGTGGAATTTTCATCTCCAAGTGATCTGGCTGCGACCTCAACATCTAGTATCGTTCGAGGGGAATACACGACCCCAAGTCGACACTCTGTAAGTGGGAGGCAAAACACAGAAGTGCCCGTGTGCGGTGGTAGTATGGAAAACATAACCCCTGCACGACACTCGGTTGGTGGATGGGACATGCATATTCGTCATTCGACGTCGGATGACAGAAATACGTATTGGGGGTGGTCATCAACTTCTAGTGGATGGCAATCCACATACGATTGGGATCGTTACGAAAGATGTTTAAGGAGGGATGATGTATTACCGACGACATCCACCAGTGAGGGGCCTTCGTTGTTACCGACGACATGCACCAGTGAGGGGCCTTCGTTTGTTGCAGATTATGGAGGATGGGATGATGAATCCGATGTGGATCCACCTCGGGAGCCAGGGCCTGATGGTGCAGAAGTTGGATTATTTTCTGAACCGGAGCCCGTTCCTATTGTACCTGAAGACGTTGAGGGCGGTTCAGACGAAGAAGAAGAAGATCCGCTATTCAGGGCATACTCACCTCCAGCGCACATGCATAATGTCGATCTATCTGAAGATGATGCATTGGAGTTTCCTGAACTACCACACCGGACGCGTGACCGTACAAATTCTTTGTTGGATTCGGATCAATTAGAAGTTGGTAACCAGTTTTCCAACAAGAATACTTTTCTTGCTGCATTGAAACAATACAGCATCAGGAACAGGGTTAACTACACTATGGTTAAATCAAAGCTTGATAGGTACGAGGCAAAGTGTGCAGTGCAAGACGGCACATGTTCATGGAAAATCATGGCGTCGTTGAGGAAAAAGACAGGGCTGTGGGAGATGAAAAAGTACAAAGGTCCGCATACATGTCTTACCGGTACAGTACCACTATGTGTTCAATGATTTCGAATAAGACTAATATTATGTAATGTTGCATTATTTAACGTACTTCATTGACAGGTGTAACAGAAGATCATCCAAGGATGGATTCAGACATGTTGGCTGATTTAATAATCCCGACGGTGAAGGCCGATCCCAGAACTACAGTGCCGGCCTTAATTGGCAATATTCGTAGCCAAATGGGGTACACGCCCTCTTACAGAAAGGCTTGGATAGCCAAGCAGAAGGCGTTGGAAAAATTGCACGGTCGGTGGGACGTTTCATATAATGAAGTGTGGCAGTGGTGTCAGGTGCTGGAGAGGTATGTCCCAGGCAGCACAACAGACCTTGAAACGGAACCGGCGTACTACAACGATCGTCTGCTCCGTGGATGCGCAGTGTTCAAGCGTCTGTTTTGGACATTTAAGCAATGCCGAGATGCTTTTACATATTGCAAGCCATTGGTACAAATTGACGGTACCTTCATGTATGGTAGATATACGCATCGGCTATTGCTAGCCGTGGCACAAGACGGCTGTGGGAGAATCCTTCCGATTGCGTTCGCAATAACACCGGGGGAATCAGCTGATGATTGGGACTTCTTCCTATCCAGGTTAAGGAGGCATGTTTGCCCCCAACCTGACATATGCGTTATATCGGATCGGGGCCCTGGAATACTTGCGGCAATAGAACGCCAGGGAAGCATGTGGCATCGCACACACCATCGATACTGCCTGAGGCATGTCGCATCCAACTACTATGGGCAACATCGATCTAAAAGAGAGAAACGGCAAGTGATCGATATGGGTATGAAATATCTAATAATAAAATTTCTTTTGATATATTCAATTTATTCGCAATTGAAGAGTGGTATGTAATATTCGCTATCAACGTATATTAGCAGGGTATGAGATCAATAAAGACCGTTTTCACGAGATGCTGGCCAGTTTGCGCTCAGATAACGCCGAAGGCGCAAGCTACCTTTGCAATATTCCTTTCGAACAGTGGACACAAGCATATGACGGTGGCCTACGATATGGGCATATGACCACAAACCTTGCCGAATGCATAAATTCTGTTCTGAAAGGAACCCGTCATCTGCCGATTACAGCAGTTGTGTGAGAGACATATTTTCGGTTAGCGGCACTATTTCCGAAGAGAGCAGCGAGTTATAGAGGGCAAATGGAAGGAGGCCATGTATGGAGCCAGAAGGTCTTACAACAAATTAATCGTGGGAAGGCACGTGCGAACACCATGCACACAGTATGTCATGATCGCGACAGCCTATGGTTTCGTGTCACGGAGTTTGACAGACCCAACCAAGGTATTGTTGGCGGTCATTATCGTGTACACTTGACAAATAGGACATGCGACTGTGGGATATTTGATGCACTTCGTTACCCATGTGCTCATGTACTTGCGGCTTGTCAGAATCTCCGTATTGATCCCATGAGCTATGTCGACGAAGTGTACAAATTAGAAAACATGTACAACGTGTGGAGACACGTATTCCCACCAGTCCCAGATGAACGTAAGTGGCCATCGGTATCGCGTGCACCGTATAAGCTGTTGCCAGATAGAAAATTGAGGCGCAAACCAAAAGGTCGACCTTCCTCGACTAGAATACGCAACAATATGGATATCCGAGAACCGACCAACCAAAGTAAGCGGTGCGGATGGTGTAGGAACCCGGGCCATACATCTCGCTCGTGTCCAAATCGGAATAGTTGACCGTGTTATTAGCTTGTTTGTCTCTTGCTGGCTATGTAATTTCTGTTTTTTTTTTAGTACAACGGTTTATCAAAGAACTCAATTATATTTTAGTGAAGAGGACTAAATTAAAAGAATATAAAATAAGAAATAATTTTTTATTTTATCAAAGAACTCAATTTTCTGCAAAGAACTCAATTATATTTTAGTGAAGAGGACTAAATTAAAAGAATATAAAATAGGAAATAATTTTTTATTTTATTAAAAAATTCAAATTATATTACATACAAAAAAATACACAACTTTTGATATTAAAATTAAATTACAAACACAAATTAAAAAACAACTTTTTTTATTCAAAGAATAAAAAAATTAAATTACAATTTATAAAATAAAAAAGCCTATCCTAATCAATGTTGATGCCGGTGGGAACCAGTGCCACAGTCGGGTGGTCGGCGGTTACGCGCTGGATTCCTCCTTCTTCTAGCTTCCGGCGGGGGTCGTGGAACCTCAGGCGGGGATTCGGGTTCCTCCGGAAGTGGGTCTGGTTCTAGGTGTTGCGATGATGACCCACCTTGATAAAATAATGACCCCGGAGGTGTTTGCATAAACCACGGCGGGGGTGACTGCATCCCGTACGGTGAAGGAGCCTGGTAGAAACTACTGCTCCCCGACGGCACCTCATCTAATCCCACACCCGAAGTCGGTCTCACGATCGGCTGGCCAACGGGAGTTGTCGAGAACGGACTCGAACTCGGCCATGCATTCCAACCTGGGGTGGGACAAGGAAAAGGAAACATATATGGGTTAGGAGGATACATATAAGGGGCAAGGTACGTACCTGGCATAAACTGTGGATGCTGTGATGTCGGTGTTGTTAGCTGAACGGATGGGCCCGGTGACTGTGTAGGCGCTGTTGATGGGCCCGGTGACTGTGTAGGCGCTGTTGATGGGCCCGGTGACTGTGTACGCGCTCTTGGGCCCGGTTCATCATCCATTCTCCTTCGATGTAAAGGGCCCCGACGTTCCCTTCGCTCTCGAATTAGCCGTCGCCTCTCCTCATCCGACAACAGATACGGCATGCCATGGATTCTAAACCATGGCATGTACTCCGGCACGCACGCTAACTCTGGAACTATGATCGGTTCCCGGTTAGGTAAAAAGTCATACCGGTTCTCCCACGTCTCGATATGTTCTGACCAAAATCTTGGCCAATCCGTGTGCTGCTGCCGTAAGTCCACTTTGTGCTCATCATCGAGCACCTCAGGAGGCACTGGAATCGGTTGCCGGCATCCAAATTGCCGCAGAACCCGATCTGACTGGTGCATCTCCACTGTTGAGTAGGTGATTAGCGGGACCTTAACGTGCCAACTGTTCGGATTTTGGAGATACTCATCCGGAATTACTGCCCGAATTTCGGGATCCTCGTACGGTGTCCATTGAAACTATATTAACATTACCAACTTATTAGTTATATACATAATATTAGACACTACCTACGAAATACTAAATTATAATAACGAAATTCGACACTTACTTGTGATTCCGACCTTTGGTCCAACAGGAGCCGTATATCCTCAAGCGAGTTAGGTATTCCAACATGACTGCTCCTCGGATGGTTCCACCTAATTAAATAAACTTTTAGCATGCAATTATACTATAAATATACGACATAATTGTAAAATATAATATTAAATTTACCTCGTTATCAGTGGGAATGAATATGGCTGGTCGAGTCGAGGACGTAAAAATGGAAATCGAAACCATGCCCATGACTGCAGTAGTGATAGGCAACCTCCGATTTTTTGTTTACTCGGCAGCGTCGCCCTGCACATCTCCCGGTATAATATCGATAGCACGGCAGACCCCCAACTCAATTCACCGGCTGCTCTGAAATCAACAAGTTTCAGGAGCCATCTCAGGTGGACGAGGTTTCTAGAGAGGTCCGGCATCAGATAGCCTCCAATTATCTGAAGTATGTATGCCCGCGCATACCGTATTCTTTCTTCTTCAGTCGAACCTTCATTCGGCTGCGGGATTGCGTCTCGTAACCAAGCCAAATCGATCCGAGCTCCTTGAATTTTATCCGGAATGGCACCCAGAAGCTCGTAGCATACGGCCATCCAATCGAGAGATGTTACGGACCCGGTGACTACCGACCCGTCCACCAGTAATCCCAACTGTAACTACACATCTTCCAAGGTGATGGTACACTCTCCGCATGGCAAATGGAAAGTGTGCGTCTCTGGTCTCCACCTCTCTATCAACGCGCTGATCAAAGGCGGCTCCAACTTGAACCCCCGGGCTATCGTGGCCACGTGCCAAAAACCCGCTTCCCGCAGGTAATTCTCGATCAATGGCGATGGGGGACCAGGCATGTTGCGAATATAACATTGCAACACCCGATCTACAGACTGTTTAAAAAATTATAAAATTATAAAATTCTAAATTAATTAAAATTGCATAATTAAAAAATTTAATAATATTGAAAAATTAACATTCAAACTTACCATTTTCTTTTGCTGGACGGCAATGTGGTCCTCGCCTAGGCGACATAATTCCCCGGCCATTGTACTCCGATAAATAATTTAAAAATTTTCCAAAAATAGGTTTAAAAAAAAATATAAAGGACTATTTTGAAATTTAAGCGTAAATTTGAGAGAAATTTGAGAGCAAATTGATAGCAAATTGAGAGAAAAATGAGAAAGGATTGAATTGTGAAAAAAATGAAGGGTTGGGGGGGTATTTATAGGTTTTTTTCTGACCGTTGGGCCCCCAACGGTCAAAAAAATTTTGACCGTTGCGGCCTAAAGCGCGTCCCCGGGGGAGCGCTTTAGGCCACGTCATCGAAAGCGCGTCCACGGGGGCGCGTTTTCGCTGACGTGGCCTAAAGCGCTCCCCCGGGGACGCGCTTTAGGCCGCACTCCCCCAAAAACGCGCTGACGGGGACGCGATTTTGGGGGAAATTGCCCTTTCCGGTCATTAATTTTCAACCCTATACTTTCCGGTAATTTTTGTTATTTTTTGGTATTTTCTGGTTTTTTGCCCTATAGTTAAGCCTTCAATTTGAAAATTAAAAGTGTGGGTAATTTACCTACTTTCGATATATTTAAATAAACAAACAAAGAAAAGGGGCCAAACCTCAATTTGTCTAATTCAAAATTGGAAAATATTTTTTTGAAAATGTTATATGAGAACCCAATAAAAAAAATATAAAGAAATATGTTAAGAGTCATAAAATATAATTGTTGTTAAAATAGGATTAAAAAAAATAAATAAATTGTATGGAATTTGCATCCTTAAGTTAAAGAATATGTTGAGTGTTGAATTTTAAATTAAGTTTGTGATTCTTTGAGCTTCACAAAATTTGTTCATATTCGGTGATAAAACTAAAGAGAGGCCCCAACAATTTCAAAGAAAGTTGTTTTAATATATGTATTTATTTAATTATTATATGTAATACATCACACTCGACCTGATCGTCGGATTTTAGATATGAGCTATCACATTCGTTGTTGAAACAACTACGTATTTATTTCAATATCTAAAAATCAAGTAATACAAGCAATTAAGTTTTAAAACTTAACAATACACATTATTTATTCAACTCCAGGTTATAGAAGAACTTTCGATAACAAACGAGGGATTAAAACATAAAAAATAATCAAAACAAGAAAATGTTGCAACACTGAATACAATGGTAGAACGTTATGACTTAATAATGCAATTCAAACTTAGGGTCGGTTTGAATGGGCGATTGAGTGCGGTGCGGTGCGTTTAGCTTACTTTTTGTCTCACGCTACAGTATCGTTACAGTATCTAATCTCACCGCCACTGCTTTTTTTACACTAACAGCAGGTAAACGCACTGCCCATTCAAACCCAGCCTTAATTAATCTAATTTTTGCTTGATTAATCATGCTTAATAAAACATAAGTGGATGACATCAAATTTCACTTATTCACAAAATTTTAATGGTTAAATAATCATTAAGCACTTTGCATAATTGCTAATTAGATTGTGAATCATTATCCAAATTAAAATTTAATAGCGATTACATTTTTATAATTTAGTCTCTACATTATAATTAATGATTTTGTCAATTTAATTTCTTGATTGCCCATTAATATATTTTCAATTTAAGCACATAAATTCTCATATTCATAATCTCACTAACTTGATTTATGAAATTGAGTTTCCAAAATCGCATTTTCCGGCACTATCCAAAATTGGGTCGTTACGTTATATTTATTGGGGAGGGATCCACTTACATAGTGTAAAAGCTAAAGTAGTTTTACACATTTCTCTAGCTATTTATATGATTAATATTTTAATGACCAAACCATTGAATTTATTAATATAATTGTACTTGTCATGCATGTTTCTTGAACTGATTCGATACCTCTATCATATCAATTTAAAATACTCTATATTTTATTTAATAATATTTAAAGAATTCAACATTTAGTAATACAAAAAAAGTCTGCTACCCTAGCACGCTATTGTCAACCGTCTCTGGCAAGAGTTTTAGGTTTTTTGTTCTTTGGTTTTTTTTCTTTTGTTACTTGAAGGTTGCGTCTCACTTAAATCTACTCTTCTACAATTGAAAGGGAGATTTCCACGTTCGTGATTTACACCTGCACCAATGGAAAATGAATTAGCCTAATTGACGATCAATGAAGAAGAAGATGAAGCTACACAAATACAAGTAGATCGGAATAGGGAAAGAGAATGGGAGGCTTTTCAACTAGTGGGTTGTTTCCTAACAGCCAGCATAATTCACTTTCCAGCAATAAAAAGTATTATGGCAAATCTGTGACATCCTGTTCGAGGTGTTCAAATCCGAGATATGGGAGAAAAAAGGTACTTGTTTCAATTTTTTCATGTTATGGAAATGGAAAGGGTTTTGAATGGTTCCCCTTGGACCTTTAATAACCATCTGCTGGTACTTTATAAATTGCAATGGGGGAGGATCCATTACAAGTGCCTCTAGTCTTGACGCCTTTCTGGGTACAGATCCATAATGTTCCTATTGGTCTATTTTCTAAGAATCTGGCAGTGCAACTGGGCAATTTTTTAGGGAATGTTCTGGAATATGATGGATCGAATCTAGGGAAAGAAAATAGAAATTTTATGAGAATCAGAGTCTAGATTGATATAAGGCGTCCTTTGAAAAGAAAGAAATAGATTATGTTTTGTGGGAGGTGTTCATATGTTAGCTTTAAATATGAGAGATTATCACTTTTCTATTTCTATTGTGGTAGATTGGGCCATAGTGATTCTTTTTGCGAAGCAAAAATGACTCTTGGAGTGGAAATTGCTGAAATGGGTTGGGATTTATCATTGCGAGCACAATCTAGAAGAGCTTTAGCTGTGAACAATATCTGGTTACGTGAGGAAGGGGAGGGGGAACTGGGCGGAATTTGTAAGAAAAATAGAGGATTAGGAAATGGCCAACGAAAGGTGGAAAGTAAAATGAGATACGGGAAGATTGTTAATCCAGTTCTTGGTTTTAATTTGGAAAGGGGATCATCATCTTTTGGTCAATGGAAGGAAAATTCATGGGTAGATCAGGCCCTAACTGCGATGGATCATATATGGAAGATGCAGTTTTAATAGGAGAGGAGGGGAAGAAGAGATCTAGAGGGGAGCTTGAAGACTTAACAGAGAAAGTAGAGATCAGTAATGTAATGGCAATAAATAGGAGAATGGTGGAACTTAATCATCTATCATCAGCTGTTGCCAAAAGGCAAACCGACCAGGCGCAATGAAAATCTTAAATTGGAATGTCCATGGATTGGGAAGCCCATGGACATTTCGAAGACTTCAACATTTCGAAGAGTTTGACGGAGTTTTGATTTTGTGAATGGCATCGAAATGGGGTCGGAAGGTACTAGAGGAGGACTGTGTTTGGCATGGCGAAATGATATCAATCTTACGGTTCAAAATTTCTCTAAAAGACACATTAATGTGATAGTGGAAGATAATAAAATTCATGACAAATGGCGATTTACAGGTTTCTATGGAACTCCGTATCCAAAAGATAGAGAAGATTCATAGGCTGTTTTGAAAAATCTTTATAATAACGAGGATATCCCTTGGTTTGTATGTGGAGATTTCGATGAAATTATGTATGGGTTTGAAAAAAAGGGAGGTCTACCTAGAGATGAAAAACGAACGGAACTGTTTAGGAAAACATTGGAAGAATGTCAATTGATTGATATGGGGTATTCTAGTAGTTGGTTTCCTTGGGAAATAGGAAATTTACTAGAGACAAACATACAAGAACAACTGGACAGGCAGATGATAATTTTCGACGTATAGTCCGCAATCAAAAGTATCAAAACTTGTTTTGTGGACTCTTCACTAGCAGTATTACAACCGATTTTCAAAAGTTCTTCCACATTTTAGATGCTTCTATCACCGATATGGAGTGGGTGGTCAGCCTGTATGAGCCCCAAAATAGAGGCAGATCATGCTGGACAACAGCTAATAGAATGTCACCTACTGTTTTTCTCTGGTCTTGCATTGCCAATGTCGAAATGGGGTCTAGTTTAGATGATCGAATCGAGGCTTGTGATCGTTTTGCATAACTCGTTCGACATAAAGATGAGTATAAGCACATCATTGTTGAAGAAGGTGAGGTAGATTCGTTAATGAAGCTTTTGAGGTAGATTCGTTAATGAAGCTTTTGAAGGAGTACTGTCCCTTGGTTGCTCATATTGCAGCGGTTAATAAACTTTGCCTTTTAGCTAATGAGGACAGTGAAGGAACTATTATGAAGGAAATGATTTCCACTTTCATAAAAAGTTTATCGAAAACATCACCGATATCGAAACAAACGCAAGCTGCCGATTTGGTTGCCAGCATTGCAGAGCGTAACCCGGAATTGAAACAACACAATTTGATTCGAGAGAACATAATATGGCAGCTGGTGATCTTGCTGTCATCTGAACAATCAACGCTTGAGTTGAAGATTAGCTGTTCCAAGGCTTTATGGAAGCTTGCTCAAGGGAGCTTTTCCAATTGTCAGACTTTTAACGGAGACGAAAGGAATGCTATGCTTAGCCAAGTTAGTGGCAAAAGAACAAGATGAATTACGGTATAATTGCATAATGATCATAAAGGGGATCACATCTATTGCTGAATCAGATGATGATTTTCGACGTTTGGCCTTCACGAGTTCTTCTCCAGATGCAAAGGCGGTGGTTGACGAGCTATTGAGGGTAATCAACTAAGAGTTCCTGCAATTAAGTCCATTGGTTCATTGGCAATCTTTTTCTCGGCCAAACAGAGTCGAGTGATCGGTCCACTGGTGTCTCGGCTGGGGAATACAGATCAAGATGTTGCAATGGAAGCTGCAATTGCATTGAAAAAATTCGTTTCCACCGATAATTACCTTTCTTCGGAGCATTCGAAGTCGATAATAGAATTCGAAGGTGTACCATTGTTGACGGAGTTACTAAATAGTGGGGATAAAAACACCCACCCGCACATATTAGCATTGATATGCTACCTTGCCCAACATGACAGCAATAGCAATGTTTTGATAAAAGCTGATCTTTTAACTGCTCTTCAGACAATAGCTCCCAAGGTCAATAGAGAATATACAGAGCTAGAAACATTGGTCCCTCACACAATATCCAAACTCCAATTCAATCTTACTGTGGAGCAACAACAAACAGAGATTTTAGGAGTTGTTGTTGCCACTATATGCGAAGCATTTAAGACCGGCTCTCCGGAATCAAAGGCCACCGAATTTTATTTGCAGCTTCCCTTGATGGCTCTAATGGAGATTACGGCTTTAGCTGAACATAACATTGATCTTAGGAGCCAAGTATTTAAGATCGGCTCTCCGGAATCAAAGGACACCGTTGAACCGCTATTGAGGGTGATCAAAGAATCCGAGGACTACAAGCTTAAAGTTCTTGCTATAAAGTCGATTGGTTCTTTGGCTAGAATCTTCCGTAAAAGCAATCATCATCCGGTGATTAGTCTATTGGTGTCGCAGCTCGAAAATGGGCGTGGGAAAGTGGTAATGGAAGCTTTGGTTGCTTTAGAGAAGTTTTCCTGTGACGAAAATTATCTATGCAAAGAGCATTCGAACAAGATGATCGAGTTCAACGCTGCACAGATTTTGGTGAAACTGTTGAGTGATGGTGAAAGCGAATTGAAGCTACAAGTGCATGGACTGGTGGTGCTTATGTGTTGCATTGCTTCGAAAGGTGATTATTGTAAGGCAGTGGAAGAAGCCAGGATGACGACTGCAGTTCGACAATTGTTAAGGGAAGAAGGGGAACTTGGCACGTTTGTTTCGCAGAAACCTGAGTTAAAAGAATTGGCGACCAAGGCCTTACATTCCCTAATATTGTATTATGAATACTAATGAAGGCAGTAGATGGAAAGTTTGTCAGTCCCATTAGCCAGCAAATTGTGAATAAAATATTACACTTTTCACATAATTGATGTATCATATAGCCAAATTTTCTTCTTTCGGAGCATTCTAAATCGGTAATCGAATTTGGCGGTGTACCATTGTTGATGAAGTTAGTAATTAGTGGGGATGAAAACACCCATCCACACGTATTAGCATTTATATGCTACCTTGCCCAACATGACACCAAAAATAATATTTTGATAAAAGCTGGAGCTCAAACTGCTGTTCAGAAAACAGCTTCCAAAGTCGTTAGAGAGCTAGAAATATTGGTCCCCAACGCCATATCCAAACTCCAATCCAATAAGTCATTTTTAAACTACTAGGGTTCAGCTGATTTCAAGTCTGAATATTTCTATTGTTTAGGTTTGGGGTCATTTCAAAGTACCTATTTTAGTTATTTAATTTTGAATTATTTCAAGTTTGGCAATAATGATTGTTGTTTATTTCAATATAAGTCATAGAGGGTTTGAGTCAATTTTTTGTTTAAATTACGAAAATAATAAATATTATGTCCCTATGTTTGGATCAATTTAGATTTGTAAGCAAACAGAAATTTCACTAGATCCATCTATCTCTAGAAGTCCTCATGGGCAAGTGACCTACTCAGCTTGGTTGATTCAATTCGTTTTGAGTTTAACTAAATTTTAACTTGTTTAATTTTATATTAATATTTATAATTTTTATAATAATATTAAAATAATATTTTAATAGTAAAATAAATTGTTTAAATAAATAAACTCAAACTTAAACCCAATTCAACAGAACAATCTTACCTACCTTCAACTTCATTCTTTTTCATAGTTCAATGCAGGGGCAAAAAGAAGGGGGCAAGCAGGGCTCTAGCCCCCAATTAAATTGAAAAATTACAATTATAATCCTTGTATAAATTAATATGAAAAAAATATATATTTTTTAAAAAAAATTAGAAAATATAAACTAAAATATCATAAAATCTATTTTTAATATGTGAAAATTTTATAATTTAATTTTTACTAAAAAAAAATTTAAATTCGCCCATGGTTTTATGATCCAGTTTACACCGAAGTCAAACGTATTGGTGCAAAAAATTCAAATTCCATCATTTTCAGCTCTCCTTTAGACCAAAGACTTTATTATTACGTGTAAAATACATAAAATAAAATCCACAAAAAAATCAAAATTAAGTAACAATAATATTTATATCTATTGTCATCATATATTTAGTGATTGATTGATTTGATGTGTGCGTACGTCGTCATGCCATGCAATAGTGCTCTAATTTCTAAATTCAAATATTTGTTCATAACCATTAAGTTATCTGTTACCTACCTTGACTCAATTACATAATTTACTTTAAATTAATTTTGGTTATGGTTGACGCCAGCTTTATATATGTAAGAAATTCAATGAATTTCATTTTTATTAATTATGGTGTTTATGGTGATTCAACTCTAAGCGATGATTTAATAATCGATATAATAGATTAGTACACATCGATAAGTAGAATAATACGTCGTAGAATCAAATCGATTTGATAGCCAATGCCAAAGATCAAAGAAGAAAATTACTTTAATTTGTAAATTCGTAACGTTTAAAGTTGTTTTATAAAAAAAATAAATTGTAAAAAAGGAGAAGAATTAGATTTTTTTAATTAATGTAGGCGGTGTAAACAAAGAAGGCTATATAGCAGCGATTTTAATAGTCCAATGATCATTTTATAACTTATTCAAAATATAAATTTACTAATCGTTTATTGACATTAGATGTAATTTACCCTAAATATAATTACAATTATACATATAAATAATGCAAATTCAAATAACTATAACCAAAGTAATTTATTACAAAGTTGTTACAAATCTAAATAATACGTGTTCAAATAACTATAGACAAAATCAAACATCACAAAGCAAGATGAAATGTTAGTTGATATATCTTCAAAACTATACCAAAATAAACAAGAAAATTAGGTAAAAGTATCATGAAGGTCATTGTATTAAAAGTTGGATTGGCAATTCACCTCTCTAATAAAAAATTAGACAATTTAGTCCCTATACGTTAGATCAAAAAGCAAAGGGTCTTTCAATTAAAATTTTCGTCCAAATCTATTGGTCAACATTAGAATGAGGTACACGTGACATGCTACATGTAACTATCTAGTTATTTTGTCAGCCACACCAATTTTTAATAGAAATGATCAATTTACTTTTTTATTTAACATACAATATTACTCATTTTTTAAATAAATGAAACAAAATACAATTTAACTTCAAATATAAAAATTTTCCTAATGTTCTAGATAAAACCCAAATAATAAAACTCAAGTCAAAATAAAATTTTTAAAAAATTTATCCAAATCTAAAACATCAAAATCCCAAAAGTTTGACCTTGTCTACCCAGTAATTAATATATTGGTATACATTGAGAAAATTTACAAAATATCCAATAATCCATGGCCAAAATTGAGAAAGGTCCCACCACATGCCTCCTATCTTTTCCATTTTGCGAAATGCCAACTATGAAACAACACTTGGATCAAATCTTTTCGTGTATATTGTGGGGCATGGCAATTATTTAAATGCATTAAATACCTTTAAATTATTTTAAATTCATCCTTAAATTTTAAAATATTTTAATTACATCTTCAGATTATTGATGTTATATCAATTAAGTCATTTATTATTAAAATTATTAATCTAACTGTTAAATGATATATCAGATCTTATACGACATTATCTAAAATGAAATAAGAAAAAAACTAATATTGTTAAAATGGGTGTTGTAAAAAAATAGCAGTTTTGAAATTTTCGAAACTTTTATGGATGTTTAATCGTTTTCAAGATACTTTATTTATGTCGGGACATTTTATTTTATTTTAAAAAATCAGTTTAAATTTAGGTACGTAAGACTTGGTGTGTCATTTAATGATTTTAATAATACAAAGACTCGATCAGTATATAATCTTGATAGTTTGAAGATGTCTTATACAATTAAGTCGTTTTGATAAATATTCATATTTCCTATCACAACAAATTTTACATTTCATATAATCTCAAACTCCCACTGAGATCTAACTGTAATGATAATAATAAATGTTAAGAGTGGAGTGTAGCTGAATCCACCACGTTCTATTTTTATATATAACACTAGCATTTAATCTCCACTGCGTTTCAGTTTCAATGTTAAGAGAGAAATTGATTATTTTTATTTAATTAAAAATATTTATGAAATATTTACACGTAAAAGTAAAAGCATATAAAAGTTAAGTAAGACGTGGATATATAAAAAGGGCAAAACATAATTTATAAATTTAAATAATAAATATTTAGTAAAATAAATATAAAAATTCCAAAATTTTCTCCTTCCTTTCTTTTTGTTTTACCTTGTGCCCCTAAAAGCTAAAACACCCAAAAGGTCAAAAATAATTAGAAGAAAAGGACAGGTACGTATGAATTTCGCATATATTATACAGCATCTAAATATGGGTTGAATTATTTGATTCAAGCCATGGAAGTCTTCACCAATATCGGTTAATAATAAATAACATTTTAACCAAATAAATAATTTCATAAAAGGTAAATTGCATATTTATTTGGTTTGGGAAAAATTAATCATATTTTTTCAACTCTCAAAAATAAATTAATATTCCATTTTTTGTTCATTTGATAAAAACGAGTATATCTATCACATATATACATGTAAAAATTACTTTAATATATTACGTATCCAACATGTTTTCCATAAAATCATAAAAGCGTAGCATTTTGGTAAAAGAGAAATGAAAGCATAACATTTAATAAACGTTTGATACATGCATCGTCTTTGATAAATGCCAAGTGTTTTTGTTCACATTGAAAGCTAAAAGGAATATTGAAGTAATTTAATATATATATATATTGCTTGGTATTGCTTGTTGTATGTTTTAATATAATATAGTATATTTTGATTCAGAAAAATCTGGGAAATGTGGTTCATTATGTAGTCGTGGAGGGTTGATTTCATATAATATATGGTGCCTAAATATGGGCTTTTATGCATTTCCATAAGAGGTAAATTGGATATTTATTTGGTTTCAGAGAAATTAATAATATCTTTTAAACTTTCAAGAATATTGTCCATAAAAGCATGTGAATTTGAAGATTGACAACCAAACATTCAACACCAAGAAATGTCAAACTCCTTTTTCATAAAAAAGTATTTATCAAAAAAGATATGGAATTCTACAAGATTGAGGTGTCTCCACATGATACTATATATATATATACACGTGAAATTTATTTTATTATATAAATTGATATATGAATTTTGGTTTGGTATAATTATAAAACTTGAATTGTGATTCATATATACATTTAAAAAAATAAATAATACGTTTATTTTCATATCAGATTAATATTGTAGTTTATACATGCAATATCTCAACGTAAAATGGTGCTAATTTAATAATGTTGTTAATGATTTCTAAAAACTGAATTAAAGCAAAATTTAATGTATAAAATTATACAAAATCAATATGTATAACATTACAATTTTAGTATTTATCTAAAAAACCTAAAAAAGGCAGAGATAAAAAGTATAAATTTTAGGGGGTCAAAGTACACTAAATTATAAGTTCGTAAGTTTTGAAAGGACTAAAGAGTGGATTTATCATTTTGGGGGCTAAAGATGATGGAAGTGAAAAACAAATAGAAAGTAGGTAGGGTTGATGATTAATCGTAAAAATTGACCTAGTAAATTCAACTATTATTATTTGAAGACTTGTAATTATAAGCAGATTAAAATAAAAGAAAATTGATAACTTATACGTACATATAACCAAATTAAATATGTTGTAAAAGTAGTGATTGGTCACAGAGGTTATTAAAAATCTTGGAAATCATTTTCACATAAATATGTTGGAAGATATGATGATCAAACTTTAATCTTTGACAGATCATTCCTGAGTTGTACTAGTTTCGTGCAATTTCATGATTGAAAACTTCCATTCCCCAACCCCCAACATTTTATTTATATATTTTAATACAAGTTATTCCACAACTTTCTGTTGATTTTCATAAATTTGTGTATTTAGTTTTTTAATATTAATTTTTGTGTTAATTTTGGACCGACACTTCACGTAGAAAATAAATATTATCACGTCAACATGAATTATACATGGATTGTCACACCAGCATCGTTAAAATATAAATTAGTGATCAAATTTAATGAAAAATATATATAAAAAGTTGAGTTTTTGAACAAGAATGTGAAAGCAAATCCAAGTGTATGAAAGGGAATTTTCTGTTTTTATTTTGGAATGCGAATCATGTGCTTCAATTTATAATGATATATCATATAGTACAAAAAAATGTAGGTTTTTTGTGGATAAGATCAACCCAGAAATCTATTTGTCATACAGTAGGTTGTCTCCTTCAAGCTTTTGTTATACTATTTCACTCCATTATTATATAGGTAGGACAGCTTCTCATTTATTTTTATGTTTTTTACTTCATCTAATTTTTATTTCTTTTAATTACACAGTTGGCTTTTCGTTCCTCTAAGAAAGCATGAAAAATAAAATAAATTTTTTACTTTAATCCTTGTATTTCATATAAATTGTAGATTTAATCTTTATATTTTAGTTTGGTTATTTTTAATTTATATATTTTCAAAATTTAGAATTCTGGTCATGATCTAAATGGTAATCATTAAATTCTGTTATTTCTAACATTATATGCAATTAATAAATATATTATCATATGTGCTATTTTTCATAATACTTAAAAAAAAGTCAACTTCATTCTAGTTATCGGACTTAGCGGGATTGAAATATCAAATTTTAAAAAATATGAATAATAAAAATGATCAAATTGAAGAATAGAGATTAAATTTACAACATACGCATGATACGAGGCTTATAGCAGAACTTGACCTAATGAATTGAGTAAAGACTAATATTGCAAAATTCAAAAAAGTACAATGACTGGACTTACAACTTACGCAAATATAAGGACTAATAAGAAAATTTTCAACATAATCATTTCTCTCATATACTCAAAGCCTTGGCAGCCTTTATAAAAAGGGGTCATCATAGAACTCATTTAGCAATACATTGCATGGTTTAATTACAACATTTTAGGACAGAAGCCGTTGGAAGAGAAACTTTATTACGAGTATGGGAAACGTGGGAGAGATAGAAGAGATTCAATGGTTATCTTCTCCAGATTCAACGACAGCAACACTGCCATTGTTGTCTTTGAACCATGTTTCTTTTGTCTGCAAATCAGTGAGCAAATCCGTGGGGTTTTACGAGCAAGTTTTGGGTTTTGTTCTCATCAAACGCCCTTCTTCTTTCAACTTTGAAGGAGCTTGGTATGCTTAATTACTATACCACTCTCTTTAATTTCTCTCTTTAAAGCTGTTTTTAATTTAATTTTTCTTCGTGAAATGGTTGATTTTCTGTTTTGATCTCTGAGTAAATTTGGGTGTTTAACTTTTTATACCTAAAACATGGTTCTAAGACTGTTGAGGCAAAAATAGAGGAGGGGGCCGTGAGTGATAAATGGATGATTGTGGAGAGAACCAATTAGTTGAGTGATCTGAAATAGTGTTTGCATGAGTAGTTTATTTTGGGGGATTTTTAACTCTATCCGAGAAGTTTGCGAAGTGTCGTTCGTTCAATATTGGTATGTCTTTCAACATATCTTATATTCTTCTCGATAGGGTTGTATCTCAATTTTGTGAGAGCTCGAGTGCTTGAAGAGGTAACAGTTTCAACAGAAGGGGAACATCTTGTCGGATGCTCGAAAAAGTTGACCATGCATGCCTGTATAATCACTCACCAAAGAAATTTCAACAATTGCATGGGATTTGAATCCATACATATGACCTATGGGTAAGAGTCCGAGTGATAGTGTCTTTATTGACTCGTTGAAGCATTTTTTAGCTCTTGGGGAATGATACTTTACAAACTTCTCCTTTTCTCGAAGAGTCATGGATGAGTTTTTGTTAAAAATACCTCTTTTGTGGGATTAAATTCTAATTTTAATCCAATAAAGGAGAACTATTATGTGGTTCTTAAAGCATTGAATCTGCGGCATGTGGAAGGCATTTATTTTCCCAACAAACTCCAACACCGATTTCAGTCAAATGTTTTCTTAAAAAAATGGATATTTGATTTTCAGGTTGTTCAACTACGGGATCGGCATCCACTTGTTAGAATCCGAGAGTGTTCCATCAAAGAAAGAGAAAATAAATCCCAAAGACAACCATATATCGTTTCAATGCTCCGACATGGAGCAGGTGATTCGAAAACTAGAAGCGATGAAGATCGAGTACGTGACGGCAGTGGTTGAAGAAGGTGGGATTCAAGTGGATCAGTTGTTTTTTCACGATCCCGATGGCTACATGATTGAGATTTGCAACTGTCAAAACCTTCCGGTTCTTCCACTTACCTCTTGCCCTCTCAAGCTGCCCAGTTCTAGTAGCAGCAATACTGCGGTTCCTTCTTTCTACGGTAAATGCTTTTGTTATGGTTTAATTCTGGTTTTAGTCCCTTTAATATGCTGATATTTGAAATTTAGTATCTTTTATTTTAAGTTGGATTTTTTAGTAAGTCTAAATTGATAGGCAACGTTAGTTTTGTCATTAAAGTGATGGCATTGATTTGTTATTCGATCAAATAGTTAGGATGACGTCAAAGTATAATTAATCAGGTTTAATTAATAATAAATCATTTGTTTGTCAAATCAAGGGCGGAACTATAAATTAGTGGGATCAAAATTGAATTGTGAAATTTGGTGGGGTCGAAAAAAATTACCATTTTATTAATTACATTTTTCAAAATTTAAGGGCATAAAAAGCAATTTTCCCAAACTAAGGAGGTTCTATGTCAAAAACTTAAGATTGTTTAAAAAAATTAAATAGTGTTATCAATTGAAGGTAGTTGAGAGGTGTCTCTATTTTATGGATTGATCAAATTAGCCTCTCTACTATTAAATGAATTTGTTTCGTCCATGTACTATTTAAAAAGAATTAAATAAGATCAAGTTAGAGTAGAGTTAACATTTAGTCATTTATTGTTTAAAAAATGTCATTTATTTAACAAAGTTAATATTTTTAAAATTTTTATGGTTTTGTAAATGATTTTTGTTTTTTTTTTTAGAATTGAACTGCAGTTGAAAAAAATAATGTTCAAGATATAAGATAGGGACTAAATTGAGCCATTTAATAATAGAGGGACTAATACAACACAAGGACTTCCAAGGTAGTTCAACCCAATTTGAATCTCCAATAACATTATAAAACTAAAGAATCAAATTTACCAAATTAGAGAGATAAAATCTTAAATTTCAGCATAATAGAGGGACTAAAACAAGAGTTAGACCTTATATTTTATACATTAAAACTCAGCGAGTTTTTGATTCATTTAGGGAGAAGCCGACTGTTAACGTTGTAATGAAAACTACAGGGAAACGAAGCAGGGAGACACCTTGCTCTGCAGTGGCGGCTGTGATGATGGAAAACTTGCTTTTGGATATGTTGGACATATCCTTTTGATTGTTTCGATTTTGGATTCAAAAAGAATTTGTTCTATACAAATTGTTTGCCAAATCTGTGAAGAAGAAGAAAAAAGAAGGGGGAGGGGGATATTTGTAATGCTAGTGAATGGTGGTTGTGAGTTTATTCAATTCGTGATTTTTGTGCTTGTATTTACATTGAACAGTACTTATAAATGCATGTCCTTTCCCTTGTCATGATGCATACTGGTTCAGTCATTTTCCAACCTCCAGCTGCACGTTTTAAAGGAGTCTTAAAACAAAACGACTACAACATGAAACACTAAAGAGAGAATATAAGCTGCAGTGAAGGGCGAAATTAAGTTTTTTTCTTATGAGAACTAAAATATATTAAATAGAAATTTTAATATTTTTGGAAGTCAAACTATAATTTTACAATTTTTGAGAGACTAAAAGAAGCAACCCTTTGACCCTGAACATAAGTGTGAAACCTAGAGACTTTGAGAGGGACAGGCAAGGGATTCACCCCCTAAAAAGAAAAATTTTTGCTTTAGACTTTCAAAATTTATAAAATCTTAATGTATAGTAAAATTATAATTTGTACCTTCCAAAAATGCTAAAATTTCAATTTAATCCCTTTAAAAACTGTAAAAATAGAAGTTAATATAAAAGTGAAATTACATTTTAACTCTCATAAAAATATATAATTTAATCTCAACCCCTCCTAAAAAATATTTCTAGCTTAGCCCTGAAAACAACCTAGTGCTTCAGGTGAGTACCATCAATGGATTCATTTGCTATCACCTTTTATAAAAAAAGAAATCCCCGTTCTTGCAACATAATTGTTGGGTTGAATCCTGACATTAAGGCTTTCTACCTAACTGTGTCGTGAAGATATTTTTTGTCGGTAAAATTCTCTAGTTATGGTTGAAAATGCAAGTGAATATATATATATATATATATATATAGACGGGTTAAGGAGGATAGCAGCTAATAGCACAACGGCGGAGGGAAGTAACCTATCCGTCCTATTCAAGAACCGGATGAGATGACAACGAAAACATCATCGAGAGACCATTTTCTTTGTTCTGATTTTTTTGGAGGGTTGATAATTGCACGTTCGGAGTTTGCAAGGCGGTAGCCGATGACGATTTCTTGTCTTTGCCTACCCCTGATCATTATTTCATAAAAGCTTAACTCTTCCTGGTCGAATAAGTAGAATTCTGCTGGTTTGATACACATTTCGTTCCCCTGAGAAAGAACGAGGCTAGAAATTTAGCAAAGGTTTCGTAGCTCTCATTTCGAAAGCAACAACAGTATTTGAGGGGTGTGAGAATTACCTCCTCTGCAAAAAGCTCCTCAAGAACACGATTTATTTGCTTGTCTTCAGCCACCATTGCCAGTGCCATGCTTACAAGCTCATTTGAAAGCACATAGTCACTGATTCTCGAGACTGAAACCAGGTTCCTTGTCCTAGAGTCCAAAATTTCACTAATGATGATTGATTTATCTGAAGCTTGCTGCATTTCACGGATCCAAGAGCTGTGAGTGAATCCAGCAAGCCGTAAAGAAGTTGACTTTGTATCTCTGTAAGGGAGACGTTTCGACTGCAAACCACAAGGAAGCAAAAGTACCAGCCATGGTCAGGACTTCGGAGTGTCAACATGTAATCAGCCTAATGCTACTTATTAAAGAAAAATAACAAAATCCTTAATTACTACTTTCATAATCTTTAGTTTTTCCTATTTTGATAGTCTGTTCATGTTAGCATTTGAGATCGGTGAAGCTGTTTTCATGGAACCTGTATCATCTATCAGCAAGAAGCTAAAAGATGCCGGTTTATAGAGTAAATTATCGCATAAATCTAGGTCACCACAGACTTTGGTAACCTAGTTTGTTTGCATAATCTGAAAAACAGTATAACACTTGCCTGTATGTCTCGAATAAGGAGAAGGGTGGCAAGAGATCTAGAGTCTGAATGCACTACAGAGTCCTCCAGTGATTCATCTGCAAGAATTAAAATCTGTCCTTTAGAGTTAGTAATCAGTTGACTTACAATCGGAGTGAGTGACTAAAACAATGGACTTAAGAAACAACAATACTAAATACTGGAGCGAGGTAACATATATTAGAGGTACATTGGAGTTACGCCAACAAGGATAGAGGATATAAATAACTTACAGAATCAAAAGTCTCCAAAGGCAGGCTTTCTAAGTGCCTTCTAATGACGGCGTTTCCCTCACGGTGGACAAGTTTTATGTTCTCTAATCCAGAAATATCAAGTCCACCATCAATCAGTTTCCTCTCTCTTTCTTTTTCTGTAACCTCGTTGAACATCCACAGTTCTGAACCCGGGGCGAGAAATGCCTCCAGAACCTAAAAAGTTAAACATGGTTCACATATCAAGCAGGACGAGACTGAATAGGAAGTAGAAACTCCAATCTCTTAATTTTTTTTTTAATCACATTTTAAGCTCCATTCCTTCTGATGCATAACAAAAAGGGTATTGAAAAGTAACACTATATGGTTAACAACAATAAGCAAATGCATTACCATAATCATATCATGAATATCACGCCGCCAGCCACAGAACAGTATCCTCTCGGGATATTTCGGAAGTTCAGGTACTTTTGGGAAGCTAACTCTACGTACCTGCATGCAGCATGTCAAACACAGGATTACCATCGGTAAATGCTGCATAGATATGTTTTTTATTAACTAACATTTCGGCATTCAAGAACCCTGCCTAAAGAAAAATTACCTCTGGAAGAGGACCAGGAGAATAAGTGTCATCATCCTCGGCTATAACAAGGACTTCATCCCCTTCTTTTAGTACATAACTATCATCTGGATTTAGGATTATCTTCCCATTATCTGCAGCAACCTTGACTCCACAAGGAATTGCATCAGGAAACGAAATGAGCACATCTTCAAACTGCATACCATCCAATTCAGGCCACCTTTTGATGTAAAACTCATCATTTTCAAACCCCAATATATCCTCCCATATCTGAAAATAGAAAAATAAAAATCAAACTAAAGGGAAAAGAATATCTTCAATTTGATAAAAAAACAAACTAAAGGGAAAAAATGAGGAACATAAATCATAATATTCATGTTATTCAAATGATAATGGGAAATAGAAGATTACCAATGATATAGTTGGACCCTTGAATGGAAAACTTTTAATGATACAAAGAGGAAAATAACATGAAAGATTAGAAGTGGAGAGACTATACAAAATTGTGAATCTGCAACTAGCATTTTCATGAAATGTATGAGGACTAAGAAACCATCTTTTCCTCTAATGAAGTAGTTGGCACTTTGAGAAACAATGTAGAAAATGAGAATAGCCTGGTGGTGAATGTTAAGGTGGGATTAGAGGCAAATATGGCATAGCAAAGGACTGACTTAAACAGGTGAGCAAAAGAGATGGGTTCATCCATAAGGAACAAGACTAGCAGTCATGCAACTTGAGTCTAAAGAGTAGAAGAGGATGGGGAAAAGACCAAATATAAAGCAAGTTGAGGTGCTGAGAAAAGCAATTAGGCACATCAATTTGAGAATAGTTTGATCATTTAGTCCAACCAAGATGTTTGTAGCCAAACGAAAATGAGCACCTTGTTCACAAATAACTAAATTTGAATAATTTCATTGATAATTACAGGACATTCTTTCAATAGATGTACTTCAAGAAATTTAAAAGTGCAACTTAAGTAAGAGAGTAACCTGTGCAAGGCCAGGTTGCAGGGCACACTGTATCATCAAGCGACCAATCACATCATGTGCAACAACAGTTTCTATGAGATCTCCTCCAACAAGCTTTACCAGGGGCTCATTGTCAAGGTCACTCATTTCAACCACAACATGACCTCTCAAACCCTCCTTTACTCCAGTTAGACTGAGCACAACCCTCAAGGCACGTGCATCACTCTGGTAAAAGAACACATAATCATTTATGTTGTCCAAGAAAAAGAAGTTGAGAAACATGATTGAAATGGAAGTTTGAGCAACCTGATCTGCATTTTCATCAGTTGCCAAGACAATAATGGCACGTGCTTTCGATACAGAGACCTGTAATTGGAAGAATGTAAATACAGATGCAGTTGCGTAATGAGCAAAAAAAAAAAAGGGAGAAAATGAAATGATCAAAACATATAAATAAAGGCAACAACCCACTGAATGTTCGTCAGGTTGAATCTGGTAACCCATCTAATGTTAAACTGATTTAAAATCTCAGCACAGGATCGGAAAATAAAAGAAGTAAACTATAAAGATGTCAAATTACCTTCTTTAAATCAGCAAGAATCAGAGGACTTCCACTCCTGCATATGACAGATGTTCCCATAAAATCAAATTCCAGCTTAGCTATTTCCATCTCCATTTCCTCCTTGTCTCTTTCTGCAAGTACTACAACCACTCCACCCCCAACACTTTTGTTCGCTATTGCTAGTTGCTTCAAAAGTGATCCCTAAAATAAAAAATGATTATTTCTTAAACCCGAGGCTTTCTATCTCTTACAAGACCAAAATTAGAGATTCAGTATCACTTAAAGACTGCCTTGGAAAGGATATACAAAATGAAGAGAGTTACCAATTTGTCACTCCATCCAAGAATTAGCATATGGTTCTTTTCAATGACTTCACTCTTTCCTTTTCGGAGTGAATCAACCTTTTCTGAGATAGCATCTGAGACGAGCCCTAGCATCATTGCGAATATCAGCATGCCTCCTGAACTTATAGAGACTGACACAATCCTAGGACCAATTCCAATACTATCAGCATGATTGCCAGAATCAGCCACAAATGTCCATGAAAGCCAAAGAGCTTCAGTAAGGCTTCCATCAGTGACAGCATACAATGCCAAGCCACCAAATCCTATAAGAAATATCGTTGCAAAAAGGAGTGCAAGCAGCTTTGCATAAGGATATACAGAGAAACAAACATCCACCATATACGCAATTCTCTTCTTCAAGGGAACCTCCTCCTTGTTAGGCTTTGTTCTTTTGGATATAATCTTTATTTGTGGAAGATAATCAAGACATTTGTACAGCACAAAAGGCATCATGAGGGTGAACATCACGGTATATAAAGCAACAGTTTTACTGTCAGCATTACCAAAAATTTTATATGAACTATCATCTTCAGGCTGCAAAACTTCATTGCTGTAGTTACCAACATCGGTTTCACTACACCATCGACGAAGGTTAATATTCTCTACCTGCAAGCAAATGCCACTAATTACAAACTTACCAATACCAATGTTCAAGTTCCAACAGCTAATGTTACAGAAAATATTGCAGTAAAATTTATAGGAAACTAAAAATCCATCGCCAGCTCCAAGTTCTATTTCCCCCTCAGTCCAGTTCCTTGCCATTTAAGCAACCAAATAGGAAAAATAACTCTGTCAAAATTTTGGTTTCAAGACAAACTGTTATCCATCTAGTAATTAGTACTGAAAATGGCTACTTCATTTTTCAATCAGCAATTAAAATATACAAAAAGGATGATATTATCTTAATAAGAAACCAATATGTCTGAATCTATATATATATTTGAATCAGCAATGTTATGTAAATACTCTTACCTCTAGTCTTTCAACTTTATTCCGCAGATGAATTACATAAGTTAAAGGATATATACAACTGAAAATGATCTGCAAAAATAAGAAGAAACCAAAAAAATGTGTTAGAAATCAGAACCACGACATGACTAAAATTACTCTATTTTACTTTATTATTTTAATTAAAGCTTGATTTATAAAAGTTTTACTCTGAAAAAAACAATTAACTCACCACTGAAAAGATGAAATAACGCTTCAATTTCATCCGTAGAATCCTCCTCGCACTCCACGAACTCACCGAACTCCTCTCAGTCATCGTCGTAGAAACTTGACTCGCCACGATTTTGACTTCCTCCTTGTTGACAGGAGTGTTACTTTGCTGCTTCTCATCCACCACCTTACTTTCAACCCTATCCACTAATCGTTCCCCACCTCCTCGAATCGGCTGCCTCGACGCCGCTTTAACCGTCACCACCCGATTCCTCGCCGCATGAGGCCCAAGAAATGAAGGATACATCCAATCCCTATCTGATAAACTATTCACAACATCAATGTTATTAAGATTACTGGCAGTAACATCTCCTACGCTACTCGGCGTATCAGCATCGGTATCAAACGAGGCACGTCGATTTGACGACGGTGGAAGACTGGTGACGCGACGAACGGCGGGGAAAAGAGGACCCGGAAAGTGTGGTGTGGGCCGCGGATCATCCGGTTCTATAGCTTTGAACTTCTTCAGTACCGGTGGCCTCTCTGCTTTTTGTGAGCTAGGGTTTCGTGGTGATTGAGTTGAAGCTGATTCTCCAGACCCACCGTTGCTTCTCATTTTTTTTTCAAAAAATTGGATCAAATTAGCTCTTAATAAAAGGACACTAAATCAATTGAAATTGCCGAAACCATTGGAAGAGATCTTAAAAGCAAAAAAAAAAAAAAAAAAAAAAAAAAAGAAGAAGAGATTTAGCTAAAAAGAAGAAAAAATTCGAGATTCAGTGGGGTGCTTGTGCTTGTGCTTCTGCTTGTATTTTCTTCGATCTGTTATTCTTTTTTGAATTTTTTTTCTTAATTATAATTATTAAAGAAAGATACCGTATGATTGAAAGGGTCGTTGATAAGTAGGGAACGGGAGTGTCGAAGATGTGCTGACGTGGACGGTTGATACGTGCGTAGATGCGTTTTCAAGACAAGCTTCAGTTAATTTAGTTTAGATTTTTTTCAGACATGTTTGGAAGTTTAAACTGAAAAATTAATTTTTGAGACGCGGTAGATTCTTTGTCAAAAAGTAGAAAGTGTTAAATGTACATTCCAAGAAACAAATCGGTCTGGCCGTAAATTCTGGAATCTACTTGCTGGATTTGCCATGAAATCACTGTCATTTTTTTTCCAACGTGATAGCATTAATTACGAAAATTTTATAACATAAAAAAAAAAAGTTAGAAAATTTCAAATCCCAAGTGCGGATAAGGACATGCTATCAAATATGAGTATCTCACGGTTTTGAATGTCTACGACAATCAAAGTACCGATCGTAACTAAAACCATTTATAGCATCAATTATTACAGTATCAGTATAAACTTCAAAAGTACAATACAATATATTTTAATAATTACTATACCAAATTTTCTATAGTACCTATTCTCGACTCTCCAAACTTTTCATGTATTTATAGTCCTCTTTAACATATGGATGAACCATTTTACATCAACACCCTCGTGTGATATTTTTTGATGCATCACAACTCACTTGCATATTTCGTTTTTCACATGGAATAATTCATAAAAAAAGTTAATCATGTAAATGACTATCTAAATTATTTACTTACTTAAAAAGTGTGTTGGCATATACCATCGAGCCATGTTTTGACTGTCCGCTTTTACGACCACATCTTAACCACAACTACATTCTACATTCTACATTTCCCCTCATCTATAATATTCTCTCCACCCGCTGTCTTACTTTTCCTAACACCGTTATTCTTATCATCGGTTCTATCTAAACCCCTTTCCAATAGATGATCAACCTTCTCCTCGATCACCTCTAACTTTCCCCTTAGTTTTGAAATGTTAGTCTGAACATTTTGTATAATACCCATAAGTTTTTCCTGTTACAAGAAGATAAAAAAGTTATCAGATACATACATGGATTTCCATAGATTTATAACTGTACATAATTATAAGAAACTCGATTAATATTTATACCTCCATCATTATGTAACTTGACAAACTTCTCTCTTCCCGGTGTATTATCTCCCCACCCTTTCCCTCCTCTACATGGTTGCTCAACATTCATTGTCATACAAGAGTAAAACTATAACCTCCCTAAATGTTACAAAGGGGAAAACAGTAATAATATTAACAACTGTAAAAGAACCATATACAAAGCTTTACAGCACTTATAATTTAAAAACAACTGATTTTTAAGAAATATATAACAATACCGATACGCACTATTATCATTTACCTTGCTCCTTCAGCTGATAACACAGAAGAAGGCAAGTTTGAATCTACTCTTCTATTGTCCTTCGTATGTAAAAACTTGTTTGCACCAAACCCAATATCTGCTATGCATTGAATTTTCTCCGTTGTAGTATCTGACCATCCTTTCAATCCAAGTTAACCCCAAATTGCATGAATAAGGATATTTCAAATCTCTTCAAAGCCCAGTCATTGGAACTAAATATTTAAAGTATGGGGCAAATAGGGGGTTGTTCTCTCTCCATATTGGTATCTAACTGGTTGAAACGGTAGTAGGTTTGCAATGCTTATCTATGACCTGACAACATCGGTGGACCACATCATCGATCACTCATCCAACGTCTCGTATTTAGGTTCGCATGAGGTTCGCACCGTAGTTGTCACCCGAAACAAACACCAAAACATATCACTAAAATCAAAGAAGTCAAGATGTTTGATGCTGTTTGGGTGCTGGAAGGCTCCTAAGTCCCTGTTGCATGGATCCAGCTGAGCCCACTTGGTCACTTCGTTGAGAAAAAACATGGGCTTGGATCCAGCTCACTTGATGTGCCAGAACTTAGGCTTGGACTTGGAAAAATGTTTAAACAAGAGCCATTCATGCTCTAAGAATGACAGTGACGAGTCTTTTAGTGCTTGAAGAAACTAGCTCTGATGACTCATTACCCGCTGATAAGAAATGAAGCTGTCAATTCCAATTTAAGATGCCTATAATAAGCAGTGAGACAGAAGTGAAAACTGCAATGGAGGTATGTAGAGACTCATTATTGCTAATTTGTAGGTCTTGTTTGATTAGCACTTTGAATGCTTAAAAAGCACTTCCAAATTGCCAAGGGAGATAAGGATTATGTACTTACTGCCATTTTTATAAATTTTATGAGGTGTTGATGAAAATAATCAAAATGGAGTAAGCTCAAGCATTTACCGAAATCTGCAAGTATAAATCTTTCTGTTGTGTTGGCAGAGCTAAAAACAATTAGCAGAAATAGGTATAATTACTTTTTTAAATCCCATCAGATATGGAAAAACATGTTTATATGCCATTTTTATAAGTGTAGTAGTGCAAGCCCTTTCAAAACAAAAGAGGGACCAAGTACATATTTTGCTTTGAAAATTGAAAGTCATGTTCACTGAATTTGTTGTATTTATATCTTTTTTTCTTCATGTTGAGGGATCCTGTAATTTTTCTTGTAAGAAAAAGCTGTTTGCTTTAAAAGCATAATCCATAGAAGAAAGTCTGACATCCAAATAATATCTTCTTCTAATCAGATAGTAATTCTTCATATTTATTAATATACTTCATTCAGCAGTTTAAAGGAACAGAAAATGGAAACCAAAGCAATTGTAACTATTTCAGAATTTAAAAAAATCCAGCAAATGCTAATTCAAATTCACTGCTTTGTCAACTAAAAATCCAACTCAGATAAAAAAAAAAAAGGCAACATAGAAAAAGAATTTTAAAGCAAAAAGCTGAAAAACAGAGCCCCCCCCCCCCCGGGCGCACATCTTAACTAGTTAAAAAGTTGAAAAGCTATGGTGCAGGGACGGTAGGAAATGTACTTGCTATTGGGTTCTTCACAGCGACGCTCTTCCGATTGCAGCCGTTGAGGGATAGTTTTTTGGTGAGATTGATGATGGATGTTGCATCTCCAGTTTTCTTGGTCCTCCTCAACTCTTCTTCCACTTCTCTCTCTCCTGCTTTTGTTTGCTTCTGCATCAAGTGATTATAACCTCTGTCAAAACTATGAAGAAATTATAAGATTATATTTGCTGGATGAGTAGACGAGAGGAAGGCATATTTCAGCAAGTTCCAATAACCACAAAGAAATATGAATGTATTTGACTGCAAATTTGTAATGACAAGCGTCTAGTAGGGAGAGCGAGAGAGAGATTGAGAGAACTCACAGTCAAATCATCTTCCATGTATCCTAGAGTAGCAGGCTTGTAATTCTTTTTCGCATCAAGTGTCTTCTCTCGATTTTCATAAAATCCAAAGTCATGTAACAATGATGATTTTTCTGAATAGCCTTTAAAAATCTTGAGCATTTCTAAGCCTTGCTTGAGACCAATCTGCAAATTGCAACAAAAAAATATTTAAGCAGATATTAATGAGGATATAAACATAAGTTGAAATTTTCTAATACCACCACTGAATTACATGCTACTTGTTCTAGAAAGCTGCGTAGCAAGTTCATGAATGGTTTGCTTAATGATTATCAAACAATTTCTTTTCAACTCTACATTTTAAACACATTTCTAATAAAAAGGAAGCTTTTTGACTCATTATTAAAAGGTGAAAGGTCCTCACTTTCTTCCCAATAAATCATTTCATAACAAATCAAATCAAGAAACTAAACACACCCAAAAATCTCAATGGCTTTCAACATACACAACCATAAACATAAAATGTTGCAAAGCAAGAGAAGAAACCAAAATACCTCTTGAGTGTCCCTACTATGAGTTACAGGTTTGTTCTCATTGTTTTCTAGGATAATGTGGAAGAGCTCCTTGTTAGGGATGTCTTTTATAACATGCCACTTAACAGGGAAGAAACCATTCCACTTGTTCAGTTGCCAGAAGTCCATATCTTTATTGAAGTCCACCTTGCCAATCATCTCAGCTAAGCCAACAAACTGTCCACTTCCATTAACCTGACATTACATAGTCAAGAAACAACATGAGAATTCATACTATACATGTAAATGGCTCAGAGAGGTTGAGAATTCATATTATACATGTAAATGGCATCAGAGAGGTTTAAATATGTACATAAAAGAATTGAAAGTAGCAGCTTATTAATTAACTGCATGTTAAGACAGTAAATCTCAATCTTATAGCTCCATCATAGTGGTCTTAAAACTACTACTATGACAATGTTAACTAATTAAACTACAGTGAGAAACTGTTTCCTAAAGTGAAAACTTTATTAGATTAAGAGAAATGAAAAACAAGATATGGAAACTCTAGCAGAAGTTAGGTTTTCAACTCACCGAGAAAAAAAGAAAGATAGGAAATTTGGTGCCAGTCTCACTTTCTCTAGTTTCAGCTTCATGGAATGCTGCATCTAGCTTCCTATTGCCATTCGGAGTACTTGACCACACGTCATACTTCATGGATTTGTGGACATCATCCTCGCTGTAGGACTTAATGACAAAGAACTTTGCATTTTCATACTCAGTTTGGAAATCTTGTAGGTTGTATTTATCTTTATATAAGTTAAGTCCCAGGTCTTCCTTCTTAACAGAAGAGTCCAAAGGGGCAGCCCTGTTTAAGGCCCTTGGACCACAAGTTAGTTCAGCAGAGGTTTCAAAGTCAACGTTGGATTTCCTATACCTATCATTTTGATTCCATGCTCTCCCATTCTGTCTGTAGTTCATATGACCATTGTATTGGGAAAGACCTTGCTTTTGGTTGTTAAATGAAGATCTTCCAGCTGGGTAGTATCCCCTATAAGATCCTGCTGATGGATCAGAACCTGAATGAGGCCCCTGTAACATGAACTCAGATAGTTAAAATGTTGAAATCCCAAGGAGCAAAAATTTGCAAAATTTGAAAACCATTCACTACAGTCTAATGATGTTAAAATTAGCTTCAAACAAATTGATTACATCATGGAAGCAGAACTTCAACTGGTATAAATCATATAACAATCTAGAACATAATGATAGGACTTGGGAGAGGTATCAGAAAGCAATTACAGAAGAAGAGGTAAAAGTGTACTAGTTCTCCCTTCTGCTTTGCAAAGCACAATCAGATACACTGACAGTGGGTAGCATATAAAGGCTATGTCCATTGAGAAAGTGTGGCCATGTATTAATTAATCATAATTTTGGGGGCTAAATCAAGTATGCTAATCCAATATCAAAAAGAACCATTCACATAGAAGTTTCCACCATTTAACAATATATGCAACAGAAGTACTATTCATGTTTTATAATAAAAAATAATTTAAACCGTATGCCTAGCATAAACTAGGAATAAAATCAAGAAATAGCTTTGCTAATAAAAATACAATAATCTCCATAATGAATAAACCCAAAACACTTAAAGTACCTTGCTTAGTGGTTTGTTAGGCTGAGCGTAAGTAGATTTCGATAGTTTAGTACCAAGGCCATTAGATTTTGTTGAGTTGAAACCATTTGACTTTGCAAAAGCAGAGCCAGAACCATATTTTACATTTCCAAAACCATCAAGGATTCCATTTGAAACATCTCCAGCATATGTTGAATCCCATGAGTAACAAGGCATGGCTTCTGATGCATAGGAAACAGGAGGCTGAAAATATCCTGATGAATAATATGGTTGTTGACCAAGGCATTGCCCATCAACACCCATTAGAGCCCCAGTAGCATATGGGTTATAGCCAGGCAAATAGTAGACCAAGGACCCATTTTCCGATTGCACACCCTGGGGCAAAAATCCAATAAAAACCAGAACAGTAAACAATATGAAGGGATGATGCCATAAATGTGCAGCGAAGGAACTAGCAAGAAGAACATACTGTAAGTGAACCATCGGTAAGAAAATAACCCTTATCATCAGATTGAGTGAATGACCCATCATAACCTGAAAAAGAATCCAATTAATGTTATTTTACAAAATTAAATACGCTTGATAATTTTATCTTAAACAACAGTAAGCCAAACTGCAAAAGAAGAAAAGAATGACATATCTGCACAATAAATATAGAGTCAGGAACTAAAGCCTAAAAGTTTTGTTCCCCTCAAAACATTTATCCTTTATGGGGAATATGAATTAGGTAATTTAGGAACACTTTTCAACAATTGCTTTTTCATATGATTTAAAACACCTACAATATCAATGTGTTTCATCATGACCTTTGCATGCAAATCTTCTAACAAATGAATGGCAACGATGAAAGATAGAATGACAGCAAAGCTCATTTGCAATAAAATCCATGGCTATCCTGATTCTAACATTGTGTACAAATGCCGTGTTTCAACATGAAGGATTGTTATATAATCTAACCTGGGTAGTAATAGTTTTCAAAGCTAGTAGATTGATTGAAACCAGGTTCTCCAACCAAGTCTTGATGACTCTCAGCTTTTGCACCAGAAGATTCATATGGTGAAGAAGATATTGTGGAAGTCAAATCAGATGCCATTCCAATTTTTCCAGAATTCTGGAAACATCAAAACATGCCAATGTCACAAAACCAGGCACAATAGTCAATAAAGCAAAAACACGGAGTTCAATTTGGAGAAAACTTTAGAATAAACAATAAAATTTAGAATAATTAATTCATGACATACCGCATCCTGCTCAGCCAATTTGGGAACAGCTTCAGACTTCGGAACCGTATTGATGGGTTCATCTAAGTTTACATGGTTAAGTAATATCATCAGAGAAACACATAACATTCAGAAAAACAGATTACACAACTACAATCAACATAACATTCAGAAAAACACAGATTACACAATCACAATCAATCCATGTCAAAGTATGACTTCAGCTGCAAATTTGAGAAATTAACTGACTTATCACATCAATACGGAAAATTGCAACACATGAAAGTGTCTCTCCTTATAATCAAATTGGTATCGTGAAGCTGATTCAGATAATAGTATTAATTTTATTTCGTCGATATACCAATTCCATCCACCATAACTAAGATGTCAAACAAATAGATTAATCCCCACTGACACGTTGTTACTGGCCACAAAGATCAAAAAGTTTAGGTTTTTTCACAATCTCTAGGCTATATAAAACCAGAAACAGTCAACCTATAAACATCATGTCATTATAAACCATGAATTAATTGCTTACAAGGAAGGCATAACATATAATCGGAACTGAAGCAAAGGATACGATTCTCCAAAGTCTTTTCACCGGCCATTATCGAGATACCAGATAAAATATTCGAAAACCCAATTGACCTAAAAAATTCAGAACAGCCAAAAGGCTTAGTGAAAAAGTTTGAAGTTGCAGTCTCTTAAAAGTGTATAACTTAGCTCCAATCCTCAACGCCTATTTTCAATAAAAGAAAGGAAAATACTTAATAACAACAACAATATTTATAACTCATGGTCATTGCCTTAGCGTCTAAGCTATATCTAAATACTATTTATTATATTAAATAAATGTTTTAAAAAATCATTATGTATCAAATTAAAGAAAAATATTTTTTTCTTGAAAAAAAAAAAGCATTTAAATGTTATTAAATTGAACGTTAGCACATCAAATAGGTGTAAAAGGAAGAGATTCAATTCTTTTCTCATGAATAAAAAGCAAAAGATTCATTTCTAAAGTAAAAGATATCTTTTTTTATTATTATAAATTCTAAAAAAATAAATAATATCTAAATTTTAGACCCCAAAAAAATAGTCAATTCACGATGCTTTTGGGATAAGGAAAAAAAACAAAAGCTGAGATATTTTGAGGGAAAATCGGGATTTGAATAATCTGCAACTAGGGAAAAGATAAGAACTTCTTTTTCCCCCAATTTACAGTGCCAAAAAAATTAACTCAAACAAGAAACACCAAAAATTGCCAAGAAAATAACTTTTCATTTAAAGAGAAAAAAAAACTGCATTGTAATTTCTTTTAAACAGTTTTGCTAAAACAGTAAACAAAAAGAAAACAACTTAAAAATTTTAAAGAAAAATGAAAAGAAAACGAAAAATTTTAGAAGAGAACCAGAAATGAAAGCCAAACCTAAGGAGCGTGGATCAAAACCCACCTGAAAAAAAGACCTGATCCGATCTGATGAGACGGGCACCGCTAGGAAACCCGGTTTTGATTGAAGAAAACAAATAAGTTTTTCTTCTCTTCCTTTTTCAAGAGAGTGAAGTAGAAAAAGGAAGTGCGAGAGAGAACAAATGCTGAAACGCTTAGGCCTTTTAAAAGTGGGGAAAAAAAAAAAAAGACGGAATCTTTTTTTTTTTTTTTTAGAGTATGATAATTTTGTTTCTGAAAAAGAATGGACGGGTTTGATTGGTTCCTTGTTTTTGAAATAAGGAATCGTGACCGTTGATTCAGAGTGGAGTCAATGTCCCCGTTTAAGATTTAATTTCTCCAATCCTCTTTTATTATTTAAATAAATATTTTCCATCACCTTTTTTGCTTTATTTTTATATTAAATGTCAATTTTCTTTTATTGCTTTTTTTATTTTTATTTTTTAGGTCTTATATATTTTAAAAATTAAAAAAAATACTAACTTCATATTTAAAATAATAATTAAAAAAATTTTAAATTCCAGAGTAACCGATTTTGTATATGGTAAGTTTTAAATAAAAACGTTCCATTAATATCAAAATCTTATTTGGCATAATAAAACGTACGTTACGAATCCAATAATATTAATCTCATTAAAATAAATTATCAAAATATACTAAAAATATGATAATATTTATAAAATTAACATATATTGTTTTTAATAGTATAACCTTTTACTTAAAATTACTTAAATAGTTGCTTGGTTTAGGTGATGCTTGCCAAATAGCATTTCATATTTTTCTTCTTTTTTTTTTTTTTTTTGGTATTACTTTAAAAAAATTATTTATTGTCTTTAGCGTTCACGATGGGTCAATGGCCCATTATTAAGTAAAAACGGTTCAAATGTTGATTCAATGAGCCCAATAAGGATGGGCCTCAGAGAGGAATTCAGCCCAATATTAAATTGACCATTAATAGTTCAATGGTGAAATTGGCACATGTAGTATTGTCGTTATTGAATTATTAAAGGCCAATTTTCTTTTTCTTCTTTTCTTTTTTGCTCTTGTTTTTATTTTTATTTTTTAAGTATTATATATATGATAAAAATTCGGAATTCTTATCAATTTTATATTATTAAAACCGTAATTCAAAATCTTATTTGTCATGATAATGTATACGTTAGAAATTCGATGATTTTAATTTCATAAAATATTTATCAAAAAATTACTAAAAGTATAATAATAATATTTTTATATATTATAAAAATAATAATTTCATTTTTAAAACCATAATTAAAATATCAAATGAATTGATTTTTTATATGGCAAGATATTCCATTGCTAAATTTTAAACAAAAACACTCAATTATTATCAAAATCATATGTGTTTTGAGTATTCATTACGAAATTAGTGATTTTAATTTCATAAAAAATTATTAAGAATATATAAAAATATGGTCAAAAATATAAATTTAGCTGCATTTATTTTATATTTGTATATTCATGTAGTATTATAATGCTTGAATTATTAAATGTCAATTATGTCGACTAAGTCTTAATTCAGTTAGTTTCATATTGTTGTCTATGAGGATGTGAGATCGAGTAGGCTAAAGTGCGTTTATCCACTTATTTAAGAATTGTGAGGGGTTTTGAGTCGTTCTAGGCAATGTTTATAAACTAAAATGTGTCAAATTTTTTTTTAAGTATACTATATTGATAGTTACTCAATTATAAAAAAAAAATCATTTTAGAAATTCAAAATAAAAAAATTGCAGTTTAGATATCCACATTACATAGTTCGATTATTTTGATCACTCCTTATTTTTCTTTTATTCCTTTCTCCTTTTTCTTTATAGTTTCCTTTTTTTTTTCTTTTATTCTCTTTAATTCCTTTCTAATCTCCTTTTTCTTCTAATTCCCGAGTCGATTGTGGTTTGATTCTTTGAGTTTCATTTTAGTTTCCAGAAAAATGTATTATTGGAGGATTGCTCGCAAGAATGAGCAAGGCTATGGATTTTAATGAAGTTGGAGATGGTGGCCACGAAATTCCAAGTGCTTATTAGGACGGTTGTCACCACCCTCAATGTTTAGTCGTTCGATTCGATGGATATTTGTGGCAAAGTGAAAGAATTGATGGAGTTGGTAGCGAAACAAGCACGAAATGAGAGAATCGAAATCTACGCTAATGATTCTTTCAGTTTTGGATTAAAAGTTGGGGACTAAAATGATAGTTTCTTAATGAATAACAATGACATGGAATTTACTTTAATTACATGGGAAATAAAAAATTAAAAGAAATATCCAAGTCAGGCTGTCTTTTGTGATTATAACAAATATTTTTATTTTGGGTACCTAAAATAAAAATTTCTAATTATTAAAATATTTCATTCTAAGCATTCAAAATAAAAAATTTGCAATTTAGGCACCCACGTTCATTATTCTTCATTAAAAAAAATATCATTTTAGTCTCCAAACGTTTAATTTACTTTAAATGATTAATAAATTATCATTTTAGTCCAAAACTAAAAGAACATGTCTTGTGACTCATTCATCATTGGGGTCGATTTCGATTCTCTCCTTTCTTGCTTGCTTCGCTACCAACTCCATCAATTCCTTCACTTTGCCGTAAACATCTATCGAATTCAACAACAAAACGTCAATGGTGGTGGAGGTGGCCCTAATAAGCACTCATAATTGAGTGGTCATCGTCTCTGACTTCATTAAAATCCATAGCATTGCTCATTCTCACTAGCAATCCTCCAATAAAAAGTGAACTGCTTGGAATGTAATATGAAGCTCGGAGAAGCAAAGCATGGCCGACTAGAGAAGAACTAAAAACCCAGATTGTGAGCAATATTCACCCCATACACATTGGCAACCATCAAACCCCAAACCAAAAAGAGCAAATCAAAAAGCCTCTAGTGGAGGAAGAATGAATAAAAATCAAGCAAAAGATAAAGAGCAAGAAGAAAAGTAAAAATCAGAGAAATAATAAAGAATGAAAAAAAAAAACATAGAGAGAATAACTTATCTATTGGGATTATCAGTTATTTGAGCATCAGATTCCATTCAAAATCCAGATGGTAAAGGTAGACAAAGGGTCGAGGAGAACAACATATCTCGAGCTTACGACAATCCAGCGATGGATGCCAACAAATCAGGATTTTAAACTTCGAACCCTTGCTTGGGGATTTGTAGGTTTTGGTCACTTCTTTGAGAGAATCTAAATTGAAGGATGGATACAGGGTGTGGAGACCTGTCTTTTGATGGTGGTTTTGTGTCTATTGGAGCACCAATGGTGGAGCTCTTCAACCGATGGCGGCTAAGGTTGATGTCTATTAGGTGTCTTTCAGGATTTTCTTTTATTTATTGATTGATTGTCTTTAACGTTGACGATGGGTCAATGGCCCACTATCAACTGAAAACAGTTCAATTGTGCAATATGTCCAATAAGGATGAGCCCTTTGCTGGGCTCGCTCTCACCACACTACAACTAAACTAATAGACTAGTATTCACATTTCGCTTTTCGGTATAAGAAAAAGTCCTTTAAAAAAATAATATCGCTTAATTAAGCATTTTCATTAGTTCAATCACATGATTATTAGCTTTCACCTCACATGTCTCTACTACGTCTCTACTAGGGATGAATAAAATCAGATTCGATTCGAAAAGCTCGATAAAATTTTTAAATTTTGAATTAAATAATTCGAATTATTTGAGTTAATCAAGTTATTTGGATTAACTCGAATAAAAAATTAAGTTTTTTGGTTTAACTCGAATATGAATTACACAATTCGAGTTATCCAAAAATTCGAATAAGAAGAGGCAAAACTACGCCATTTTGATGAATGTTTACCTTTTTCTAAAGTTAAAAGTCAAAACTATTAAGTTAAAAGGCAAAACTACGTTGTTTTGATAAATGTTTACTCATTAAGTTAAAAGGCAAAACCATTATATTGTTAATGTAGTTAAATAATTTTATACTTCGTTTACTAGTTAAATAACCAGTTCATGTAAACGCAACATTGAGTATAAATAATAGGATTCGTTAACTCGACTTGACTTGACTCTAAATCTTTTGACTCGATTCGATCTGATTCGAAAAAAATTAAATTGAGTTCAGTTGCTAAAAAAGGATTCGTCAACTCGACTAATTCGAAATTTTTTTAATAGATTCGACTCGACTCGATCGAATACTCACCCCTAGTCTGTACCCATTACTTTTCCAGCTACATTTAAATATAAATTATTTGTGTAATAAATATAAACCTAAGTTAAATTCAAATTCAAATTTAATGTTGGAGTTAATTATTTAACTAAAATCATAATTAATATATTAAAGGAACCGAAGCAAATCATTTTTTGAAATAAGTTTAAAACAAAACACTCAACTAGTAACAAAATCTTATGCATTACATTATGGATTGAGTAACATTCATCTCATAAAATAATTATTAAATTATAGACAATAATTATAAAATTCACAACATCTCACATTTTAATTAAAAAAATTACTCTCTACATGCTTGAATTCTTAAATGTCAATTTTATTTTGTTGTATTTTATTTATTATAAAAATTGAAACATTACTAATTTCATACTTAAAATCATCATTAAAATGTCAAAGGAAGTGTTAGGATAATTATTATTATCAGCCTAAAAACTCAAATGGGTTTGAGTCGGATTCTATTGAGTTCGCAGACTGAGCTCGTGAGTTGAGCTCGCAGATAGAGCTTGTTCTCCTGCGAAGTTACACGTGTATAGGACCATATAAACACGTGTTAAGTTTAGAGTAAGATGCGTGTTTATACGCATGAAACTTACCTAGTATGTCATATCAATGAGCAATACCCATATTATATAAATATACAAACACCAGCATCTTAGAGAAACAGATAAAAATACTCAACAAGTAATTTATATATGACAAATCCTTTTCTGTATAAATTTTAAATAAAAGGCTCAATTGATATCAAAATATTACCTATCATGATAATGTATAGATTACAAATTCAATGATATTAATCTCATAAAGGATTTATCAAAATATGGCAACAATCATAGAAATAATTACATCTCACATTTTTTTAAAAAAATTATAAAACGCATGTGCCAACTCTGTTTATGATCTAGCTGGAATGGACCAACATAAATTAAAAAAAAAATCACTTTTTCAAGCCAAAATATATTAAATAATAATTCTTATTAATACTTTTAAATGTTAATAGTCACATTTAAATAAAAATATTGTTTATTATTTAATCCCTGCCTAGATTATCATGTCTTTAATTTTAATTCAATTTGAACTTAACTTATATAATTCGAGTCATCAAACAAGTTTACTATTTTCTTACATACAAAAATTTCTAATGAAATAAATATGCACGAGAGCAATGATAATATACTTTTTTTTTTTAGGGTAGGGGGCCGAGACACATGCTGGCTAATTATTATGCTGCTATGAGCACGTCACAGACAGCAATTATTGTATCAAACATTTTCAAAGCCAAAATAAAAATTTTATCCAAGTAAAATATAAAAAAAATCTATATAATATATAGAATACAACACAAAAGGGGTGTGCATGGTTTACCTTTACCCCATAGTTTAAGGTTGCAAACTCTTTCTACCTACCTATATAGTGCACCCCGTAGCAAAGCAAGTGCCTCCATTGATTACTTACCCCTAATTCTGTATAATATCTTTTAGTCATCAAATCTCTAAATTACTATCCCTAAATCTAAAGTGAATTTTAACAAGGAATAAAAAAAAAGATATATACTTTGCAAATAGCAAACTGTAACCCACAAATTTAGAACACCATAAAACTCTAAAAGTGAAAAAAAAAGGGGGTTCCATGTCCTTAAATATAACCTCATTTTATTTTTGGGTAATTTCTTTTTTCAAGATATTTTTTTGTTGATTGTGAATGAGGAAAGAAGATGAAGTTTGGTGGTACTCGGGGGATTGACGAGGAAACTCCGATAACATTTGAACCACTTCCCTCATCGTCGGACGTTCAATGCTGTTTTCTTGTACGCATAGCATTGCGATGAACAATAAGTGCATTGCTTCGTCTTTGGGCACTGTTGTTAGCCTTGGATCGACAATGTTAGTGACTTCAGCAATTCGACAATTCGTCACTAATTTAGCCCAATGTACGATATCTATGCCTTCACCAAATTCACCTACTGGTTTTCGACCTGTGATTAGTTCTAAAAGAACTACTCCAAAGCTATAAACATCACTTTTCTCATCCACTTTTAGTGTATATGCGTATTCTGCAACAAAAAACAATAATATCATCATTGCAAAATAGAAAATAATTGTGAATGACGAAAAAGGATGTCAACTTGTGAAGGAAAAGCACAATAGCAAAAAAATAAAAGCCGCCAAAAGGGAAATTGTGGGTGGGAAGCAGCGAAGACAAAAAGCTTTACACGTAAGAGCAAGATCATAAAAATAAATTTAAGGGTGAATTTGTTAGTAGTGATGCAACTATTAGTAATTTTTTTAATCATCAAATTATAAAAAATTATAAAATAATCATTTAACTATTTAATTTTATCTTTTTTATCATCTAACTATCTTGTATTTTTCGATATTTTTATTTAATTAAATAGTCTTGAGTAAGAAAAAAAATTTTAAATAGTGAAATTAGTAATGATATAATTTACCCTGAATTTGAAAAGATATTCCATCTAAAAAACAGTGGTGGGAGTGTAAATAGATAGACGTGCATGTCGGTTACCTTTCACGGAACTCAACGCCATGTAACGTTAGACATCACAGTCAGATTTGCTATTTGTGTTTTCAGTTTTGTCGGATTGACCCCTTTAGGCTCTCATTCTGAGATCAAGAGTTCCTGGGCCCCTACCGATTCTGATTTTTATTAATTTTTTAAATTTGTATATTACCCATAAGATACTGTCTTTCATGCTTTGCACGTCCTTAAATCTAGAACAAATGACGGATGGTTTTGGTGCTGTCATTTTAGCATATAAGATCCTATGTTAAGCTGCTAATTGGATTAATCAGCTGTTTTTTTCTTTAGGCGGCGAAATGATTCATACAACTAGGAATCACATGTCGCAATCACTAATCAAACCTCTGATTGATCTGATAAGAACAATCTAACGGCTGGGATTACTTCTAACATGGCCCACTAAATTTTGACAGTTTGATAATACATCAAGTTAACTAACTTAACTAACAAGAGACATGGTTAGAAGGCATGATTAATTAATTAATAAAGTAACATACCAGGCGCAATGTAGCCGTAGGACCCTGCAATAGCTGACATACATTCCGACGCGCCGCCATCGACCAAGAATTTTGCTAATCCGAAATCGGCTACGTGTGCTTCGAAGCTGGAATTGAGCAGAATGTTGTTCGATTTAACGTCGCGATGAACGATTAACGGCGAACAATCGTGGTGAAGGTAACACAAGCCTTTAGCTGCTTCGGTTGCAATTTTGTACCTTAGGTTCCAGCCCAAAAATGCACCTTTTTTCCCATGTAATGCTTCTCCGAGACTCCCATTTCTCATGTATTCATAAACCAAGAGATTGGTTTCCTTGTTGGTGCAAAATGCTAGTAACCTGACGATGTTTCTATGCCTAATGTTTCCCAACGTCTGGATTTCGGCTCGAAAACCATGATCATGATTGCTAGTGCCCAAACCGAGGAGTTTTTTCACTGCAATTTCCATGCCATTCACCATTTTCCCGTGGTATACGATCCCTGCCCCTCCTCTTCCGATCACGTTACCGTCTTTAACACATTCGAGGATGTCGGAAACTGTGAAATCAAGCTTTTGGAACGCGGTCATCTTCCAGGAACTCGAACCGTTTTTCTTGAATGACTTGGCCTTAATTATAGCGGCAGTGGCGAATATAATAGAGCATATCAAAAGGCCTAGTGCAAAGAAAAGCTTGAAGTCTCCAGGGGCTTTTCTTGGGGTGCGTGTAATTGCAGTGAAATTGCAAGGATTGTTCAAGAGAGAACCACAGAGTTTAGGATTGCCTGCGAATGATGAAGCGTTAAAGACCGCGAATTGGCCGGATTCCGGCAGCTTCCCGGAGAAATCGTTGAACGAGAAGTCGATAACCGTAAGGCTTTTCATCCACCCAATGCTTCTAGGAATGGCTTGATTTAAAAGGTTCCTTGATACATTCAAGTAACTCAGGATATGCACATTGGAAATTTGAGGTGGAATTGAACCAGAAAGGTTGTTTTGACTCATATCAAGGTAAGTGAGATGGAAACAGTTTCCAATTTCAGGTGGAATGGTACCGGAAAGTGAATTTTTACTAAGATCAAGCTTGAGGACTTGCCTGAGTTCACCTATAGAAGGTGGTATTGAACCAGAAAATTGATTTCCGCCAAGTAAAAGGATTTCAAGAGAGGAGAAATTGGAAAGTGATAATGGTAATGGACCAGACAAGAGATTGTTTGATAAATTAAGCTGTCCTAACTTAACAGGCTTGGAGGAACTATTACCATTTTCAGACAATGTTCCCGACAGGTAATTGCTCTGCAACTCAACTAAACTTAACTCAGGCAAGTAAATGAAGCCATTTGGAATGCTACCATTTAAGTAATTCTGCCCCAACCTTACTCTGCTGAGACTATAACATCTCCCTAGCCCTTGAGGAATATTTCCAAACAGGAAATTTTTCATCAAAACTAATATCATTAACTGATTCGAAGCACACAAGTCCAGCGGGATCGTACCGGTGAGCTTGTTCGACGACAAATCGAGCAACTGCAGCTTCCCGTTTTGACCGAGATTCTTCGGTATAACACCGGTAAAGTTGTTCATCCAAAGCGCCAGAGTTTCCAAATAAGGCAACTCAGCTACATAATCTGGAATAGACCCATGTAACTTGTTCATGAACAGATTGAAAAGCCTGAGCTGCTTAAGATTGACGAACTCCGACGGGATTTCTCCGGTGAGCGCATTGCGTGAAAGATCGAGATAAACCAGGCTTGTCAAGTTGCCTAATTGCTTCGGAATCGGACCAGACAGTTGATTATTATGTAGATACAGTGCATCAAGCAACTGCAAGTTCCCCAGTTCATGAGGAATTGGACCATCCAATTCACAGCTTGAAAGATCCACGGTAACTAAGTTAACCAAATTACCGAACTCCACAGGAATACCACCTTCGAAAACATTATAATACCCCAAGTAAAGCGCTTTCAAGTTTTTAAGATTGCCTAATTCACCAGGGATTTTACCACGAAGGTCATTTCCCGACAGTGAAAGATACTGTAATCCCACTAACGTGCCATAACTCGGTGGAATTTCGCCATAGAAATAGTTGCCAGCAAGATCCAAGTACCTGGGTTTCTTCAAAGCAAGAATCCCAACGGGGAGTACAGCAGTGAAATTGTTGTTATAAGCATCCAACACTTCCAAGTTAGCAATACTTTCATAGTTCCAATCCAGGTTACCATGAAACTGGTTGTTCGAAATGTTGAGGAACCGAAGGTTACTTAAGTTGCCGATCACAATTCTGCCGGTGAAGTTGTTTCCGGCAAGGGAGAGGTTAGTCAACCTATCCAGCTTTGAAATCTGCGGTGAAACAGAGCCACCCATGTTCATATCTGTCAAGTCCAATGAAACAACTCGTCCCTTGGAACACCCTATCCCGACCCAAGAAGAACATACCGAACTGAGGTCCGAAGAATTCCATGAACGTAAGAAAGGTTCAGGGAATTCAAATCCTTTTTTGAGTGTGACCAAGACATGAAAATCATTAAGCAATGAAGCAGAAGAACAAGAAGAAAAGGTGATTAGAAGAGAGAATAATGTCAAAACAATGAGAGGGACCATGTTTTTTCCTTTGGGAATTTGTTTTCAAGAGGATGGGATTTGGAAGGACTTGAAGCAAAGACAAAGGGATTTAAGAGTTACAACAAGAAAAGATTTTCTAGGAAAAGAAGGAAAAGTGAAAGGAATCTGAGAAACTTCAAGTGTGTATAGGCCTGTGGAATCAATCATCTTGATAGAAAAGTCTTCATACACAAAGAAAGAAGCCAAGCTTCTCCTTTATTTGCTCCTCTCCCTCTCCCTTTTTTTTTTTTTTAAGTTTATCTCCAAGAGGAAGAAAATAAACAGTACATTGAAATTTTCTGCTAGTAATGACTAATGGTTTAGTTGCTCATGCTTTATCTATCTAAAGAAAAAGCTAAGCCTAATAGCAGCTAAGTGAGGAAAATAAAAATGTAGGGGAATGTTTTAAAACCATTGATTTTTAATTTCATTTTTCAGTAAAATAATAATTAAATAAATAATTCAAAAAATTATAAATCTATTCAATTGGATTAATCATCGATTTTTTATTATTAAATTTTAATTTTTTATTAATTTTGAACAATTTATTTAGGGTTCAGTTTAATTCTTTTATCTTGACTGATGGCCAAAAGGTAGTGTTAAATAGAACTCGTAAGGGCCTCATCCTTAGAATAAAAAGATTATTTTTAGCCTTTTAAAATTTAGTTGTGCATTGGTTTTAAAAATAATAAAATTTTGACTTAATATTTTAAAAAAATTAAGAAGATATAAGTTATTATAAAAGGATATAATTTAGTTTTTGCTATTTTCATAATATCAACTAATTTTTAATTCAACTATCGTTCTAGTTTGGTTCCAACAACATTTGAGTAGCGGTTTTATTAAAAAATATGATAATTCTTTAAAGTTTTTTTACTACGTTTATTTTTAGTATTCGATAATCATATTAAATTTTGATTAATCATAAAATTAAGACGGATTGAATCGCTAAAAAAGATAAACTCTTTCAATATTATTTATTCTACCCACAAGATTTAAACTCAAAATTCAAAAAAAAAAAAAAGCAGCCATTGGATAACAAAAATTAAAAGTAGGAATTATAGGGGAGGGAAAATAAAAGTAAAAGTGCTAGTCTCTTTATTTTATGTGACAAAAATACCCTTTTGCTTTAATCAAAGAATGTTCTTTATAGCTTTGAAGAAAGAGATGATGGAATTGCACTTTCAGTCATTTAAAAAATGGAAAAATAGTCCTCTTGCTTTTTCATCAATTGTGTTTTCTTACTGTATCTTTTGAATCTCTGGAGGGGTTCTTGCTTAGTTTTGACAGTAAACAAATTGTAAAATTCTCATCATATTTGCGCTGAAATATTCTTCTAATATATATATATATATTATATATCTGTGGATTGTAATAATATTCATCTTGATATGAAGATTCATGCCATTATGTCATAAGTAGATAAAGGGGTAAAAAGAATATTTAAGATTCACTTAAGTGGAAGCCAAATCAAACAGAGAAAATTCCATTAACAACAGTATGTCCAACTATAAAGAAAGTTGGGGGAGCACAAAAAAGCAAGATGATGCATGCATGGAGGTCTCATTAAAAAATAAAGGGTTTTTCGACATAAATATCAAAATTATGTTAACATATTAAGGGTAAACTATATTGGTAGGTACTTTTTTTTAGTTACGTTACTATGAAAATTTATAAAATGGTCATTAAATTATTTGATTTTGTTTCCTTAGTCACTCGTAATTGAAAAAGAGTGATATGGTAGCTTTTAAAGTTGACATAAAAACAAATTTAGCCTCAACGTTAACACATTGTATCAATTTAGTTTTAATTTTTAAGAATTTAGTCCTTAATATTTACACATTATCTAATTTTATCCTATTTTTTACATGAAAATATAAATTTCGTTTATTATTAAACTGGACGATCATCAAATGCATTGCTTTCCTTATATTTCAAATGACTAATAACTTAATATATCTCGATGATAATTAATTCATTTTTTGTTAGCTTGAGTTGAACGTCGTTGACAAAGCGAATCAAAGTTTAAAAAATTAAATTTTTAAAGTTGTTCGACTTACAATTAAATTGAATTAATGAAATATTTATTTTTATTTTGAAGCAGTTGAATTGATTATTTTCTTTTTCAAAATTTAGCTCGTTTTGTTCCTTGTTATTGTTGTCTTTTTTTTTTCATTTAATAAACGCAAGGATAATGTTGAAATGAGTCACACAAAAAAAAACTGCAAAAGGATAATATTAGATAATATATAAAAGTTAAGGTTCAATTTTGTAGAATTAAAACTAAATTGGCACAATTTATAAATGTTAAGGGATAAAGTTATTATTATGCCAATTTTAAAAGCTACAACGTCAACTTTCGGTTAACCATTTAATGATTGGTGACAAAGTGATAACTTCATAACTTTTCATATTTGGTGACTATAAAATGAACTTATTAATAGTTAGATGACTATTAATGAAATTTACCCAAATGTTAAATATTTCTTCTGGTTACTGTCATGACACACTGACAATGTCATAAGTCTCCTCAGCCATAGGTTTGATCAGAAATGGATCAAAAATTAAAAAAAAAAACCCAAAGCTTTCTTTTTTTGAGTATTTTCATGCAAAGTGTACATAAATGTATATATACTAATGGTAACTTTGTATATAGCCATGGATTTTTAATCTTTGAGTTGGGAACATGTGCCTGCAAAAACAACAGAAGAGATTGAAGGAGCGAAAAAAGATGATGATTATTAATATATCATTACAAATGTTTGGTTGAATGATCAGTATATAATTATGTTGTATAGATAGGTTGCATAGAAGGAAGGAACCAGTGGAAGCTTTATTCCCAGAGATGGGACCAAGTCTCTCTGTTTAATGTGCAACATTTTGAGCTTTAATGGAAGATGGAATAGTCTTAAAGAGAGGGCTGAAAAAGAAAAGTAAAAGCGAAGGGGTATATGATCTGCTTTTTGATCTACCATTTCAAAAGAAAGGAAAAATCCTTGACCCCCCCCTCTTGTAATAACGTGGGAAAGAGTGCTCTTGTAATAACATGAGCTTTACTGCTCTTTTTTTTTTTTTTTTTTTTTTTAAATCTCTTTCATGTGGTCAATGTCATAAAATAGTGATTGGCTCCACTGTGAATAGGGCAAGCGATTCGAGCTTTTGAGGTGTCCCCTTATCTGTCTTACTGATGGGCAGGTGTGGCCCCTTTGATGGGTCATTGTCCCTATGCCTTGGCTCTCTCTCAATGTTTTTGCATTTGTACTAACATTAACATAGACTGCCAGACTTCTCTCTATTATAAGAATATGATCAAGTAAATGATTCAATTTAGTAGCAATTTAAATTTGTTTAATTCTTTTTAATAGTTATTATCATTTAATAATAAAATAAAAATATTTAATACGACAAAATAAGATAAAAGTATTATTAAGGTTTTTATATTAAAAGTTATATTGCATTGCGCTCCTTTTACTAAAAAATATTAAATTAGTCAATGTATATTAGATTAAAAAGATTGGTATTTGTATGCTAAAAAGAAGTATATTTGACATGTCATATGTAACTGTTTGATTATTCCGTCAGTTTTTAATAATAAAATTTTTAATAAAAAATAACAATTTACACTTTAAACTAATATACAAGAGCTAATTTACTATTTTTAATAAACAAATTTCTCCACTTTTACCGCAAAATTCTGATATGGAACGTGTATTAATCTTCTGTATTCAAATGACATGCCGAAACATGGGGCCATTATGATCAAACTTTGCTGCATTTTCTGGGGAAAATCATTTACATTTTATTCTTTTACAAACTGATGCACTTGTACTCTTCTTTGTGAATGAATCTGTTCCAGTTTTTTCATTTGTCCTTGCAAGAAAGATTATGAATTAGAAAACATGACAATAGTTGACTTTTACATCAAAATAGAACTGTGGCAGAACATAGAACCAGGTTCCTTGTATTTCACTACACGTTCTTGTTAAAGCTGCTTTGAAATGTTTACAGGTTTTGTTCATTTATTCTTGAGCTGTAGCATAATTGACATATAAGAAAGAATATATATTGTACTTTTATCTTCTTCAAGGATTCCAAAGTAGTCGTATGAACATATATATATATATATATATATATATATGTCAATCTTCAAAATGATTATATTCATTATATAAGGAAAAAAGTAATTAACACCCAGAATTACATTCAAAATGATACTGTCGTATACAAAGACAAAAACAGGAACCGTTTACTGGGCAAGAACTTGCTTGTTCCTGTATGTTAACATCTTTGTTTTTATTTTTTGTAATGGTAGTACGTCATATAAATGTTTCAAAGTAGTGCATGATGAAGGCAAGGTGGCGTGCAGGGAAAGAACCAGTGGAGGAAAAGGATAGTACATATAGATGATATCAATCCATGTCACATAGACCCATGTCCTACATCAGCATGCATACATGGAGGGCAAGGCTTGGAAACATCTTTCCTGGTTTCTACTGGTTTTTGATTCATTTTTCACTGGTGAGTTTTGATAAAGGTATAATGATGGACATGGAGTTATTGCAATGTGACAAGGAATTATTGGTGTTTGGTGGATCATGGAATTGAAAGATGTGATGCTTCTATAAGTTAGTGGAAAGACATATATTATTGTATATATATATAGGCTCTCAAATTCACATAATAATTTTTTAGTACAAGTTTTAGATGACTGTGATGAAAAGGATTGTATATTATTTATATTCATTCCACTTAATATTACTTTTTTTTAATATAAAGAGAAATAATATCATTAATTAGTAGGTTAATGCTCCTTGAGTTCATTTCTTTGGCCAATATTCTTATTTAAGATAAAAATGAATATTAAATATTAAATATTTTAATTTTTTATATAGTCAAGTTTAAATCATTTTAATTAACCCAGTCAACAAATCTACTACTTAAAAAGCTAGTTATTATTTTATGAGGAGCAAGGAAAAGAAATGAAGCCAAAATCAAATCGCACTCAATAGAAATCTTTGATTTTTCAAACTTCATTCCTTTTTATCATTAGCAAGGGAATGATTAAAGGTCAAATAAAATCTCTTCCATCATATATTTGTAAAAGAATATACTTTGATAGCTTGAGGTCAAAATTTCAATTATACATATCATAATTAGATCACCACCACCGCAAAGTACCAGTTCAAGAACACAAAATGCACAAGCTAATAACAAAAATCACCACCACCATCATCGCAAAGCATCAGTTCAAGAGCACAAAAACCAGTCCTTTCTAATTAGATCACCACCACCATTGCAAAGCACCAGTCATTTCTAATTATAATCCGGATTTTAAGTTGGTATCAACTTTAAAATATTCTTATTGAGTGATTAAATTATCGAAACTAACATTTAACGCTTAAATTGATGGTTAAGATAATAAAAGTACTTAATTAAGACAATACTAATTTCTTTTAAGACTCAATTAGTACATTCCAAAGCTAATGGTGCAATTAACCTTAAAAATGATTAAGCAAAGTAGTCAAGCACTTGAACAATGCTTTGCATGGACATATAGAGATCAGTTAAACAGTCAATTTTTCATGAGAAAAAAAGATCAGATGCTAAAATATAACAAATATTTAGGACATTAAGGTTAATAAAAGATGCATGCAAAGAACATGGAAGGCACTACTAGGGGTAAGTAGCAAAGGGGCTATTGTCATATTTAAATATGAAATCAATATAGGGATGTAAAGAGCATTATTGTCCTTTGATTGGGGTGGTCACCAGCCTCCAATGACCAAGACTGACAGTCTAAGAGGGCCTCTTAGCAGTTTGGAGCTATCACGCCCCTTTGAACACCTTTACACCTTTACTCAAAAGATGTTTGCCTTGTATTTACTTAAAGGGCTAAAGGCAGTATCCTCCCCCCCCCCCCCCCAATATTATGGAACCGTTGGCAAAATTAAAGAAAAGAAAAGGAAAAAAGGAAAAGCTTGCATATAAAGCAAAGTTTGGTCTCAACTTTAATGGAAATCGTGCTCATAATAGACCATAGTCTCTTTACAGTGAATGTATCTTAGAGGTCCCTCTATTATAGGGGTTTGATCAATTTAGTCTCTATTCTATTAAAAAGAATTAAATAATGATAAATTGGAATAGAGTTAACATTTACTGTTTAAAAAATTAACATTTATTATTTAACAAAGTTAATATATTTAAAGTTCTTATGGTTCTGTAAATGAAATCTTTTCTTTGGAATTAAACTGCAATTGGAAAAAAAAAATTCAAAACATTCTTTTATTAGGGACGAATGCAGAAATTTTTTTTAAGGGGATTGAGATTAAGTTATATATTTTTATGAAAGCTAAAATACAATTTCACCCTTGTATTGGCATATATCTTGATAGTTTTCAAAAGGACTAAATTGAAATTCTAGCATTTTTGGGGGTCAAATTATAATTTTACCTTATATCAACTTAAGATTTTATAAATTTTGGGGGGACTAAAGCAATAATTTTCCATTTTGGTGAGTCTAGGCCCCTACCTTCCGCCTCCGTTCACCCCTATTTTTTCTACTGTAAATATTAACTATATTACAATTTGGACTTATTAGATTCTTTTTAATACTACAAAGAATACTTTATCCATTTAATAATTGAGGGACTAATCTAATTCAATCACTAGAACACAAGGACCTCCCAATTATTTAACCGTATATATTTTCATAAACATTAACATTCATGGTTGAACAATTATTTCCAAAACTAAAAACCGAAACCCTAGTTCAAATCTTCATAATCTTTCATGTTGGGCAAATGCCAAAACTTGAGGGGGTTTTTTGTGTGTGTGTTTTTTTTTTTTGGGGGGGGATGGTTATAATATAAAGTGTGCACAAACTAGCTAGCAAATCAATCCTGGGGTGATAGAACTGATCAGCTATGAAAGCTGAAACAAGAAACTTTCACACTTTCCTATGGAGGCAACAATGACTAGTAGTTCTCAATGGATCAATTGCTAATAAAGAGATTGAATGATTGATCTTTTATTGGGTTTTTTTCCCTTTCTCTTTAACTGTTATGGACATGGCCATGGCCACTATAACTTTGGGGCTTCTTTTGAGTGTCCACAGCACTTGTGCTGTCCCGACAAGAATAGATAAAAAGTACTATAGCTCGAAATGTATTTTAATCTTTGTATTTTTTTAAAATCAGCATGAAGATTTTTATATGTTGAAAAAACTAAGTAAAATGATCATTTTTATTACTGTTTAAAGATAAGTTGATAAAATTGTAAGATAAATTTATAGTTAAATGATGTGATATTAATTTAAATATGATATGGTATATTTACTTAATTTATTATAGCTTAATCGATGAATAAAATATGAAATCAAATTGAATTAAATTATTATAAAAATTCGTAAACATGTCAAATTATTTTAAAAAATTATTAATTTAAATTAACATCACATTATTTAATTAAATCCACCTTTCATTTACTTTTTTTTTTCTTTCAAAACATACAAAAATCTTTTTGCTTATTTTAAAGTATATATATGTACCAAAATGCATTCCAAAGCACCTCTACAATACTTTTATATATAAAAGTAACTTCTCTCTGCATTATTACTTTGGATGAATCGATACAAAATTTGTTAGATCCATTTTTTATATTATAATTTTTTATAGGAATTTTTATTTTTCGGTATAACACACATTTAAGTAGAGAATTCAAGTTTGATTTCCAAAGAATATTTTGTTAAGAGAGACAACTACAATCTAATAAAACCGAAATAATATATATATTAATTATACAAAAAAAATAATTAATATGCCTCAAAAGGACATCCACAATGGTTGGATAATAATAAGGCAATATTATTTTCATGGTGGGAGTCTTTACTCTATATAAGTTTGTCGTTAACTGTCTCAAACTACACTGAAACTGCAAAATAAACCTCATAATCCACAACGCTGCATGCAAAAGTTAAACGTATACCTCAAAATCCATGCAAGGAACACGTAATACCCGTTTAATTAATTTCCCAAATTTGTCTTTTAACTCTTTAAACATTTGCTTTTAAAATCTAGTGATGCGCAAGTGACAAGCAAATAAAGTAGTGCTCGAGAGGAATAATAGAAGTTTTAAGTGTAATTTTACATGTAGTTATCACCAAATGTATACTTATATATATATATATATATATATATATGACAAACTTAAGAATGTTGCTCCACTTTCTTTTTTATAACATTTTTAACATAAAATAATTATGTTATTAAATTATCTCCACAATATCCCCAAACTCTTAACTAAATAGAGAAATATTATAGAATTTAAACTCATGATCTTCAAGAAACTGCAATAATGATAATATCAATTAAGCTAATATTTAATCGACCAGACAAAGATTTAATAAACAAGATTGACCATTAATTTAAGTAGCAACTACAAAAAAAAACTTATGCTAGTCAGATTAGAGAGAGAAAAAACATACACAAATAAATCCTAAACAAATTGAAATTGGAATTGGAATTAGAGAGTCCAATTTAGGAAATATGGATTTGTATTAGAAAGGGACCACGGCTAGGAGAAGTGAGACCAATATTTGGAATCAAGTCTAAAAACTTGCCTAATGGGCTAGAAGACTCTTGTAAGTGGGTTTATTTTTATTTGGGTAGAAGTGAAAAGAGAATTGAAAATTGTTTGAAGTATAATGTACATAAAAGATTTTCGTTTGAGCCAATTTTGCACTATTGGTCTGACAGCCTGCGCCTGGGCTACAATATTATTTCACTTTCTAGTAAGCCATTCACGGCTTGATGTCTCATAATAACTGCAGGTAAAAATATCTCGAGTCTTTATATTAGAGCTCAGATTAGATTTATTTTTTATTTATTAAAAATAAGTTAATTAATTATTGTATAGTAAACTGGTCTTATACGTGATTGGGTTTGGTTTGTTGTGAGTGAGTATAAAGCTCTCCTTTATTTTCTCTATCCATAATCATTGAAGACTTTATAAATAGATCCTGCGTGGTACATGTGTTTTAAACTTGTGAAGCTGTTACCATCATTGAGACACCAACCCCATGGTTGTTGACTTGTTGGATATGTTAAAACACCTTCCAGATTTGTGCCACTGAAAACAGTAAAACTTTGCTGGAGTGGACGGGGATCTCCTAAAAATGAGTTTTATCATGTAATGTGAGACACTTCTGTTGGTGTGAACTGTGAAACAATGCTCCACAAAGATGAGATGATTGATATTATTGGGTTGAGCAAAGGTAAAAGGTATATGAACGTGTAATGACCATATGGGGAGTCACACGTCTCCTACACTCATACATCATCCAAGTAGGACCAATTTAGAATCTGAGCCATAGTTTGAGGATCTCTAGTGAAAATTTAACCCTACATCCTACACAATACTAGTTTCTTTCACAAACCAGCTTCAAGATAATATTTCATTGGATAATGGAGTATAATAATATAGAAAAGTGAGCAAGTGTTTGATTGTTGATAAAATGTACATACATCCTTGATGAATGCTTTGCTTGGTGTTATTGTACACTTTTAGGGAAATACAAAATTATGTTCATGGGGTGGCCAATAGATGCCTTCTCTTGGGCAAGGCAAAGGAGCAGGCTGTGCAATATGAGTAGGATATTGCTCTCCTGGCATCACCACTGAGAAATCTGATGCATATGATACCTGCCATCACAACATACATACATCAAACGTCACAACATACATACATACATCAAACACCAGAAAAGAGATAGGGGGCTTACTCTTTCTTGATTCCCAAGTTTCTCAATTGGTCTAGACCCTAAACCACCATCACTAACTTGATCAGGTGAAGAAAAAGCAGGGGTGGGGCGAAAAAGGTGTTCGAAAATGGCCATTATAAGGAACATTGATATCAAGATAGCTGTAGCAACAAAGCCAAAAGAAATGGCATTCATGGATGCTCCAAAGTCTTTCCAAGGAGTTTCCTTATCAGCTACTGCTTGAGATGGACTTGGATCTGAACTTGTATATATGTTCCATGGCCTTGATCTCTCAGTACCTAACTCATTCATACTTGTTGTAGGAACAAATATAGTCCTTGTGTAATGATCAAAACATGCTTAAAACCACAAAAAAAAGCTGTTCCTCATTCATGAATTGGTCATTATCCCTGAAATAAAACTATGTAAATCATTAACATTCTAATTATGACAGTACAAGGAACAAAATATGTTGTCACAACCAGAAACTGATAAAATTTGGTAATATGCACTTTGGGGAAAATTCACAAGAAGGTGGTGTTGCCAATGACAGTGCCTGACATAAATTGCTAAGAAAGCTTATAAAGGGCCTTGTGAAACCATATCATCAGCACACGGACTGGCTAAAAAGGAACAAAAATTGAATGTTTATTCTAAAAAATCAGGCCAGATAATCACAGATGAGACCTCTAAAACTGACTGGTTTTCAGATGATCAGCCATGGGATGATTCAAAACCGAAAAAAAAATTTGACCCAAAGTTGCAAATAAAGCAACGACTTAATGCCAGGTGGTGGTGGCATATCATTACAACTTACCAGTACTTATATTTTAGAGGCAGCAGATCATTTTCAGTGACTCTCAGGTCAGGTGATCCTATTTGCCTGTGTTTGTGCAGTGTTGCAATTGAATACTTGCGGTATATATGAAGGGGGGTGTGTGTGTGTATATTATATACTAACCTGTTCTTAAAAGAAGTTAAATGAATGCCTTGGATTTTGGTCCTGGGAGCTAGGAACAAACGTAATCTTTAGCCACTTCAATCCTATAGCTCAACTGCCCTGGAAAATCAAGACACCACCGCTTCTTATTGAATTATTTAAAGAAAGCAAAGCTCAGACCAACCTAGCTTTATACCCCATTTTGAAAATGTAAAGACAAAGTTATATGATAATCCCAGCAGTACCCTTTTTTTTTTTTTCTTTGATGTCTTGATGTTACATGATCCCTGATGCCTAGCTTAATGAATACTATACCTTGTCTGAAGAAGCAAACCTAAATAAATCAAAAGCATGGGCCTTCTTGTCTGGAGAGAGCCGAAAATTTCAAAAGAATGGCCTATTGCTTCCTTTTTAAAGTTGTTCACTTTATTATTATTTTATAATTGAAATTTACACATTAAGGTGGCGTATTGGTTCCTTCATCTACCCTTGTTTTAACCCACATGAGCTTTAAAAGATTAAGTTCATCATTTGTTAACCAGCTCCAATATAATTATAATTTGTTAACTGCATCTCTAAGGTGAAAAATTCAAAAGATAATAATTAATTCCACTGAACTCTATATTTCAGCAGTTTTTCACATGAAAGATGATTATAAGTATGATTAAGACACGAGGTAGGCTGTTAAAAATTATAGGGTTATGTAAAGTTATGAACCAAAGTGAAAATAAAGATAAAGATAAAGATAAAGCTGTTAGAGAATAGGATTTAAGGCTGCGATGCTAAACTACTATATGTTTATAGTATAAAAATTTGTAAATAAATAGGCATGTGATCAAAGCAAACATAATATACAAGAAAAACAAATAACAATGGAAATTGAATACTTAAGGGAAAAGAGGTTGGGGGATACCTTACAGCTATGCAGTACCAGGAATGTAATGATTTAAGAGAAGAAAGAAAATTGGTGTGTGGCAAAAAGGGAAGAGCCACAAAAAGAGGATGATGTAGACCACAATTATTCTTCATAGATATGTGTATGTATATATATATACACTTAAAGTAAACCTGGTGAGAGTAACCTATAAACTATTACTTTTGTCTCTAAAGCCCTCGTAGCTATAATTTTTGACAGTAAAAATGAAGGGTAACACTGTTATTAGTTAATAGTAAAGGGACCAACATTGTTCTTTTTTCTTTTTCCCGCGCTATGAACCAGGTATTTTCCATAAAGCCAAGAATTCATACAAGAATATATAGAAAAGTGAAAGGAAAAATACAAAGCAATAATTACAGCACAAATTAAATTATGAAAGGACCCTGGAGAAAAGGAAGGAAAGAAAAGAGGGTCTGTTTGTTTTTTCACCAAAAGTTGCATTTGAGTGAGACCCTTTGTCAACAAGTTAATGAAAATGTCTGTGAATGATGTGAAAGCCTATCTAGACCTATCCCAAAAAAATGAATCAATTTCCTTGTAGTTTTGTTTCTTTTTTAAATTTAAACCCACACTTATCATCTACTATATTATTACATGTCCAAAGTGAAAAACAATTTTATTTATCACTTAATTCATTCAACCAATGGGAAAACAAAAAGGGGGTGAATTAAACTTGATATTTAAGTTACTAAACATGAAATTTTGACTAATTAAACAAAGCCACTTCATGCATAAAGGTAATTCCATGATTGTTTCCCATTTCCATGTAAGACATATTTGTAAAAGAGAAAGAGGACCCCATGATAAGAAAGCAACACTAAAGCAGATTTTTATGAAAAAAACAAACAGATTGCCATTCTCCAACCATATATTTTTCTCCTTTTTCTTTCTCACAACCAAATTCCCTGACTCAAGCAAGCAACCCCATTCCTTTTCAAACAAACAGGTCTTTGTTTTGAGAGTCTCGTAAGCAAGAAATAAGCCTAAAGGCAAAAAAGATCATATTTCATGTGTTAAAGTTTTTTAATAAAAACACACACACACACTCCCATATGCCATGGAGAGAGTGCTGTTTATTAATGGTTTATGATTTCAATTCTTTAATCTTCATCACACTCATAGCTTTGCTTTTTTAGGCTAATTGATTCAGCAGTGAACTGCTATCACTTGTAACCATGTGCCTTCTCTCTCTTTCTTATGGAGCGTGTAGAAATGATGCCATGGGTGAATCAGATAGATTCAAAAAAAGGATTATTATCCATGTTTCTGTGTACATGTGCAATATCATGCTGCTATGCCCCTTCCACCCTCCCTATTGAAACTTATGACAAAAGCTGTTATTATCACAAAATTTTTTCATCATGCATTACACAACAAAGATTTCATTTCTTGGATGACCACGTAAAAGATGCCACATGGAAATGTGAAAAAAGTAAAATTAGACAGTTTAGTAATTAGTACGTATGATTTTCGGTATGAATCTATCTTTTATTTAATCTATGTTTAACACGAAATCAAATTCAGATTTATCAAATCCATTGTTAAGTTGTAATCCTTGAAGTGACTGACTTTTGTGGTAGGCAAATCAGAATACAAGTAAAAGACTTGATTATTTTAAGGATTCAATTACAACCTTTTAAAGTTCGGAAATTAATTTAATATACGTATGATAGTTTGAGAATGTTGATAAATGTGAACCCAATATATATAGAAAATGTGTTTTCTTTGGTAGTGGAATGAAAAGTGGGTCGAGATTAGAATCCAAAACCTGGGTAAAATTGAATTTTGGACAACTGTGAGTCCAGACAAAAGCCCATCTCTACCTTCCTAGAGCAATATGAGTGTACACAGGGGTCTTAGCATGGTATAATTCTAACTTCAGTCACTCTAAAATGTAAGTAATTTGATTTAAGTCATTTCAACACAAAATTTTGAGCTTTGGGCTCCAAAACTTTTAAATTTTATTCACCCACTATCATACAATTCCTAACTTCATTCTAAATATACTGTTTGAAATCTATCCATTGTTTATTTTATAACACTTAAATCACCATTGATATACGATATGATTAAATATTCATTCATATCATGCTTAAATTTATATCAAATAATAATAAGCAAAAACAAAAGCCAATAACCTATATTGTAGGCTTGAGAACTTGGGTTTAATTTCGAGTAACCTTATTCCCCATAATAATAATAAAAGAAAGTAGGACTTTAGGTTTGCAATTACAGTTACAGAGTGGAAAATTATCATATTCTTGGGACTTTAGGGCTTACCAACAAAAAGGAATCTTTTTTACTTTACTACAAGATCATAAATGAAGTTGCCTCGCCTCATCTGCTTAAGACGTGGATTAGTTTTGATTACAAGGTTACTGATATCTCGTTTTATCTGATCTCTTATTATTGCCTATGAGATGGCATTTGTCAATGCATGTGAATGTGATTTTATCGATGACACTTGATGATGCAATGAGGAACACTACATTTATTGCATATTAGTTATAACTTGTTTACAGATCCACTACAAAAGCTTGTGCTCCAAACCACAAGCCTGAGTCAAAGGCATGCAGCTGCAACTGAGATTCTGAATTTTATACATATATATTGGTATTTTTCTAATCCTGTACTCATTTGATTATTAGACTCCCACTTTGAGATCCACATTATACGTATGTATATATAAATTCACACGTATTATATTGGTGGTAATGAAAATACAAGGTCCATGGACTCTTTAGATATTATGCAACTCGCAGAAACCTTAAACCCCATAGTGAAGAACCCAGAAATGGACCAGTTTACCAAGAACTCAAACCCCAATACACAAGAGCAAGAAATATTAGATGAACAAGGAAGCAACAATTGTGAGACGTTTGGTCCCAAACTGAGAAGAAACAACTCGGTTTCTTCAGCCTATGCATTGCAGCTCCAGGTTGCTGTGAAGAGAGCATTCTCGATGAGAAGATCTTCTTCTGTTTCTGAAAGGTACTGTAGGATCTACGACCAGTGTATGAGCTTGGGATCACCTTTTGTTGATGAAGAATGGGATGTAAATGGGACAAGAAGATCTGACAAGAAGAAGAAGAACATTAAAGGCAAGATCCTAAAAGTATGGAAGAAACTTTTTAGACTTTAGTGTGTCATATTTATTTACAATAAATTTTTATATAGCCTTTTTGAATATGCATTGTTGTTTCGATTAGTAAAAGAAAAACAACCTTGGTTAATAATTGACTGCTTTTATTGTCTTTGTTTTTGTAGTAGCATTGATATGATAAAAGGGAAAATCTTTCTTTTATTGTGTTGTTCAATGCAGCTTAGTAAAATTTGGCATTTTCAACAAATTTATTGAAGTAGCCATAGGGAACTAAGATTTTAAATTTTAAAATTTAAAAATATAACATTCATTATGATAATCTTAAAATGAATTTGTACATATGTATCTCATCTTATAATAAATAAAATCCAATTTTTTCCCGAAAGAAATATAAAAAACATTATAATGTCAAAATGAAATTAAAATTTTTCAATGGCAACGAAATTTTATAGCTAATGTGGAAACGATTTCCACAAAATTAGGTGATATGGGTTGGTTTTATTATAAAGTCTTGAACTTCAATGTCCCTTTTTCATTTAATTTTGTTAGGAATATAATTGGTTTGTAGTCTAAAGTCAAAAGTTTTTAGCTCTAAATAGAAATCATTTAGCTAGGTAAGCAAGTAAATTAATTTACTTGTCTAAATCACTCCAATTCCCTAAAACAGCGGGTAAATGTTCCCCTTCACTCAAATAATAGGGAGACAAGTGCCAACTCTATTTATAGTCTTAAAAATAGACACATATGGTAGACAGGTCCACAAGAGGCTTTATAATTATAATGACTATAATCTAGACAAAAGACAAATTCTCTAGATTTATATTTACAGTTCCAGCTAAGCTAAAGCAAGAAATCAACCCCAATGGCACGACACCAGAGGATTATGAATATTCAACCACACCAAGAAGCTGTGACGATAATAGCCTTTTATTTCTCTATGTTTCTTGTTCCTTATATGCTGTGCCGTCTTTGACCAAGATCAAGGTTTCTCCAATCCATCAAGTATTATTAACATTGAGATTTTCATCAACCAAGTATTAAGTTAAAATAGTATCTGCAACCACTTCAACTGAACCAACCATTCTCTACTTCGCTTTATGGCCAAAACATTGATTACACCAGAAATTGAGACTGTCTCCGGAAAAAAGCAACCGCACGCTCGTTGAAATTCAATTTTCTGCAAAATAATGGTTGAAAAATTAATGTAATTTGAAATTGAACAAATCAAGCAGAAAGGTGTTGAGTGTTGACCATGTAATCAGAAGCTTTTTCCAACACCACTACACACTCCTCATGGAAATTTAAGTTAATAATGAAAGCAAACAGTGATACTAAAAAGACAAAAAATTTCCAGAACTAAGAGGAAGAGAATCTGCTCTGATTAATGAATTCAGGCAGATTTAATACCCTTAATTGATAATTGTGATCAATGTTGAATTCAAGATATTGTCAACAATGCAAATCATTTCATAACAATAAAACGACCATCAGCTCACAAACGCTATCAACAAGTGCACCACACTTTTTAGTTCCCTTACCCTTGAGATTCTCCAACAGGCTTTAAGCTTCTAAAAACCCTACTTTCTTTCAATGAATAAATGTTTTTTCAATATTCTCTAACCTACTATAAAAATTTTAGCTGGTAAAACATTGACTCAGATAACGGGTAAGTGGCAAAGTTCACAATCAAATACTTACCATTTAAAATTCACTAAGAACCAGAACTAGATTTCTGTACCCATACTTGTTTCTGCAAATATAAAGAATGGACAGAAACTTGGTTGGTAAAAATGTAGGAGAAAACAAAGAAAGAAATCAGGTATTCAAGAATAGTTTGACCACCTCATAAGAACCATACACATTGGCTCTTTTCCCTGGTTTCCCATCATTTACAGCAGATGATCCATTGGCAACTGCTACACGACGGCTGACCTGCTTACTGGATCCTGCATGATTTCAAAAATAGAGGTAAATGAAATGTGAAACTTGCAAATACACATCACAGACACCTAGAGTTTGCTCAGCTCCCAAAATCGAAACTAACCATTATGTTCACTTGCAAAAGTTTTACCTTGCCAGCTCCCAACACTTGAGAAATCAACTTTAGTATCACCACAAGCCCCTGGACAATTTTCAGAAAATGAAGCTCCAAAGTTATTCTTGATAAAATAAAGCTCTGTTTTCTGCAATCTTAAGTTGCTGCTACTAACTGAGCACATAACACAAACACATGCAGGTTGATTTTGCTTTTGTGTCATGGTAGCAATCAGCTCCAACTTAATTATGGACAATCCCTAGGACAATAATGTCCCAAAGGAACCATATTACGAAGATTTAACAGACCCATATAGCAATACCTTCCGAAGAATCTATAAGTATCTGCGCAGATTGAGAAGCAGATGATGACAAGGACTCATCACTAGCATATGATCCATCAGAATGGCGAAGGGTCCAAACACCATGATCTGTTCTATCTTTGTTTCTGCTACGTCTTTCTAGCTTCTTAGCACCATGCAAGTGATTCCCAGCAACATTACCATCTGAAGCATTGCATGCATCCTTCAAACCTAAATTTGCATGTGGATGCCAAGGAGGTCGTCTCTCTTTTTCCAAATTTGAGGTCTCAATATGCTGCTCTGACTGGAAGCCGGCACACTGACTTTGACAAGAATCCTTGTTTAACAGTATGCCTCTGATTATTCTGTTTTCGCGTCGTGAGTTCAGTTTAGTAGGAGTTGAACGAAGTATTGTTTTAATTGGAGATGTAAAATTCTGTTGATGCAACATACTTCCAACCACCTGTGCAAAGAATCATCGTCATAAAGAATGTAACATTCAAGGAAATTAGAGAGAACTACAGGGGTTGCTTGTATGAATTGATAATAGTGGGGCCGGTGCAGTGCATGTGCAAACTATGCCAAAACAACAAAGCATCTAGCAATAACAAGATCAAACAAAGAATGAGCGGAACCATGTTCTTATCTCCTGCAAATTAACCCCCTCAACCCTGCTCCAACTCCTAAAAATTCTCACTCATTTTCCATAAGTATGCACTCATGCACCCTATTCAATTAGTCCAAGCCTCCATCAGAACAAGGAATGAATAACAGAAACATAAACAATGACTGAATAGTAGAACCACTAGAATATGAGAAAAAGAGGAATAAGAGGCTCACATGAGAAATTTCTCTCTCTTTCCCTTTCCCTTTCAGAAGCAGAACTTTATTTTTATTGGCATCAGTAATTCTAGTAGCTCCTGGAAAAGTGAGAATGAGACTTTAAATTTGACACATGAAACTTGGGAATGCAACCACAAACAAGAAAACTCTTTGACTGGTGTCATGCCAACAAACAAATAGCAAGAGATAATGTAGGGTAATAGCTCATTTAACACCGGAAAATGATAATGGCTTTTATTAGGCATTTACCACTTTCCTCTTCAGATACTTCAGTTCCCACAGATGATGCCAAAATTACAGGCTTATTGGAAAGTTGCTGCTCATCCCTTCTAGAAACCAGAATGTATGTCGATTTGTCTTTGCCACTTGCATTTTCCAAGCTATCCCTTAGAACATACTGCCACCATATAAGACAAGGTATTAATGATGCATAAACTCCCAACATTTTATGAGGAAATCCATAATGAATCTAAAAATATCCAATTTAACACTTCATCATCTTTACATAGCATATGAAAGAAATTATTCCCCAGAACTTTTACATTTGTTGCACAATGTGCTCTGATATGTTAATGAACCCATCTGTTCATTATTTTACAGCAAAAGCCAAGAATGTACAACAATTTCACAGTTCACACATTAGTGTTTTATTGAACCTAAAAATCTATACACCATTACTATATGAGAAGACGGACAGAAACATGTGTCCTCACCGAAAAAAAAAAGGAAAGGGAGCTTTGACTAAGTACCAAATATATGCATACCATTGTAGTAGAACCCCGCCTCTTTTCAGAACCTCTTTTTGATGATGCTGAACTTGGAATCCCACCAGATTGTCCACCAGCTCTTCTGCTAAGTTTCCCATTAGACAGTGACTTCTGTCATAGAATATTATAAGAATTCCAAAGTTGTAGCCATTGGCCCAAGCAGTTTACATGAAAGAACTAAAGTAAATCAGCAAGTAATTTAGCACATGATAAAATAAACCAGGAAAGGAAAAATTTTCAGACTGAAATATAGTACGTCAAAAAAGGTGGAAGGTGAAAACTATTGGTCCTTAGTAATTTGTCTTTCTTCAGAAATTAATTCTCATTGGTTGATGTCATTGATTGATTTTTGACAGGCACTACTCTATCAAATTACTTTTATATTGCAGCCAACAAACCAAAGAAATGACTATTTGACTCTAGAGCTTGATTATAAAACACAAAGAAATGATACTAAACAAAACAGAAGTGATGGTTTACTGTTAACTGGTCTGTTACTGTAGTTATAATATATTACCCGTGATCCAACCTTAGCAGCTCTTTTCTGTCTAACAAAGTCCATTAAAGGTGTAACTATGGAAGAATCCTTCAGTGCACCTGAAAAAAGACATTAATGGCATGATTGAAAAATATCAATGCATACAGACACCAAATTTCGCACTAATAAAATTTTTGTCATGTAACCAAAAAAAAAAAAATTCTTTGTTTTCATTTTCTGATAATAAAACTTCAAATTGCATATGTGAAAAGATTTGTGTGACTAACCAACTCTTTCTGCCTCCCTCCTCTCTAATTGTATCTCTGCACTAGGAAGATTCTCAACTGGCTTTGCAAGAAATTCAAGGAACTCCAAATACTCAGGATCTAGATGTTCATCAAGAAAGACTTGTATTTATGAACAGGAAGATAGTTGCATGTATGGGTAGAAATTCAATCCATTTTAGAGTTGAGCTATACTTAAAAGCAAGACAGCTTATTACCTTTGAATATAGACCCTTCACAATCATCATTTTTAGCCCAGAATGTGGGAACGCATTGGGAAGGTGCATACTCAACAATAGTTTTAAACTGTGCCCCTAAAAGAAGTGAAATAATTCATTTACTTTGAAAAAGGCTAATGAAAGCAGATTAATTAAAAAAATGATAGATCATTCATAAGCTTGTCAAGACTAGATCCTGATTCTGTCAAAAAAAATCATTTTTATTTTGGCAATGAAGATGATCTAACATCTCCAAACAACTCATAGATTTCTAGCTGTTAGTTAAAAGAGATATACTCCGCAATAAAAATTCATGTGACACTATATCAATCTCTTTGAAGTTCATCAATTACCTTTCTCATTAACAAACACATGACCATTAAAGAACTCTGCAAACTCCAAGACATCCTCAGGGCTCTTGAAGTCTATGTACAGTCTGGAACAAGACTGATGCTTCTGACTGCAAAATAATTTTGAAAACTATAATAAGATAATATCTTTTTTGTGTATGCTCACTACGGAATTCTGGCTATAAACAATTAAACAAAAGCTAGAACAGAAATATATGCAAGACCAACTGCACGAATTAGTCTCTCAACAGTATCTACATCGTACATTCATATTTGATTAAAAGGATCTAGAACATGGCAAAATCTCCTTCCCTGTTAATAAACTTACTTTATAGCAGAGGCAGACTCCTACAAAGAGCAGAGGAACTTGTATGAGGATAAAAGGAGTGATGAGGTGACTGAAACTGAGTTGTCAATTAAGCAAAGGAAAGCCAAATATTAAGCAAAATGAAACGAAGCCCATTTCCAACAGACTAGCATTAAACCCAAAAAATTACATAATCTGCAGATAAGAAACCTAATATAAATGGGAATATAAAACAATATTTATTTAAAAATAACGACTGTTACTGCTAAAACAGTAATAATGCAGTAAATGCAAAACAAAAAAAGCCATGCAAACACACCCTTGAATAAAGGGGGGAAAACCAAACTAGAAAGAGATAGTCATAACAAAAATAGAAACAAGAAAAACAGGGATAATAAAATACCAAAAAAAAAAAGTGTAATTAAGAATGTAATTAAGAAATAAAAGAGAAACTAACCGGTTCTTTCCTGGACGGAAGGAAAACCAGTTGTAACGGCCAGCAAAGGCACCATCGACTTGTTCGATAAGCATGGCCTCCGTAATGGACGGTGGCAAGTGGCGGAGAACCACTTTGGTTCGACCCAAAGTCCGCTTCATGCCTGCCGGAACCCTAAAAACACCACAAAAAAACCCCCCGAAATGAATTCGACAATTGTGTTTTACAAAAGCTGGCTTCGAAAACAAACGTGATAAACAGCGTGAGATCACATCTTCTTGTATAAAGGAGTTGATGATCGATCGATTAGAAGTACGGAATTCTAATTTTTGCGAAATAAAGCCCAAATCGCCATGCAGGAGTGGTAGAGTAGAAGAAAATTTAAGAATGGGATAATAATAAATATTTTGTTTTAATAATATGATTTTAAGTTGTAATTGCTCTATATTTGTACTAATTTCAAAAAAAAATCAGAAAATGTTTAATTAATTAATTAATTATATTTACTTTAAGTTCCTTTTCAAACAAAGAAAATCAATTAATTTTAATAATTAATTAATTGATGTGACTCTAACAAAATTGATTTAATTTATTTTCAATGACTTAAAATTTTTCCAATTCATTTCTAAAAATTTAATATTTCCATAATTAATATATATTTTTTAATTACAATAACATGACAAAGCTCGAATAATAAATACTACTAACACGTCTAAGACGAAGAATACCCTTGACCATATACATCTTAAGTCATATGTCTTATATAAATATATAATAAAAAAAAACACTTTGTTGATTTCCAAATATATCCAACTTACATGGTTAATAACTTAACAAAAATCAATAAAATATATTTACCTTCAAATTTAAACCCAAACCAATTAATTAGTAAAACATCTAATTCATTATTCTACTAAAAATTTATTTTAATATTTTATACATTTTAATTTTATTGTACTTATTTTATTATTTCTATTAATTGTATATTAATAATATTGTTAATTGAGTTAATGTCACAAATTAACTCGACACTGATTCAAAATTGATGAAAACATCATAATAAATAATTATTTTCATTTTTAACATTGTACATATTTAATGTGTTATTACTAATTAATTTCAAATCATATATTTTATTATTTATTATATGTTATTTTTATACACATATTTATGTTCTAAATTTATGATTTTTCCGTATATATTTTAATAAAAAATAAATTAATATATATTTTTTATTTTAAAAAAATTATGATGTGTTTTTTAATAAATTCGTTTAATTTTGTTTGATACACTTGAATTAAAAAACAATAGAGTAATTAAATTCAATGCACTTTTTATTAATATTTTTCTTGAACCATTATGAATCTAATTCATATAGAAATATTAATAAAATATTAATTGGCATGCATAGTATAATATTGTGTTCCTAATTTCAACTATATATTTTCATTATATATTTGTGCAATAAAATATCCACTGTCATGTAGGTTAAATTCCATCTGTCATCCGTCTCGAGTTTTCCTGTTACTTTGGGATTCATCCCTAATTTCCCAGATTTTCTCAAGGATGAGCGGGAAAATACTTATGAAACTTTTGTACTGAGAATTGAATTACATTTTGTTCATTTTACTAAAAAATGAATAAATTGATCATTATATATTGGATCAAACAGTAAATTAATCCTTCTATTAATAATTCTATCTATTTGATCCATGTATACCGGCATGAGATAGATATTGTATGCCATGTATTTTATATTAAATCATAGTTGGGTAGGAAATTGTCCAACATATTTTCATCTCTAAAATTGAGAATGGATATAAAATAACAACTTTACAAACAATGAACTAACTTCTTTCAAACATCTTGTACAAAATGGTAACCGACCAACCTCATTTCTAAGCATCCACAAAAAACTTAAATTCATAATAAATTCCAACATATCATTACAAATAGTACAACTTTAAGGTTGAAAAATTATCAGACCTCACCACAGCATATGCCTAAAATCCTGACATTGTCCTTCACAAAAATGAGATTCCTAAACAACACACAAGCCATTGTTGCCATTTAAGCCTGTACATCAAAGAGCAATTAAACTTGGTGTCAACAGCTAAATGAATAAAACATAAAATTTGTGCTTGGTTGACTGGAAAAGTGAAAAGAAAAATCGCGTTCGCGTTCGCGTTCGCGTTCGGTAGAAAAGAAAGGAAAACAAGAGAGATTACAATTTTCCATCTTAATGCATAAAAACAAATCATTCTAAATTAGAATGATAAGACGAGAAAATGAGAGAGAGATGTAACTTATTTCAAATTTATGCATTTTTCAACTCTAGCAAACAATGAACAGATATAAAATTACTTTCTCTTTCAATTTGTCCATCCTTCATACCAAGCACACAAATGGAAAGAGAATATATTTTCTTTCTTTCTATTTTTCTACTCATTCGATTTTCTATCTTTCCAATTTTCTTTAATGTAAAACCACATAACAACAATCATTGCAGAAGGTATCAACGGAAAATTTCAACATGAAGCGAATGATTGTCAAGAATCAGACAACACCAAGACAAGGTTGACATTCCACAGCAATGAACGAACTAAATCCCTAGTCACCAGTGTGTTGTATGCATAGGCACATGGAAGGGAAACAAATATTCAAAGACGCATAAGAATATAGACTTGAGTGTCAAACTTTAACACGCACAGGGAGTGCCCAAATGGTGAGCCCCAAAGTTTAGATCAGTGAAAATGATTGCAATGTTCTTCATTTACACTAGATCATTATGTGTGGTATCCAACTACTAGAATACAAATATGGATAAAAGAAATTTATTTCCTCCATGCAAAAAAAGACAAGGGATCACTGAATGTTGGTAATTGAGAACCAGAAAGACAATTTATATACACACCTCAATTAGGATGAGCTCAGTTCTCAATGTGCTGCTAGTCCCGCAGGCCAAGCTCGACCTCGAGCTCATCATCTTCTTCAAACAACTTCAAAAGACGGGCATATTGTTCGTCTCGTTTCTTCTTTTGCCACAACTTGAAAAGGAAAAATGAAAACAACCCAACCGCAACAAGTCCAAGCACTATGAAGATTACCTTGGTCCCAGTATTATTAATCGCATTAGATTTCGTCTTTGAGCTGTTGTTTGAACCTTTAGATTCATCAGAAAAACCTGAAATTTGAAACAAATTGAAGCAACTCGCTCAATACTTTCATTAATTTGGTAAGCAGCAATGAGAACAATGGAGAATTTGAAGTCTATTACAGCAACATAATCAGTGTCCCTCAACAAAAAGATTCAAGTAAGGCTACAAAGCAAGTAAACCAAATACAAGGAATATGGAACCATCTTCATGCAATGTCAGCAACAAATCTACAATTATCTAGATCAGTTATGCATGATAACATAGTTCCATGTGAACTCCATTTAATCAATCATCATAATTTCCTAAAATTTCATGGAAATCTGTACAAGTAGGTTGGATTTCAAGCCCAACTTAGTTTGATCATGCTATAAACAATTAAACATACTAATTGCCTACTTAAACCACTAAATAGCAGATCTATTACAAGTTTGACATTCAGAAAAGCAACTTTGAATCACGGATTCATTCTTTCAACTTACTAGTAAAAAATCTATCTTAATGGCTAAAATTCCTCCTAGTAACAAATTCTCACAAGCGAAACAAAAGAAGCTTTGCAATTTAAATTTAAAAAGAAGAATCCTTCCCCGAAAGAAGAGAACAAGAAACAAAAAATTGCTTTATTTTCATGTTCATTAGATGCTAATTTTATCAGCAACCAAATAGAGAATATTAAACAATAGTAAAGACAGAAAAAATAGAAAGTTTTCATGAAGTAATCAAACAAAAGTAAATGTGAGATTTCCATGACTCGGTACATAAAAATTGACCGATCTCAACGAACAAATCAACTGCATAAATCAGCAATAGAACAAACTTAATTTCCAAGCCATTAATGATTCAAAATTCGACCAGAATAATCTGATAATACAATTCAAAAAACATAAAAATTCTTTAGAAATTTAATTGAGTATAACCGATCTAAGAAGCAAACCTGAGATAAAGTGTAGAGAAACGGAAGCGAAAAAAAGTAAGAAACGGAGCGATCTACTTCTTGAAATTTCAGTCATCGTCTCAAATCTCTCTCCCTTGGCAGAGAAAGAGGAATCGGTCTCTTTTGGCCTCCAATGCGATTATATTCTCTCTCTCTTTTTTCCAATAACGAGACTTACAAAGACGCGGATTTTGTAATGTTGCCCCCATCTATTTTTACTTTTTCAAATCTAACTCCCTGCTTGGAATTTTGTTTTTTTCTTTCCTTTTTTTTATTTAACTTTTTATTTACGAGAATTTGGTACACCTCAATGTGGTGGGTATTTCGTTTTTAGTTAATTTTTTTATATGGTTAATTTTGTTAACATAAAAATAGATAATATTCTAAAATTTTCAATTAAAAATATGTTTTGCAAATAACATGAAAAAGATAAATACCATATTTTTATTCCTCATTTTCTCCCAATTTTGTAATTATTTTTTTCAAAATATGATGATTCTACCCTTTTTTTTTCTTCTTATGTACTAAAAATGTAAAGTGATTAAAAAAATTGGGTAAAATTACTTTTTAATTGTACTAAAAATATTTAAATTTAAATTAAAAAAAAAAAAACCTTAAATACTATATCAATGGAGTCCGTTTTGTAATAGCAATGGTTAAAATGAAATACCAACACTCCTACTCCCTCTCATTATATATAATATACAACATTAAAAAAAACTTAAATAATATTAATATATATATATATATATATATATATTTTAGGGTTGATCATTTTATACATAACTGTCAATACAAGAAGATGTGATTTTGAGTGCGTTGAAACGCGTTATCTTTCTATTTAAGAGTTGAGAGGAGACTATAAATAGTTTTAAATATTATATAAAAATAGATATAATAAGAATATATAATAAAATTAATATTAAAAAATAAAAATAAGGAAGTTATTTATTTTGTTATGCTTTCCAGATATCCCTTCCTTTATTCAGTAAAAAATAAAATGAAAAACTCCGTCTGCTAAATAGTATTCTAATGTTTTAATAATTTTTATTTGAATTAATATTATTATTGTTGGATTTCTTCTATGAAAATGTTGCGACGGAAGTAGCGAGTTAGGTACGACCCGTAATGAATATGAATGCTTACCTACACAACTTACGTTTAACGAAACAGAAAAAAGGGAGTTGGCTGCAGTGCATTTTACATCACAGATAATAATCATTTGGGCTTTGGTATATGCCTCTTTTTACCTTTACTTACGACTAAGCCCTTTAACTATACTCATATCTCACATTGATTTTTTTTTTTTGTCCCATGTTAATACTTCAATTATTATTTTGTTATATATTTTAGTTCCTAAAATTACCAGTGTTAAGAAAAACCTATCAAAAACGATAAAAATATTTAAAATTTGTAAGAAATATATATATCTTTTTTCGACTTCAGAAAAATTGACGGTCAATTATATTTACTCGTCACTCCATCAACCGTTAAAATGAAAAGTTAAAGTAAACTGTTGTTTTCGATTGACTAATAATTTTGAAACTCGTGAAGTACATGAATCAAAATTTATTTAAAAAAACTAGATGTATAAATTTGATGAACACAATTATCAATTATATAACCTATTTTGGGCAACTACATAATTTGTCGTGGCCCCATTGAAGAGCGTGCTAAATATGGGCCGATTGCCTTGGCACGGTAGCAAGTTTCTTTCAACTCAAAAGGGTATGAGTTTAAAACTTCAAAGGATAATTCAAGCTTACTATGATGGTCGAAATTTGAACTTGGGCTTGTTAAAAAATTTACATAGAAAATTTATTAGGAGGGAATTTCAAAAATATAAATTTCTATAGACTGTAAAAGAGTATGAAAATTTTTTTGATTTCATCTAAAAAATATAAATTTATGTGGTAACTATTAAAACAGTTTTGTCCATTTGATCCGGAAATAATTAACAAGCAAAGCAAAGCAAAGCAAAACAAAACTCTACCAAAAAAACTTAGAAATAAAGTTACATGATGAGGTCTTGAGCGTTACAACGAAGGCAATTATGACATTTTTGAGGATTTATGAATTTGTGGAATGAATCGGGTTTGATTTTTATAAGAGTTGGCTTGAGGAATTGATTTCATTAAATGAGACGATGGTTATCTTTTTAGGTATTCTGACGATGCTTCCCCAAGTAATTATAATGGCGTAGGGGATGTTTTGGCATAAGAGTATGAATTTAAGTGATTATACTCCTACCAATAAAATCGTCTCAGGTTCGAACTTAACTTCTCTCGATAAAAGAGTAATGTGCTTTGTCACTGCAGTCAAATACTTAGTTGGTAAATTAGGGAGTTAAAAGAGAATTAAAGGACGAATGAAAAATAATTCAAATAATGTTAGTGACCAATTTGTATTTTTTCACAATTTGATGACCAAAACATAAAGTTAGTAATAGTCAAGCGACTTCTAATAAAATTAATCCAATCAAATTCTAATACAGTAACGTTTAGGGGCATTTCAGTCATATCGCCAAGGAAATCATGAAGAGGCAAAATCAGCGGCATAAATCTCAAAAACGTAAACAAGAAGTTCCGATTTCGCCAAATTGATTTGAAAATCTGTCCATTGTTTTCTCAAAAATATAGACTTTCTATCTGAATATTTTCTGACTCTAAAATAAAACAAAATAATGGCGAGGAGACCGGACGAGGAATACGATTACTTGTTCAAGATTGTATTGATAGGCGATTCTGGTGTCGGTAAATCTAACTTACTTTCCCGATTTACACGAAACGAGTTTTGCTTGGAATCTAAATCTACCATCGGAGTTGAATTCGCCACCCGCACTCTCCAAGTAAATCTCCCATTTCTTGTTGCTTCAACTTTAATTTTCTTTGTATTTCTTTAATTAAGTGTAATTTTGTTCTTTTATATGTATAATTTCCCGTTCCAAGAATGCAGTAGATCTGACTTGTTCGTTGTCTAATCTTTCTTTTAGTTTGAATTTTTCATATCTGTCTTGAATTTTTATAGTATTTGCATTATCTATTTAGTGATAAAGTTAACTAGAAAATTGGAGTCCACTAAATCTCACTGTTCTGTTTTGATGATCTTGGTTGGTTTCTCATTGTGGTATGATTGAATTGTTTAGAACTCTACTATGAGAAAACGAATGGAAAAACTGTAAAAGTACTCTGAGTCCCTGCACTAGGAGTCATAACGCATTTTATGCTATTTACTCAGAAATTGATAAATTAGTGTGGAATGTTAAATAAAATAGTAAATTGATCCTTTCTATTAAAATATATATCTATTTATTGTTAAAAATTAATGTAGTTGAAGAAATAATCATATAGTTACACGAACCAATCCTGACAAACAATAATTAGTTTTTAATAATAAAAATGCATGAAATTTTTAATAGGAGCATTGATTTACTTTTTGATCTAATATATGAGGACAAATTTGTTTCTTTTGAGTAGATGAGCAAAATGTAATTTGCTAAGTGCTCCATAGTACTTTTACCTCCAAAATTTTAATACTTTTCTCATCGATTGCAAGTTTTACCTCTGTTTAGAGTTGGACTTGTTTGCTGTGCCGCTTGACCAATCTATGATTGAATTGTGTTAAACTCTATGATTAAAAAAGTAAAACTTGGGATCCCATTAGTTTAGTTGCTATGGAGGGTACTGTGGCAAGTTTAGTTATCAGTTGTAGCCCAATTTTATGGAGATGATTATGGGCTCTTTTATCAATTCCCAAGGCCTAGCAATGTGAGTGGTTCCCGGCCATGCTGTTCCTCAATTTGATGTTAACGAAGTATGGAATTTTTTGTTTATGATCAAAGGGTATCTTTTTAATACTAGAAAGTTTTCAAGTATATTATGAAAATCGCTTTGAAATGAGATTCGTTGTTTATACTATAATTGCTGTTACGATCAATGCTAGGATATGAGAAAAATGATTCGTTGTTTATACTATAATGGCTGTTACGATCAACGCCAGGATAGGTCTTTAACAATGCCAATTTGGGTTGATTGAGTACTCATTATCTCCTTGACAAGCATTTGGTGGGTGATTTTTGATTACCATATTTCTACCTTCTATGAGAACCATGGCATGCCTTGAACTGGGGTAGTCTCCCCTCACCTAAACTTTGGCTCGATCTTATTTGAATGTTGCTAATATAGGTTATTTCAGGTTGAGGGAAGGACTGTGAAAGCTCAAATATGGGACACTGCTGGTCAAGAACGGTATAGAGCAATAACCAGTGCCTACTATAGGGGTGCCCTTGGAGCACTTTTGGTCTACGATGTTACTAAGCCGACGACATTTGAAAATGTAAGTCGATGGTTGAAGGAACTCAGGGACCATGCAGATTCGAATATCGTGATTATGTTGATCGGGAACAAAACTGATCTGAAGCATTTACGAGCTGTTTCCGCAGAAGATGGTCAAAGCTATGCAGAGAAAGAGGGGCTTTCGTTCATTGAGACATCTGCACTGGAAGCAATAAATGTCGAGAAAGCTTTCCAGACCATTCTCTCTGAAATATACCGCATCATGAGTAAGAAGTCACTTTCTTCCGATGACCCGGCACCTGCAAGTATTAAAGAAGGGAAGACCATCGCTGTTGGAGCACCAGATGCCAACACTAAAAAGGCTTGCTGCTCATCATCTTGAACATCCATCTTTGATCATTACAATTATGATTCTTATTTTTTAATTACAGTTTGTGTTTCTTTTAGCTTGTCTCGTGCTTACGGTGTATGCAATAGCTGTGCACCATCTATTATATCGACTCGAAATGTTAATTTTCTTGTGATTATGATTTAAAGGTGGGCAGTAGCCTTCTTTGATATGCGGTAGTTAGTTGTTACATGAATTGAGAATTTCATGGAGGGTAAGCATTACAATAACCTCTCAATTGGCTGAGAAAACCATTTACAATTAACCTGTTTGTGAATAAATCCAGCTTAAGTAACTAGTAGATAACCATTTGGCAATGATTTGGTCATTGCATTCTACTTAAGTATTTTTAGCAAATAGATGCAAAATGGCAAGTAATCTAAGCTATCACAGAAAATAATAGGACAAACATGAATAAGAGCATTTTAGTTTTTGAAAGATTTGCAACATGTTTACCGTCTAAAACAGAGTTTAACCATAACATGTGACTAACCACAGCAATTGCCCTTCTGCTCGATAGGCTTTCCCTTAATTTGAACACTTCCGGCCACCTTGTTAGCAGTTGGCTGGTTACCCATTCTGCATAGATTTTGATATATATCAAATAGGGAACCTTCAGAATAAAGGCAGTTTGGAGATAACAGTTTTCTGATGATCTAGACTAGACTCCAGATTAAGAAAGCAATGTGACAGAATAGTGCATCGAAAGCAATATTAAATGTCCTGAAGTGGATTGAGAACCTATTAGTAGGTGATGATAGCAATATCTTACTAATAATCAATCATTACCAAATAGTTAAATAGATCATATAGCATTTGAAAAAAATAAAATGTATGACAGAAGAATTCATTTTACTTTTTCTTGATTGCTCCAGCCATGGTTAAGAAAGCCTGCTCCACATTGATTGCATCTTTAGCACTTGTCTCCAGGAAGGGAATCCCAAGTTCATCAGCAAATGCCTGCGGTTAATTGAAGAACATGATAGCAAATTAATCAAATTATGATGCTTGTAGTAAGTTATATCATCATCTGTTGCAGATTCCATTAGTTCACCCAATTCTCAAGGAAAACCAAAAATTCCATTGGAATCTCAAAGAGAGACTAAAACCTTTGTGGAACCCTCCAAGTGAATAAGACAATTAACTGATTATAATAGTTCAAACATTAGAATTAAATGATAAAACACACCTTAGCTCTTTGCGTGTCAACAACCTTGTTTTCGACTAAATCACATTTGTTCCCAACCAAAAGTTTGCATACACTATCATTAGCATATCTGTCAATCTCGTTTAACCACTGCTTGACACTGTTGAAGCTCTCCATCTCAGTAACATCATAGACAATCTGTTGAAATCCCAATAGACAAAAAGGATAGAAAGGAAGAATGAAAATCTGTAAGTAATAATATCATAACCATATCATCTTATATCTGCTTCTACATGCTATGAAGAGACCATAAGATTTGAAAATGTTATTTAAAATATGGCGACAGAAAAATTTAAGAGAAGCCGTGTTAACAAATCCTGAGGCAGAATCTGGACTTAAATGTCAGCTAGCTAACTGAAAAGGAGTGTCAATTTTGGAAGCAGTAAAGCAGCAAGAGTGTCAAAATAATTATGATACCTCATGCATTCCAAAACATAAATAAAACACAATTAGAGACTAAAAAATACAAGTTCCAGATTAAAACATTCAAAACAACATTTAGAAAGTCAGTAGTATCAATATGTATGGTCAGTAAGGCAGGCCCCTTTCTCTTTCAATTACTCAAGAATTAGGTAGTTTGAAAACATCAGAATATGGGTTGCATGTTTTACATTTGCAAGAAAGACAAAGGAAATCAATTAACAAATAATTTGATGAACAACTTTGTTTGAAACAGACTCCCAATCCAACCTCAGGTCTAGTTGGGATAATAGTTCACGATTCTCAGATGAACGGGATTCAATTTCTTACTATTATTCCATGAGCTCCTCGGTAATAACTGCTTGTAATAGTCCGAAAACGCTCCTGTCCAGCAGTATCCCACTGAACAAAGAAACAAGAATAAAACACATGTTAATTGAATGCCAACTGAAAAAGGGGTGGAAAACTTCAGAGAAACAGATGCATGGCTCTTTGTCGCTAATTTTTCCCAACAATATACAGCTATGATCAAGTGTCAGAAAAGAACAGATTGTTTTACAAAAATAAATTTTTCCAACAAACATCATCCTATTGGCCATAGCAGACAACTCCTCGATCAGTGACACAAATAAACACTCCTTTTGTGGTGTATCAAAACTGAAGCTAGTTGAGCTATGCAAGCTATAGCTCCCTAGTAAACTGATAACCCTTTTCTCAATCATTACCAACCCATCTATAAAGCAAAGAAAGAAACATTAATAGACAATAGCCACAAAGCTAGAAGATAATAAGATATGGTATAATTCAAAGCAAAAAATTATATATTGTAGCGTATTTTCTACCAAAACAACCATTTGATTCAAGAATCATGTGATTTGTACACGACTTGCCTGAAATATATATGAAATTATGAAGTCTAAAAAGTTATGAACTTTATTTCCTTTTTTTTTTTCAAAGGAAGAGAGGTTTGTGACCTAACGACATTCGAACAATATTTGAGCAGAAGTTAACTTCAGGAGAATGAAACTATCGCGAATGCATTGTAAATTAACTAGAAAATTACTCTCTGTGAAGATTCGCATTATACTTACAATTTGCAGTTTGATTGTCTTGCCATCCAGCTCCACAGTTCTGATTTTCTAGATATAAAAAATTAAATAATTTTTGTTTTCACCTTTTTAGTACATGGAAACAACTTCCATTATATAAAAAATATGTTCGAAAGAGAGAAAGAAACTCACGAAATCAACACCAATCGTACTGATGTAGCTATCCAGGTAAGAATCATCCTGGAAAAATCAAAGTAAAAAACACTAGGAATTCTCAATCCTAATTACTCTAAGATTAACCTTGAGATCAAGCTAATTAAACATTTGAGATCAAGCTAATTAAACATTCTTCTTAATTTACTCTCTCTCTCTCTCTCTGTGTATATATACATATATATAAAGGCAAATGCCAAATCAACAAACAACACAATTAAACCAAATCAACCAACAAACCTTAATCTCAATAGATTTGAGATTGGCTACGGTAACAAAGATATAAAAACATTTACTTACACGAATCCTCCACCTCCTCCTCTAATCATTCTTATCCATCGCCATCCTCTCTTAGCTTAAATTTCTAATAGCTTCATTCATTATTTATCACCTCCAAACATTATCATATTTTTGTCTCCATTTCAACATTTAAATGGAAAAAGAACATTTAATAAACAAATGTAACACAAAACTTTAAAATTTACAGCGAATCTGAGGAGCAAACAGGATTTCCCGACGGAGGAATCGCCGATTAGCAGAAGCTTGAACAGATAATCGCTACAAACAATCAAAGAAATGTGAGAAGAAATATAAGAAGAAATATAATAATTGCTGATAAATGAAGAAGGTGGGGACTCACTATTCGGTGCTCATAATTGGATCGAAAAAGAGGAAAATCAAAAAGTTAGAGAGACGAAATGTGGTGTTTGTGTTTGGCAGAAAACAGGAAAATCAAAAAGTTTTATGTTTTTATGTCACAGCAGAAATAGAAGTTTCCTTGGGCCCTCTTGGCTAATGGTTACCACTCTCCCATTTACATTTTTCTAATATTTATTATAATTGATTTTTTTTTAATTTAACTAAATTAATATTTATTTAAAACTATCACATTTCTGAATTAATCAGTCTAATGATGGAAGTAACCTTAACGTGTGGACCAAAATGTTTTATTTTCTTTCATTTTCATTTTTTTAGGAAAATAGTATTTGCATTATTTTGTAATTTGTATGCTTTTCGTTCCGAATCTGTAATAATACATTCCTATAAAAGAGAATTCGAGATATCTAAATGTCTAATAAAATCACTCAAAATAAACCGTAATATAATAGATATTAATATGGTTTTCAACTGTTGGATTGATTATTTTTAAATTAAATAGTAAAAATATACCTCTTATTTATATATTTTTATGTATATTTAGAATTTAATCTTTATATTTTTATTTTTTTAAATTTAATTTATTTATTTTTTAAATTAAAAAATTCAAATAGAATTATTAACACTGTTTAAATTATTTTGTTAAAATTGTTGTTACATTCTAAAATTTTTTAAAAATTACTTACTCAATAATCATATGATAAAAAGGACATTATAATAGACCCGAATTTAACAAAAAAATTTAACGATGTCAACCATCTTAAATTTTATGTTAAGATTTTAATTAGAATAAAATATTTAAACTAATTAATTGCATTATAAATGTTGAAGTATCGAATTATATTAAAAATTAAAATATAAAAATTAAATTTTAATTTTAAATACAACAATTGAAATTAAATTTTGACTATTTTTATATAATGTAAAAATAACCATGATTTAAAAAAAAAAAACAAAAGGCAAGGACATGTGTCATGGAAGAAGATGATTTCCTTTTATAGTATACATTTCTTTGTTTGTCAAATCTATATGGAACTTTTTCCTTAAAACACGTGGCACACACCCATCAGCTTTTTTTTTCATTTTATAGAAAATATTAATTTTTAATTTTTAATATACTGATTTAATATTTACACATTAATTTCTAATATAATTTAGTTTGTATATTTTTATAATTTTATGAATTATAATATAATTAATTTTTAATTAAAATATTACGTTGTTATATATAATTTGAAGCGAATTTTTAAATTTATAAAGTTAAGAGATTAAATTTTTGAAAATAAAAGTTGGAGGATTAAATTTCATAATTTGACCCTTCTACTTTCACAACGTCATTAGTTAGCCTAATATATTGTTAACTATTTCAATCAAAATGTTGATACCAATTCTTGTAAGAACACTATTTCCAACAAAAAGGAAATATTTCATCCTAACGAGTTTAAATGATTTTTTTTATAATTTATGTAAATATTTTCAATGTTATTTTTACTGTTACATGTCTACCAGATGATTTTTTTCTAAATCAAAACTCGCACCAATGAATTTAATAGAATAATTTTAATTGTGATAACAATTGGATTTAAATTTTTAAATCCAAAAAGTAAATGATTTAAATTTTTGAAAATAAAAGTAGGATTAAAATATATTTTAACCTTCGATTTTATATTCTAAACTTTGACACAAACAAATAATCAACCTAATGATGAATGCGAGTGATTAAGATGAACAATTTATTGAAATATGTTAAGAGTACAAGTACAACTGTCCATGGTTCATGAGATCAACAATATTCTAAAAAAAAACATTTTAAGCACAAATCGATACGAATTGGTAGAGTTAGGCTAAAAATCGACTGAATCGTTTTTATTTTTTTAATATTTTATTTTTATGTTTTTAACGATATTCAATTAAATCATACAAATCAATAGTCCGACTAGTTCGACCACCATTTTTTGTTCTAAAAACTTTACTTAAAATATTTTTAAAATTTAAATTTTTACTGTATAATCTGACATAAATAAATAATCACTTATTTTAGACTAAAATCTTATTATATGCAAATTTATTCGAAATTATTCTTTTTCTTATACAAACCTTACATTGTAGGAGGGGCTTGACCCCTAAAAATGGACAATTGTAATTTTTTCTCATTATAAATCATTAAATTATAAATTTATATATAAAAAAATTTTATTTTAGCTCTTAATAATGAAAAAAATTTGTTTAATTCTTTTTAAAAATGATAAAATCATAAATTAATATATAATAAAATTTATTTTGGCCTCTGAAAATTTTATAATTCAATTTCACCTCTCCTAGAAATTTTTATAGATCTACTCATGCTTACTTCTACCCATAACCATTTCCACCCGTAAATAGATAAAAGATATGCATTTAAGTACACTCAAACTCACATCATTTTGATGATTGAAATAACAACGATACTTACTGAACTACCGCTCAATTAACAATTTATCTAAATTTTTTAATCCAACTATATTTTTATACTTAACGACTTTAATTATAATTATTCATATATATTAATATTGATTATATTATATCTATAATTGCAATTATATTACTCTTTAACGGAACCCTGTAAATTAACTAAACCAATACAAAAAATCTAATCTTATCCTGGAATTTGTTGTTTTTAATTTATTCTATATTATCAATGGAATGCATAGGGGTTAATTTATTGTAGTGGAAGTCTTTTTACAAGGGTGGCTAGTAATTTTCAAAAAAAAAAAAAAATTAGTGAAGTTTAAAAGGATTGAATTTTTTAGGATTAACTTACTCTTAAAATTATTATATAAAATATTAAAAGATTTAATTTTTTATAATAACTAAAAATTTTATTTCATGTGTATGCTCCTGAAAACCACAAACTTAGAATACAAATATTTGTTTTAAAATAACAAACAATAAATAATAAAATGTATGGTTTGAAACTAATTAATAATAACACATGAAATATGTACGTTAATAAAATAAAAATATATTAAATTATTTATCATAATGTTATTATCAATCTAGACTTGGTGAAAAGTTAAGTTGTGACACAAATTCAATTAAATACATTATTAATATATTTAATTGATGGGGGTAATAAAGTAGTCATAATAAAATTAAAATGTATAAAAATATTAAAATGAAGTTTTATTTAAGTAGTAAATTTTTATTAATATGCAAATTTTTATTATTTTTTAAAGTGAAAAGAATAAAATATTGCCGAATAATATTACTTATTTTAATTATAAAAAGGCATTCACGTAACGTTCTAATTGAGTTGGTAACTTGGTTGAAAGTGATATTAACATAGTCAGAAATTTATTAAAAAAATATTTTTATTTTTATAATTAAAAATTCAATCAAAATTTTAAAAAAATTTAAATTAAACAATATTTGTTAAAAAAATAGAGTTATTCACTTTATTGAATTTCGACTATTTTTCCACATAATATTTTAAAAATATGTTTTGGCATTGTTGATATTATTATTCAATTAATAAAAAATTAAAGACATTGATATTATTTTGAATAATAAAAATGATTTTTTTTTTATACTTGAAAGCTAAACCTTAAACAATCAAATCTATTTATTAATCATTATCCAAAGACTTAACTCAAACCGACCAATGCTAATTTTGTTTTTGTGGAGTTGTCTTCCTCTTATCCCAAAATTTTGAACACAATTAATCAAATCCACACACTCATTTTCCTTTTTGCATTTTCATCATTGATTTTTCAAATCCAGTTTTACTTACTTTCCAAAAATTTGTTTTTTCAGTGAATTGTAATTAGATTTAATGATTTTTTAGGTATAACTTTATTTCCTTTTGAAGAAGATACATATCATCCATAAATGGTAATTAATTTCATTACCTACAACTATAAATTAACCCAAAAAATTTTTTTAAAAAAAAAAATCTAAATAAAATTTTGGTGGGAGGAAAAAAAAGGAGAGGGAAAATTAAAAAAAAGAGAAGCAAAGCGCAATCGCCGTAGACGCCGCCAAGGCAAAAAGCCACGTAAGAACGGGAAGAACAACACACGAGCCAAAGCCATTGAGGATCTCCGAAGCAAGAGGTTTGGACGACACAGCTGGAGACAGGCTGTCACCAACAAAGTCCCACTCACCTATTCCCCAAAACTACGTTCTTCCTTTATTTCTCCTTCTTCGTTCCCCTCTTTCATTTTTCTCTCTCCGAATCTTCATTTGTACTTTCGCCACCAGTTTTTAGGGTTTCTTGATCCTTTTCTTTGATTCTCCGTTTCGTCTTCCTACCTCGACGGATCAAGATTCCTCTCTTTGTAAGCTCTTCAGCGGTCTAACTTTTATGCGTTTCTGGTTTTTTTGGGCTTTTTTTTGGTGTTTTTCTTTATTTGTTTGGTATTGTTGAGATTATTGGATTTTTATGATATTTTTGATGAAAATTGGTAGCATTTTGGCATAATGATTGTACTGCATGCACCGGCGATGAGTATGAATTTTAGGAAGTTCGATGAATTTGTGTTTTCTTTTTGTTCGTAATTTTTCAAAATGCTTAGATTTGAATTATTGATTAGCTGGAGGTTTTAGTTTTTTTATTTGTTTGTTTGAATAATTTGTAGTTAATGATAGAGGGAAATTTAAGGAAACAAATCTATATGTTTTGCAACTTCTGTTAATTCTTTAAAGGTTAGAGGAAATCATGCTTATTTCTACAATGGTAATTGCAGGAAAAAGCTCTTCCCTTTGCTATCAGGTAAGTTTCTTTAAGCTTAAATTAATCGAAAAACTGGGTGAATTGTTTAGATTTTTCAGTGTGGTTTTAGGCAATCGATTTTATCCTTTTTTACTACAATAAATTAAGTCGCGGATCGTATAAGGAGCAACATTTTTTTTTGATCAAAGTATAAGGAGCAACATTGATAGATGAACAAGGGGATGTGTTAGTATCAAACTTTCTGTAAATTTTATTATAACTTTCTGTGGAATTTAATTTCTGGAACATTTTTTACCATTTCTTTTTTCTTTCATAGGAGAAGTATTTGTGTGGCTGAAGGTGGTGGGTTTTATTATACTGTTCTGCATGCTATATAGAAATCTTTCTTCTTTTGTTATAATAGTTGACTTCATAATTTTTTTGGTTATGTTCTGATTTATTCCCTTTACTATTCCGCAGGTTTTTGGACAAAATAATTTTGAGCTAAACCTTCAAGTTAGTGGCTGAAACAGCAGCCTTAATTTGAAACTTGTAAGTTCTGAATCAGTTAGTGCTTGACATACATGGATCTTGTAGATGGGCAAGAAGATACATGAGTTTATTTGATAATGCAGCTTAATCATCTTCTCCCATAGTTAATCTTAGCACTGTCCAGTATTAATTCAGTAATAGCTTCTGGATATAATTCTCAGAAGGCTGCTTGTACACATTCAGAGGATCCTTTGTATCCATGCTGGCAGAGAGTATGCGTGGAATCTGTGTTTTGGGTAATGCCCCAGACGAGTTATTCTGCCGAAGCATTCGGTGTGTTGACAATTTGTCTAGTTGCTCTGTTGGTTCTTCTTGGTTTGGTGTGCATTGCATACTTGTTTTACTTGCGTTCACGTGCTCTTAGACAAGGATTTATTCAGCTTAGTTATTTCAATGGGCCTTGGATCATCCGAATCACGTTTATTTTGTTCACCGTCTGGTGGGGTTTTGGTGAAATTATACGGTTAAATTTTCTAAGACGACAAGGAAGAGTGTTGAATGCACTCAATTTGAAATGGCAAGAAAACATCTGCAAATGTTACATTGTGTCGAGTTTAGGTTTTGCAGAACCTTGCATGTTCCTCACTCTCGTTTTTCTTCTTCGTGCTCCATTACAGAATATAAACACAGGCATTCTAAGCAGAAAATGGAATGGGAAAACAGCACGCTATGTTATTCTCTACTGCCTCCCTGTGTTTGTTCTTCAACTTATTCTTATTTTGATTGCACCAAAGTTACACAAGGATAGGAGAGATTTACCGTCGTATTTCACAAGATCAGCTGCTCCAGTGAGGCAGAATTCCGATGACATTGCTCTTTGCACTTACCCTTTACTGAATACTATTCTTCTAGGGCTTTTTGCCACCATCTTGACTGCCTACTTGTTTTGGCTTGGAAGGCAGATTTTGGAATTGGTTATCAATAAGGGTTTGCTGAAGAGAGTTTACACATTAATTTTCTCGGTTTTGAGTTTACTTCAATTAAGGGTTGCTTTACTTGGTTTATCTGTTTTATCTAAACCAGAAGAATTTCTGTTTGAAGCTCTTGCCTTCTCTGCTTTTATTGTCCAACTATGTTGTGCTGGGGTCTGCATTTTCATACTTGCATATTACCCGGTTAAGGATTGTCTTGCCCTGGGGAATCTTCACGACTTGGAGGCTACTAGGAGAAGGGGTTTTCTTGATGGTCAAAATGATACGGTTTCTCTTATTGCTGATCCGAGCTGTCTTGAAGGAAGTGCCGATGCCTCCTCTGTGCGTGGATCAATTTCTTTTCGGATGTATGAAAATGATGGAACCTCGGCACCGACATTCGTGGAGCTGAGCTGCTTCTCTAGCTGAGAATGTAACCCGACCTCGGACTACTGGGAGCAACCTTCAACACATGCTCGTGGACGACAAGAAAGTAAGCAAAGAAGAAGCTGAGTAGTTGTGATGAATATCAATTTTGTGGTTAAGAAATCTGATTGTAAAGGGTTTAGCTTCAATAAGGATTCTTAATTCTTGGTTTGTTTTTCTAATTTTAGATATGATGGTTTTTGCTCGATGCAATCTATAATCCGATTCCCCTTTTTTGTAACGTTTCTTATAGCCATTTTTTTAAAAAAGTCTGCATCCATAGTGTTTAAATTTACCTTGTTTTCTTCTCGAAACTGATAATTTGATGGTATAATATGAAATTTACGTAAGTCGGATTCTGAATTATTAAATAAACTAGAGATTTTTACTGCCTTTGTAAAAAAGTTTCCAAATTTATTCAACTACTGTAGGTATATATTTGTATGTTCCATCATGTTAAATAAAAAACCTAGGGTTAATTTTGTGGTTTGCCGCCTTCAACTACTGCTGCTTTTTTTTATTCTTCTCAGGTAATCAATTTCCTTTATGTTATTATGAGCTCTTGTTCTACGTTATTTATTTTCTTTAATCATATGCTATATTTGCTTCAATCGGCCAAATTTGAAGTTTTTTTACCCAGTGAAGCAAAACAGAGCTAAGGCCAAAATTATAGATTTTTTTTCCTTTCGATTCTCATGTTATAAGTTCGTTAAATTTATAAAACTAACGATTCAAAACATTAATCAGTACTGCAAATTCTAGCCGTATATATATATGCATGGTTACTCGGCAAACATGTTCGAAACGCTTATGGATCAGTCCTAAAACCAAATAATAATAACTGCAGGATGCCGGAAAACTTTTCTTTGAAGGAGACCAAGCCAAATATCGGTGGAGGGAGAGTTTCCGGTGGCAGGGAAAAGCTCACATCCTCATTCGATCTAGTTGAAGTGACACATTTTTTATTTGTCAGAGTTGTGAAAGCAAGAGGTTTGGCATGCAGCAATGCCACCGTAGGCGGTGGCGTTTGCCACCCTTTTGTTGAAATAAAGATTGGAAACTATAAGGGGAGCACCAAGTACTTGGAGATGAATAAACCAAACCCAGAATGGAACCAAGTGTTTGCCTTCACAAAAGATCGAATTCAGTCCTTATCCGTGGAGATCACCGTGAGAGAAAAGGAATTTGTAAACGATGAGTTTATAGGTAAGATTGCAATTGACATGTCCGACATTCCAACTCGAGTTCCACCGGATAGTCCACTCGCCCCCCAGTGGTATAAATTGGAGGCCGAGGCCAATTCATCAGTAGGTGAGTTGATGTTAATTCTTTGGTTCGGGACACAAGCTGATGAAGTGTTCATTGATGCATGGCATTCAGATGTGGCCTCTGTTAGTGGTGACAGCATTACGAATACTCCTTCCAAGGTCTACCTTTCACCTAGACTTTGGTATCTTAGAGTCAATATAATTGAAGCACAGGATTTGGTGGTGCCCGGAGACAAGAATCGGAATCCAGAGGTTTATGTCAAGGCTGCTCTTGGGGATGTGAAGTTGAGGACAAGAGTTTCGGCAGACAAGTCATTGAATCCTAGATGGAACGAAGATTTGATGTTTGTTGCAGCAGAGCCCTTCTATGATCATTTGGTTCTGACCGTGGTAGATAAAAACAATGAGGGGGAAATTAGCCTCGGAAGGTGCATGGTTCATCTATCTGAGGCCTACATAAGGTGGCTGCCTGAACCTGTGGGTGCAAAATGGTATAATCTAGAGGGAGGCGGAGATGTGGTGGAGGAGCTAAAGTTTGCTAGTAAGCTTAACATGAGAATATCTTTGGATGGTGGCTATCATGTGTTTGATGAATCCGTTGATTGTAGCAGTGATTACCGAGCGACATTTAAGGGGTTGTGGCCACCAGCAATTGGTGTGTTGGAGTTGGGGATTATAGGTGCCAGTGTTTTGGTTCCAATGAAGTCAAGAGATGGACGTGAAACTACTGATGCTTATTGTGTGGCCAAATATGGACCTAAGTGGGTAAGGACAAGAACTGTAGTCAACAGCTTTTCTCCAAAATGGAATGAACAATACACTTGGGAGGTTTACGATCCGTATACGGTCCTTATTATCGGAATTTTCGATAACTGTCACCTCAACGGAGAGAAAGGTCCAAATCCAAAAGACCCAAGTATTGGGAAGCTAAGGATCCGATTGTCCACCCTTTCGACTAATCGGGTTTACACCTATTCGTATCCTCTCATAGCACTTCAACCAAGTGGAGTTAAAAAGATGGGAGAAATTCAGTTGGCTTTGAGATTTACATCCCCATCTTATACAAGTTTACTAGCAGCTTATGCACGACCTTTATTTCCCAAAATGCACTACATTCACCCTTTGTCGGTATACCAGCTCGATAGTTTAAGGCAACAAGCCATTGGCATTCTATGTTCAAGGTTGAGCAGCGCCGAACCGCCGTTAAGGACAGAGGTTACAGGGTGCATGTTGGATGCTGGTTACCAATTGTGGAGTCCCCGAAAGGCCAAAGCCAACACAGAAAGACTAATGGATGCAGTCCATGTAATCACGGAGGCATGGAAATGGTTTGATACGATAAAGAAGTGGAACAATCCTGCAGCAAACGTTTTAGTCATAGTGTTGTATTTGATTGTGGTGTTTTATCCAAGTTTGGTACTGCCTACGTTGCTTATCTACTGCTTTCTAATTGGGATTTGGCAATACCGGAAGCGGCCACGGGATCCAACGCACGTCGATATCAAACTATCGCTGGCCTATTCGACGAATGCCGACGAATGGGACGAAGAGTTCGACACATTCCCATCATCTAAACAAGGTGATGTACTTAGAATGAGGTATGATCGATTGCGAAGCATGGCAGGAAAGGTTATGGTAATGGTTGGGGACTTAGCAACTCAAGGAGAGAGGTTGACTGCTTTGTGGAGTTGGCAGGACCCAGTAGCTAGTGCTATATTTCTAGCGTTTTGTGTGATGGCTGCCGTAGTTTTTTGCAGCGGACTAGTTCCTCCAAGGTGCATACTCGTAATGGTGGGATTGTTTGTGATGAGACCTCCAAGTTTCGGCATTGACATTCCTTGCGCACCCCAAAACGTGTTCAGAAGATTGCCCACAAAAACAGATTGCATGTTATAAGTATTAAAGTAATTATAAGCAGCTGGAAGTTACGTTACGTAAGTAGGATTCTGAATTATGTAATAAATAATTAAAGAAAATTCTGTTGATTATGTTTTCTTGGCTTGGTAGTGAATTCTCTAGAATACACCATTGCCAGCTTGTTTTACATTTGTTTTTGGCTTGATGATGAATATGGACCAGGTCACCGCCAGCTAACAGGGCATTGTGGTTGGTATTCTATGGAGAAAAGTTAAGCAATACCATAAACGTTACAGTCAACGTCAAACCATAAGAAAAAGAAAATTACTGATCGGAAAGCTTAAGAATAAACAGCTTCCAGAAGATTCGACGACCGATCTACCGCATTTAGGCAAAACAACTCCTTCACGTGAAGGTAGTAGTAGAGAAATGAGACACTTTAATTTAATTTAATTTAAGATTAAAAATTAAGACCAACAAAGTCTGGGTGTTTTAGTCATTTCGCCAGTCAAAAGTCGATTTGTCTTAACGTGTGGCGCCGGCGCGTGTTTTCATATATTCACATGCTTGCTTTATTTATGTAATACGCAAAATACCCTAACAAAGCTCCACCGCTAATCCTTCGATACCGAACCATTTGAAGAACGAAAAGCAATGGCTTCATTCGAGCAAGCGCCGCCCGGAAATGCGAAATCTGGGGAGAAGATCTTCAAAACCAAGTGCGCGCAGTGTCACACCGTAGATAAAGGCGCTGGTCACAAGCAAGGTCGGTCAGATCTGATTTCGTTCTTCTTTGAATTCAGTTATTTTTTATCGAACTTCTTAACTTTTTGCTTTTATTAGTTAATCATATGCTAGCAATCTTATATCAAATTTATTTCATGTTCATATCTTTTAAATGTTTAGTAAGAATTATTTGGTAATTTTCTATTCTCAGATTCAGTAACTTTTTAGATCGTATATGTGAAATGATAGAGGCTCTTGAATTTGAAAAAAACAGGAACTTTTTAAGTGCCTAGATTACTTAGATTTGCATTGAAACAAGGCGATTCACACTGGATTCTATGTTGATATAGATCTATTCTTGATACAATATGATGTTTTAGCTTTACTACTTTTTGAAGTTTAGGGAAGAATAAGTTGAGAATTTTTAAATTTGCAGGGCCAAATTTGAATGGGCTTTTCGGGAGGCAGTCCGGCACAACTGCGGGATACTCTTATTCCGCTGCTAACAAAAATATGGCTGTGATTTGGTCAGAGAACACATTGTATGACTACTTGCTTAATCCTAAGAAGGTATGTCGGATTCCTTTCTTTTTGTGTGTGTATGTAATCGGTTGTGCTTGTTATTGTATGTTCGTAACTACTCAATATATTCCTTGACTTTGTGTCTTCATTGTATGGATCATATAATGATTTTGAAATATAATATTAACTAGAGCTGCTAGGTTTCCTTGTTAAACTCTGCAGCTTATCTTTGAACTTCCATTTGGGGTCATATATTTAGAGGCTTTATTATTCATTGGTAATATTAGCTAATTATGCGTTTCAAAAGAACGTGAGAAAGATTAGTTCTGTAAGATAGGATTGGTTCTACTGTGTGTTACGGTCAAACCAACATGAGAAACTGATGATATAGAGTAGTTGATATGATTACCTTGTCGGTAGCACAATGTTAATAATAGCTTGTTACTCATTGGTCCTTAGTGACAAATGATAGCCAACATTCAGATGTACAACATAAAGCGGTAAGAATGTTATTTATGTACAAATATGTGCATACTCTGGCGACGTAAGAAATCATATCTTGTTGCTATTGTTTAGCATCAAAAGGTGGTTCCTTACAAGATTGTTCTTAAATGATGGTAGTGTAGTCATTGATGTTGACTTCTGTTGCTGTAGCTACGCTTTCTAGGTAGTTTATCTCAGTTCAGGAAGATATCTTTTATTCATATTCTTGATTATTTATTGCTGCTTTAAATTAGCTATTACTATGTCTGCATTTCGGTGGTTTTATTGCTTTTGGTGTTATTAGCTGGTTTTAGTTCCAAAAAAAAAAAAAAAAAATCACGTGTGCACAGGCTTTAGTTAAGTATGAAGTAGATATATCTACACTAGCTTAGCTGATATGCCTTGATTTGAATCTTGGTTTGTGAGAAAAGTACCTTCTCATATTATCTTTTAGGAAAACCCAAACTAACAAATATCTGTTGCCGAACTAATTAAGTAAAAGGATAATTGAATAAAATGATACAATAAATCACTGAGTTTATTAATCAATTAAAATTAAATGCTTCCTAATAAATTTGACATTGAATTGACCCCTTCACCTCTGATCTCGATTGAATAAAAAAATGGGTTATTATGATCTCGAGCAAGCCGCTATGGTGAAATCGGTAATTCGGTATACATGCTGCTCTTAGGAAGTAGTGCTAGAGCATCTTGGTTCGAGTCTAAGTGGTGGCATAGTATCATCTAAAAGGGATAGAATTAAGCCTTATAATGAATTTAATTCCTGGTTTCCTTTCTATAAGATCTGGAAACTTGCTTTTCTTCATTAATTTTATGATTTTTTCCAACTTTAGAGCATATATTAACTCATATATTTTTCAATCGTTTCATTGTAGCTATAATTTATTTTTTAACCTTATTCTTATTAGTATATGAAGTTGTAGGACTATATGATTCATTAGAGAAGGGAATGAAGATACTCCTTGTTCTTCTAATTAACCTTTTATTTTATTTTTTTAAGAAAAAGTGATTTCCATGATATTGAAAGATAGGTTTGAATTTATAAAAACTAACAACTTGGGTTTGTGTCAAATTGTAAAATTCATATATTTGTGAGTGAACAAAACGATTAGAATTAGTCTCGGATGGCTGTAATGTGTATTATCCATACAACTGAGCTTGGTTGACTGGAATGTGTATTATCCGTACAATTAGAATTATTTAGTTAAACCAATGATACGGTATTTGATCAGAAAGCTAGTATTTCATCCGACATGTATATTTTTTAATTTCCAATAGATTTACATCTTTGGTTACTGTGTTGTGTGTTGTTCGCTGTTTTAAGAAATCCTGTTTAAGCAGTTATACCATCCATACATAGTGTTTTGATCTAAATTGCTAGGTTAAAATTGCTTTTGCAGTATATTCCTGGGACAAAGATGGTTTTCCCCGGATTGAAGAAGCCACAGGATCGTGCCGATCTCATTGCTTATCTCAAGGAATCAACTGCCTGATGGGTGTCCTTTATATCAGCTATTTTGGAACAAATGAAAGAGTTTTTGATCAATGATTTTTTTCTTTTTGTTACATTATATAAAAACTAGGCGATTCGCATAATAAAAGGAAAACAGCTCCAATATAAATTGTGTTTTGGAGTTGAACCGAGTAGTGAAAAAGATTTGTGTAAGACCAATCACGTGAAAAGTGAGGCATTTCAAATTTTCATGATTTATTTAGGCCCCAACAGTTTCACTGTTAGGTGCTGTTAACTTGTTTATCTTAATTCTTGATGGGATTTGGATGATTTGCTTGGTAGCCAGGTAGGTGTAGTGCAAATATTGATTTGAACTTTGTTTAGGGCATTGAATATCTCATCCTTTTTTCAAGAGTGAATAACTCTTTTTAAGTTGGTTTTCAGGTTTCTTCTATTGCTCAAATAATAATCAACACACTTGTTTTTGTAACTACGTCCATCCGAACATCAAAATTGCATACCCCTAGTGAATAGGGAAGAGGTTAAATACCATATTTTTCATATACTTACATTTGAAGCTGTAGTGAGTAATAATATCATGGCATATGTAACTCAATTTTGAATGAATCATAAATAAAGGAAATAGGACATTGCCAGATGCCAATTAAATTGCAGCAGAAAATAGGAATGGTTTTTTTTCTCTAGTTATTCAAATGTCTTACAATTCGAGTCTAAATACGATATCCAAATTCGAATATGCTAAAATTCTTTTTATTTATAAAACTAAAAGTATAGGCATTTTTTAATTAATGGATTGGGATATCAAAAATTGAATATTTTTAGAAATGGTAGGTTTAGAAAATTAGAATTACTACTTGGGGTGAATATTAGTGTAAAATTATAGAAGCAGCTTTGGGAAACAGAGTGTCTGAAAGAGAATGTAAAGAATTAATTGGGTTAATGATTTTGAAGGCTTGCATGCATGGTATCTGTAGGAGTTAATTTGAATTAGCTAAAAGAATGTAATGAACTACAATGACTTGTAAACAAGGGTCTCAAGGTCTTTTTTTAGTAAGAATTTTTTGAAATACATGAAACCTTAACATCCACCTTAATGGAATACACTAAATATTCGAAGCATTTATCTATATCCACTCCAAATTTATAATGGATAATAATTTATAAGTTTGATCCGGAAATTATTTAAATGCACAATCCAAATTACCATTTCTATCAAAAACTGAAGTTTGGGCAAGGTATGTCCCTCGTCTAGCACTAAAAATAAATGATCTACCTCCCTAAAGAAAACAACAAGGGTTAAATTTTTTCATTAGTCCTTGTAAATTGTAGATTTAATCGTTATATTTTAATTTATTTATATTCTTCTAAATTTTCAATCATGATCAAATAATAATTGTTAAATTAATTAAATTCAATTATTTTTAAAACTGTTACGATTTGATTCAAATTTAAAATTTTGAAATTTAAAAAATCCAACAATCCAACTAATAGCATAATTGGACGGGACAACAAGTATAGAATAAATACACGAGGGGCACTGACATTCCTCTGATTGGTTAGTTGTCGAAATTCTGATGTTTATTGAACGATTTAAGTAATTATTAAGAGGTTTGTTTGTATGCGAGGGCTGTTCATGTTTTCTTTTACATATGCACCAAAGTTGTAATATTGAGTGAATGATTGAAGTAAATGGGAGGGGTTGGTGTATTTGATGTAATTCAAATTACAAGGTAAAATTTAAGACATATACTCATCAATCAAGAATAAAAACAACTCTCTCGTTGGGCTGTATTTGTTACGTGATTTCATAAATATAATTATTTTACACTATACAGCTGATTAAAACTAATCATATACAGCCCTATATTTTATAATATTGCCTACAATGACATCAAACTAATATATAAATAATGAAAGATTTATTCATGTGGGCTTTACCTTTAATAGAGCACACAATATTATGCTACTGAATAAATGATATTTATGAATTATAAGTACCAAGTCGATGGAGTCTTAGTTTAATTGACATGGATATTGTTGGTAATGCAGGAGGACGTGAATTCGAGTGCACTGAAACTCGTTACCCTCCTATTTATGGGTGAGTTTATCATTTAATATTATTTGATGTAATGTTTTTATTATTATAAATAATTACAATTATAATAAACAAATAAGGTTGAATAATTACTTCTAAAAGGATGAAAAAACCTAGCCAGGTAGGAGAATGAATCATGACCAATGCCCTCACTGATTCTCCTTCCCCTCCTTTTAAAGGAATCTCAATTTAATTTTCAAATAATGGAGTCTTGTTTGTTCCTTTCTTCTTAATTTCTCTCTCTGTCGGTTTGCCCTCTATTTTCTCAATGCAACAACAGGAAGCTATTAAATCAAATAATTTTATGGGTAGTAAAATGAAAGGATTAAAAAAACCAAAGGTGTTGAAAGTGATGCAACACACATATCACGTAGCAATATTTATTTTCTTCGTTGTCAACGTCGGAAGATGGTGACACGCATTGAACTACATGTGCTTAGAAGCTGGCCATATACAATTGTCGTCTCTCAAAATTTGTCCCCACTTTGGCTTTTTTATTTCCCCATTAATTTCCACTTTCTTCCCTACACCAAACAATGACGACTAAAAGCTCCAAATATAAATTATTCCTGACACAGCTCATACACCCTTTAACGCATCAAATTTAGGTGTTGTTTTCTTTTCATCTTCCTACTACCTTTTGATTTCCCTTTCAGTGTTTTGTGATAAACAATAGTTTTTAGACTATTAATTTACTTCTCTCTTTGCTATATTACCCTTCAATTCCTAGTTTCTTCAGCGGCAATTTCTTCTCTTTGTCACCGTGTTTTTAGTCACTTTCCCCATGTTGCTGTCGAAGAAACAACCCTCTGCTGCTGCAACTCAATGGATAGAGAAAGTCAAATACCATAAAAATAGAGATTCCTACTTCAAGTTCTTGGGCAATCCTCACTTTAGATACACTGCCTTTCTTTTGGTGTTTCTTTCTTTATGGTTTTTGTTACAAGTCTTTTGGTTCCCACCCACAAAACCCACCCAAACCAAGTTCTCCACCACCACCCCAAAGCCATCGGCCGGGAAATGTAATGGGAATGTCGCGGTTTATGTGTATAATTTGCCAGCGGAGTTTAACCTCGGTCTTCTCGATGACTGTAGCCATTTGAATGTTTATACCAATATGTGTCCGCATGTGGCTAACCATGGTCTAGGTCAGCCGTTGGACAACATGGACCTTCAGTCGAGTGACTCGAACCCCTGGTTCGCTACCCATCAGTTCATCGCCGAGATGATATTCCATGCACGTGTGGACAACCATGCGTGTCGCACGTGGGATCCTTCCAAGGCCAATTTGTTCTACGTACCTTTCTACGGCGGTCTGCATGTGTCCAGCAATTTCCGCGAACCAAACCACGCGATTCGCGACGCATTGGCCGTGAGATTGGTAGACTACCTCCAAGCTCAACCCACGTGGCGGAAGAACAACGGGAAGGACCACTTCCTTGCACTAGGGAGAACCTCATGGGATTTCATGAGAACCGACAGTGGACCTGACTTTGGGGCAAACTGTCTTCTCAACCTGCCATGTGTTAAAAACATGTCGGTGCTGACCGTGGAGAGGAACCCCTGGAAAGGTTCAAACCAACACGGTATCCCGTACCCTTCATACTTCCACCCTTCCACGTCAGATCAAATGATGACGTGGCAGAACATGATGCGACAGTCAAACCGACCCTACTTGTTCTCCTTCATTGGTGCGCCACGTAAAGGCGTTGGTAAAGCAGCCATTAGAGACGAAATGATAAAGCAATGCATGGAGTCCACTCAATGCAAGATACTCAAATGTGACCATGGCAACCCCAAGTGTTATAACCCTAGTGAGATTCTCAAAGTGATGAGAGAATCTCGGTTTTGTTTGCAGGCTCCGGGAGATTCATTCACCCGAAGGTCGACGTTCGACGCCATACTTTCCGGTTGTATTCCGGTGTTCTTTTCTCGGCACACGGCGTACACGCAGTACTCTTGGTTTTTGCCGGAAGAGGCTTCGAAGTACTCGGTTTACATGAACGAACAAAGCGAGGAAAGCAAAAGAATAGAAGAGGTGTTGATGAAGATACCGAAAGAAGAGGTGGACACAATGCGTGCTACGGTGATTGATATGATCCCAAGGCTCACTTACGCACACCCTAATGCGAGCCATAGCGATCTTGGCTTCGAGGATGCCGTCGACGTTGCGCTTCAAGCATTGGCACAGCATGTTAGGGACAAAATATAATAAGGAAAAAAAATAATAAATTGGAGGAAAAGAAAGGTATGTATAGACTGTAGAGGTAGTTGATGTGAATTGAATTCAAGGGAAAAGAAAAAGTATGTTTAGAGATGTGAATTGAATTGAATGTATATGCATACCAAAATTTTATTTTTTATTAATAACTGAGCCTGTGTGGTCACTCTTTCTGCTTTTGACAATGATTCGCTCCATATTTATTCCAATGACTATTAAGTTAATTTATCCAAGAGGTACTTGTATTATAGGGATTGAATTAAATTAGTCTTTTTATTATTAAATGGATTAATTCAGTCGCTATATTAATAAAATGAATAAAATAAATATAAAGTGTAACGTATTAAATATTTATTGTATAAAAAATATTAAAATTTTGAAAACATTAACTCTATCCATCGATAAATAATTTTTTTTTAAATAGTAAATGTTAACGTTATTTAGTTTTTTTTAATATTGTAAGTACTAAACAAATCAATTTAATAGTCTCAAAGGGACCTTTAAGTGACATTCACCGATGACTATATGTAGCAAATGTTTTTGCAGCTTCTTTTTGTTTGGTTTGGTGTTTACTGTAAATGATATGGGGCATGAAAGGAACACTGGGGGACCTCTACCTTTAATTGATGGATTTTGAAAAATTTTACGTGTTCATAGTAAATTTTTATATTTATATATTTTTTATCAGTTTTTAAAGATTAAATTTTTTGTAGTTGACTTTTTCAAGAATGTTATCAACCAAACAGTTTGCCAATGTGAGTTTGGTTGTGGCCAACTTTTCACAAGCAAGGTCCATTAATCCAGACCAATATTAAATACACTCGATGCATTGTGTGTGAAAAGATAAGCTTAAAAATGAATGTAGAGAAAATTGATTTATATTACAAGATGTTCAAAATCCTTCTAACAAGATGATAAAAGATATATAGTTACATCTAGTTGCATTTAGCTACGATGAAAACTATATATATATATATATATATATATATATATATTAAATACACCCAATAACCTATGTGACATCCATTTAAATTGCACTTAATGGTTAACAATAACCATGATCATGGTTATCTTGTAATAAGTTAAATGTCTTGCAACTTTTGTCTCCTGGCCGAAATTTGCTGATTGTTTTTTCTGTGCAAAGTGAAAACAAAACACTCCGAATATGCTGAACTCAAGTGAAATGTGGTCCTCAAGAGGGTGCCATAGATAGGGTAACATGTCCTTAGCATTGGCAACTCAATAACTGGGAATACAAGAAAAAGACACGATTCTGACAAGTCATACAGGGGATCTTTTCAAAAAAGCACCCAACCGTATCTACTAGTCCCGGATTGAGACTCACAAAACATAACTTGCTCTTCTCCCCTGATACCTTTGTCGATATATATGGTTTTGAACGACAAGGTCTCCCTAAGCATTATTGAACCAACCACACAATTATTAATCCCATATCCACATCGGCTTCATACGCATGAAGCATCATCAATGTTGGGAATCATTATCACATCAAGAGATACCTGGTTCCAACTCTTGCAAACTGCACTCATTAGGATTCGATCCGACCAATGAAGTTTCCCCACTATGACTATGTATCCGACCATATCATTGGGAAGCTTAGACCAATCTCTTTGTCCCTCGGCCACCATCGACCCAAATACTACTTCCACCGTCCAGTCTATACTCCAACTATAACCTAATAAAGCTACCTATCCATCCAACTTAAAAGGTTTGAGAGAATCCATTGGCCTTTTTTTATTAGTTGAATGGTACAATGTAACTACAAGCCCAATACTATTAATCCTCCTTTTTTATGGAGCCTGTAATTCATTACTTAAAGCCTCTGCATATTGCCATTTAATTTAAACACTGTTCAATTATTTTCATATGGTTAATAAAACGGTGGGTCATAATCCATAAGTTCCTCTGCCACCTACCTGTTTGCATAATTTCCCAAGGTGAATCCAAACCTAACAGATCAAAGAGTAAGGTTAAAACACTAATCAAGTACTACTACAAACTTCATTCACAAATTTCCTGCAGATATTAATTTCTTGTGTTCACAATTTTGGAATGCATGTTTGAGTACAATGTTCAAAGATCAAACAGATTTTTCTTCGAGGAAATATAAATTTCAACCAAAGATATTCACAGAAAAAACAAAAGATCTGCACACTGACGAGTGAGGTATTGAAGAAACTTGTGGAACGCTAAAAGGAGAATTGCTGGTTTGCTACCATTTTGTAATTTAAAGGGCAACTCATTGGGCCTCTGAAGAAACTTTAACACCTTCTTCTACTTTCTTCAAACCATCTCCCATCTTATTCTCTGCTGCTTCCTTTGCTGTATCGTATGACGCATGTAATCCAAAGAAGAAATAGTACAACAGCAGCACAACAGTCCAAATACCGAACCTTGCAAAGGATGCCCCGTCTATTGACCCTAGTAGGAATATGTTTATAGCAATGGAAGCCGATGGCAACCATGGTACCAACGGTACACCCCAGAGTTTTGGATTCCTAGCACGAGGAACAGCAACATGAAGTGCTAGAGTAGCTAAGAACCAAATTGGCACGGTAAACACATATGCAATCCAATCATCGTTGTCACTCAGACCCCAATAAGCAGCTATTGCGATTGAAGATGCAAGAATAAGCACGATGCAAGCAACTAGTTTGTTGCGGTTTGCTGTAGTTGTCTCACCACTGACGTAATAACGACGAACAAGAAGCGCCAGGGCAACAAGAATGAAGATGAATAATGTTGATATTGATAGAAGATTGGCAAGAATATCAAGTTCTGTGAAGAAAGCAATAATTGCTGTTGCGGAAAGCATGACAATGGTAGCATTAATTGGTGTTCCAGTCTTGGGATGCACTTGTGCTAGCCATGGTGGCATCATGTGGGTTCGTGCAATATGTGTGAGATATCGTGCTTGACCAACGGCACCAACGAGTAAAACAGTTGTCATGCCTTTCAATGCACCGGCAGCAACAATGTATTTAGCCCATGACATCCCAACAGCTTCAAATGCTACTGAAAATGGGGCATCCGGATTAATCTCACGGAACGGTTGCATTAAGCACAATGCTACAGCAAGCAAACAATATGCAGCTGTGGTTATTACCATGGATCCAACAAGACCAATAGGGATATCACGAGCAGGGTTCTTAGTCTCTTCGGCCATCGTTGAAACAGCATCGAAACCAACATAAGCGAAGAAAAGCACAGCCGAAGACTTGAAGACTCCACGAATGCCAAAGGGCATAAAATCACTATAGTTTTTGGCATCCGCTTTCGAGAAACCAGCAATGATTATGAAGAGAATGACTATAACATGGATGATGGAAGCAATGTAATTGAAGCGTGATGAGCCCTTGGTGCTAAGTACTGCAAGGACACAGATGACACATACAACAACAACTGCAATAGGATCAAGATGGCCATAATCCTCGGACATGCTGTGGACTATGATGCGGAAATCTTCGGGTTTGTGATTGCAGAGGGTGGCAAAATAGGAAGTCCACGACCGAGCCACCGCAGCACCTCCAATAACATACTCCAAGAGAATGTTACCGGCAGCAATGAAGGCCATGAAATCACCCAACTCCACTCTAAGGTAGGCAAATGAGCCACCTGAAAAGGTAAATTTTGCAAATTTGCCAAATCATGTGTATTCCCGTGAATAAATATCCAAAATTTGTAATCCAAATCCCATTCAATGAAATGTGAATCCCATTTTATGGTATCAAGCTTGGCATATAATTAAACATATTATAACTATATAAATAAAGATTTTACAAACATTAGTCAAAGATTATGACTACAGCAGGTAATTTACTGGTAAAAGAACACTATAGTCAATGTTAATGTGTAAGGGTTCTTATCAAAGTAGGACTTTTCATACAATATCTGGGTCCCATTCCTAGCTAGCAAATTGCCTTTTTTTTTTTCCATGAAAAGTCAAAAGCCAACTTCCCTACACTACATGCCGAAAATGGACGGATATTGAATATTCAGCCAGATTCTTTACAGCTATTTTTTTAGATTCCTCAAAGTTTATACAGATAAAGTCGAATCCCAGCAATTATCCAAACAAATTGGAAAAAAATTGGGAATTCTATATTAGAGATTCTAAAAAAAAAATAATAATAAATTTAAGATCACAATTTTACTTATATCTTACCTGCAACAGGGATTTCAACAGCGAATTCAGTGTAGCAAAATACAGAAAGCATGGCCGAGATACCGGACACCACGTAGGATACAACCACAGCGGGGCCTGAAACTTCTCTAGCTTGGAGTCCGGTAAGTACGAAAATGCCGGCGCCGATGACGGCACCGATACCGAACCATATGAGGTCCCACCAGGAGAGGGTCTTTTTCATTTCATGCTGGCTCCGAGCCTTGATTTCATGGAGCTCCGTTGAGTCAAGTGATCGGGTGAATAACCGATCCATAAACCTTCTCGGAGTTTGCTGGAGTGCTTGGACATAATTATCCCAGCTCTTAAATGACTCCTCTGGAAGAAAATCATCTTTGGTGCATGAACATCCTCGTCTCCTCACACCTTCGTTTCCAGTTGGACCGTCCAACCCCATCCTATTTTCCACCACAAATTTTTAATCAAAAAAGGGAAAAAAAATCAATTAATTTTCTCACACTGTCTCATAAACCAAACAGAAAATATATATATACACACCTCGATAAAACAGGATCTTCTTAAAAATGAATCCCAAAGAGACAAGAGTAAGAGATTTTATAATTAGTTTTGTAACACAAAGAGAAAGATTTGGAATCCAAATCCAAATCACATCTTTATTAAGAGTGCTAAAAATACTCCCAAAACGCATCCACACTATAATAAATTATATAATATTTAAAGGAATCAGCAAAAGCATAACTATCAAAATCAAAATCTTACTTGGACAAGCGATGGTACAGTATAAGAAGAAGGAAGGAAGAAAGAAAGAGGTGTTGAAGGCGGGAAATCTGTGACAGCACGTGAAGGTGTGAGAAGTGTATTTATATCCGGTGCTGGGTGTAAGAGTGAAGAAGATACAGGCTGTTTACGGTTAATAACGAGAGTCAACAGACAGCTGGCTATCAAGTTTGGCAAGAGACAGTGTTACTTTTTTTTGTATCTGGTGAATGGTGGTGGTGAATATAAGGTAACTACGAACGGAGAGCAATTGTGGAAGAAGCAAGCACGTATTTGGGCTATATACTCGGTAACGTAATGTATTTGGACGTTATTTTTGTATTGGTTCTGATCTTACACGTGGAGCTGCTAATTGATCTACACCTCACCTCCGATCTACGACTTTCATTCGTTAATAAATAAAAAGAGAGATAGAGTGTATAATTGTTGGTTGGTTTAATTCACGTAGTAATCTCTGCATACTGTTAAATATGAAAATATAAAATAATATACAGATTTTATCTGAAAATTCTTTGGAGAAAAAATTACGGACAGAGGAGGATAAATTCATTAATATTGAAAACGAAATAATATAAAAAAAGTTTCGATTATATCTATTTAAAAATTAAAAAATCTTATACTAATCAAACTCAAATAAAGAAAATATAATTCTATACGAATTTTACTTGTATTGTATAATCTGTAGAGATCTCTTAATTTTATCAATATATAATTTTTTTAACTGAAATTTAGGTTACATAACTCTAATATACTTAATTCAATATAAGCAAAGTCAAATGATATTGTTGGTGGGAAATGGAGGTGTTGACTTGATTAATGTGAAAACAGGACAAAAGCCAGCTGATTTCACAATTTCAAATCCGGCAACTTCATCCCCCATAATTATCGTATAAATTAAATATAAATATATCTGGGGTTGACAATTTGATGGGCTTTAAATACTAGAGAAAAAGATAGGGAAAGAGATACGTAGAGAGGTAGGTTTAATAGAATTATGGGATATATTAACAATTTTTTTATTCAAAAAATAAATTAATTAATTTTTGTATTTTTATTAAAGAGTAAATTCATATTTTTATATTAAAACTTTTTATTGTTATTGTTAAAGATTGACCTGTAATAAAAAAATAAAAAAATGAATTTTTAATAGAATAATTAATTTATTTTTTAATTTAATATAAAAAGACTTTATTATTTTAATAGAAGGGCAAAATATAATCCAATTACTTTTATAGTAATTTTACCCACTAAACCAAGTAGTAAACAAACGCCCAAAGTAAGAAATTTACTCTAATATTTCCATTTCGTCAACTAATATGAGTGTTGCGGCCTGCCCTAGTCTTCTCCCACTTTTATATTTATTTATCTTAAATTTATAGATATTAATTAAAGAAAATTGCATGGTCTGTCAGAGTGGGAATGCAGATAGCCCAAGTTGGCAACTATGTGAAACGGGCTTTGAGCCCCATAGTTGGAATTTCAAAGTGAACCTAACCATAAACTGCAAAAGTGCAAAGGAAACAAGAGAAAAAGGCAACAAAATGTCAAAAACAATACACAAGCTTGATTCTGGATGGAATTATTATACCATAAGAAATGGAAACTCGGAAATTTTTTTCTTTGTTTTTCTCCTTTATGCAGTAAAAAAGAAACAAATTGTCAAATTGTCGTCAATAGGAAATAGAAATAGAATGGATTAAGAGAAGGAATGTTATGTAACACTTTTTTTACTAGAAGAAAGAAGGGTAAAAAGCACCTATATGAACAGTAAACACAAATTACACTGATGATATAAATATATATAATCCTGGGGAAAACTAAGTGAATAGAGTTACAACATCTCTGCGATATCCTCTTACCATTAAAAGCCTCTGCACATTTCCTACCAACAAATCCATATACTCCATGTAGCAGTAGGCTGGGTGGTTGATGGGAGGTGGTGGTAAGCTTACAAGCACCACTGCTGCCATTCTAGAATATCTTAATATTGTCGTATTCAGCTTCAGGGTTGTATACAGAAACTTCTCCACTTGTTGCTCATCCACAACTACAGCCTTTCCATCAGCCATCAATGGGGTTCCTTCTCTTTTTGCTGCTTCCTTTAGTTCTGCCAAGTAACTAGCTACCCGTTTCCGAGCATCATTAAATGCTTCTATTGAGTCATCTTGCTGAGATCCACCCTCTACATCCCATGACTTGATCGTTATAACAATCACTTCGGCTTGCAACCGAAGATCGTATAGGAACTTCTTCACGTCAGCCTTGAGGCTCTCTGCATCTGAATCTTCCTCCGCAATGCAGAAGACCTGAATCTTACAGCTCTCAAAGCTCTCTTTCGTAAGAAGAAGTTGTGACAGAAGAAGCATGAGACCACCATCTCTTACAATCCAATACAGATCGATGCTACCGTATTGCCTTTGATACTCATTTGGCCATTCATCGAGGCCTTTGACAATGACAACTGCCTTGTTTGCTACCATACAGTCATTAATTATACCAACAAATCTGGTTGGGATTTCTTTTAAGTTCTCGCGACGCCATATTTCCGGGTACCGCACAACTACGATATTGGGCTTGAGGTTGCCAAGACCCATGGTTTGCACAATTCCACGGAAGCCTTCAGTCATATTGGTTGCTACGACTATTTCTGCAACACCTTCACAGTTCTTGTAGTTAATGTAGGTATCAAGCTGTTTGCAGGCTTCTTTGGCATCTTCAGCACATTCATGATAGTCTCCATCTAGAATGTTTACAAAAATGGACATTCCACGGCCTTTCTTCTTCATACAGTTGGCAAAATCAGCAAGTTTTGGATGGCAAGGTACATTTTCTGGCAGCTTACCCCAAGGCCGGCAGAATATGAGAGGAATGGGATACCAGTTCTTTGGATGAACTTGCTTTGCTGCAAACAAGAGGCATAGTCATGACCATATGAACAAAATAGAAGTGGAACATGCATATACACAGATATTACAATACCTCCCAGAGATCTAAGGCTACGAAGGGCTAGTTGAAAGTATGCACTTTTGAAACCGTCCCCCCAGTCCCCAGCTTTTCCTTTAATGCTCACATAATAATATATAAGGCTGGCAAGGGCTAGAGAAACAACAGTGAATAGCCATGAAATCAAGAACATTATCACTGCAATAAACAAAAGCAAACAGAACAGCTGTGAGGATTGGCCTCCAATTAAATACAGTGCAAAATTTTGCATGCTAATATACAGGAATTTCTCAACTAAATGGGACACAATGTTAAACCCGACAATGCATTATTTATAATGAAACATACCTACACAAAGTAGTGCTCCAAGTAGAGACAGGAGCCAATGGTGAAATTTCCACCTAGGACGCCAACTAGGTGCATCTAAAAGATCCAAAAGGAAGCAAGACAAGTTCACACCCGAATAACATAGAAGGAAAAACATAGTTACAGTTGGTGTGATAAGATCCAGGTTCCCAATAACAACACATCCCATACAGATAACGGTAGTAAAGAAAGTAGCTATGTGAGGCTCACTGGTATCTGCAACTCTGAAGCAATTGAGAACGGGAAGAATATCATCATTGGCTATTGCTGCAAGAAGGCGAGGGGCACCAGTCAAGCTTTGAAGAGCTGCACCTAAAGTTGAAAGAATAATTCCAACACGAATGACAACTGGGAAAGGCCAAGCTATGGTAGCAGTAAGTAGCCTGCACCAAAGGTAGTTTAGCATTAGAATAATATCTCTAAAACATAAATCCTTGAAAAAAGAATGAACAATGAAAACATAACAAGCTGAATCCATGGAAAATGTTAACGTGAGACTAGAAAATTTGTACCTGTCAGTCAAAAGCTTTTCTCTGTTGGCAACAGCTCCAAAAAGGAAGACAGAAACTAAATAGAGAAGAGTAGTGACCAGTGTGGCTGACAATGTTCCAACGGGGATTGAACGCTGAGTATCTTTAAGCGAGGCTGATCGATTTGAACCTGCCATGATTCCAGTTACAGCTGGGAAAAAGAGACCGACCAATGCACTGAAAAAGCATATAAACAGAAGGATTTAGAAACTTCAGCAGAGAAATCATCGTTTTCATCAGCTTTAAGAAAAGTATGTGGATATCACATATCAAAACTTGACAGTTGGAAACAACTTTTTCCTGCTTTTTCTTGGATAGTTAGAAAGGTGGAGGGAGAGATTAACTTGTTTTATTCTTTTGGACCAGCAGTATGACCACCAATTATACTTGGGATCTGTTCTCATCTAGACCTTCATTATTAAACAAGTTTTTCAATACAATTAGGTGACTGTGCACTTATTTGTGCTATACTGCTATATCATCTTTAGGATCAACAACAGGTTGGTACAAAGAAAATTCTTTGATCATGTACAACTTCACAGCACAAGAAAATTTCACTCTAGTACTAGTAACTAAAATCCTATGAACCTTGAAGATTCTTACTTGAAGTTCCAGTACACCTTTCCGTCACGATCAGGGATCCCATCACTGTTAGTATTCTGATACATTGAATCCCAGTTATCTTTAAAGCTGTCCGCACTCAAGCCCGTAATTCCAGCTGTATCAAAAATCACCAAAATAACATGTTTCACAAATACAAAACAAGAACAACATGAACACTCAACAAGGGGGAAATCAGATTGATTTTGAGAAATGGCGTAAGGCTTGCACCAAGCAATATGCCACTGTAGTATTCATACTTAAGGAATCACCTCCACAGGTAATTCTCTGAAATGTGAGTGTGTGTGTGTGTGTGTGTGAGAGAGAGAGAGAGAGGGCAAAAAGATTATGAAGAAGAAACTCACTATCAGGATCATCCTTCTTCGCCATAAAAATCCCGATGAATATGCAAAGTACGGACAACAAAACAGGTATAAGGAAGACGGGGGCAACCCGATTAATCATTTTCACCCCACCAAACACAATAATGCATAGGATGACAGTCACAACAAGCCCATAAATTTGCAAGTCATGTGTACTTATAGTCTGTATTGGTTTCGATACGGAGCCATTCACCTTTGTACTGGTTTCTGCAGTGCAAGCAGGAGGATATTAAAAATGAAATGGAACAAGATTCTTTTTAGCATAGCCTCGCAATCTTTAAAAGTAATCAATAAATTAGGAAAAGGGAAAAAAAGATTATAAAGATAAAACAAAATGTCATTTTCAGTCGATAGCAATCAATCATTACCAGTAAAAAACCCAGCAGAAGGGAGAGCTTTCAGAAATGTTTCTACAGCTCCCAACACATAACTACAACCACAACCAAAAGAACATATAAGATACAAGTACTAGCATGAGTAGAAAATGTTGTTAAATACTTGAAAATTTATGCTATCAAGAAAGCAGAATTCATGCTGAGCAATTCCATTATATTATGTCCTTGAGCTATGCGCACAATAGTATTACAAAAATAGAAGAAAGGACCGGAAGATACACTTACAGAGCTGCTGCAACCGCATTGCCAAGGAAGAAACATAATCCAATGCTAACTCCAACCTCAGGACCAAGTGCTCGACCAATGAGATAATATGGACCACCACCCTAGCAGTAATTGATTAAAAAAACGCTAAATACCGCCACATAGTTATATAAGGAAAGAATCTCAATCAAGGTAGCAACACGAATTCTACTCAAAATTAAACCATTCCCTTAAGGCATCAAAATGACTATGATATCAGAGTCACATGTCAACTGAAAACTGATCGTGAAGGATATATAATTATAAATAATGTGTACCTTCATGGCACCATTAGTTGCAATAGCACTCAATGATAATCCTGTCAAGAAAGTACACAGACCACAAAGCGATACCAACAGCAGTGAATCCGCAATGCCTCCCATGCCAATTATCCTGCATTTCTCATAAATGAACCTTAGCAACTGAAATTACAAAATCTACTTATTTTAATGCATATATTACTATTCAATGATACAAGTCATAATTGATTCCTTTTTTCTTGACTGAAAGTACAATCCAATCCTTCTAAAATAGAAGGCCCATATACAAGCCTGTAATACAAATATCAAATATAGCACAACAAAGTCTTGTAAAATTCAAATTATCAAGAAGAAGCTCAGCTTCCAATTCAAAAACAGCACCAACAATTAAACACAGAGCACGGATTCGTTTACATTTTCATGCACATACATACTGAGATGAAAATGGAGCTGTGTAAGTTAAAATATTAACATCAGAGAAAAGGAACTCACCAAGAAAAGCGGATATAGTAGATAATCCCCAAAATACTTTGTAAGCATGGGACAAACACCCCCATCATTGTACCCATTTTGACACCAGAGGGCTGCATGATGTATGCACAGAACATGGAACAGCATGAGAAGGCAGTAAAGTACAGACTGCTATGTTTCATTAAGAAAGAGAAGGAGAAGTGAAAGAACAATATGATCAATAGCATTTCAAAGAAAAACTGTTGCATACTTGAACATTAATAAATTTCTCAATGCTTGTCAATATTTCAACTTATTTAGACATACTTGACAGGCAGGACTAATTCAAGGAAATTATCACTTCCTTTGTTCAACATCCATATAGATTAATTTCCCAATACACCGTCAACAGAATTTCAAACATTTCGGCAAGAAAGGTTTTAGGCGCACGTGTATCATTCATTCAATGAAGAAATAAGGAAGCACTTGTATTCCAAATAAAGATTATGAAGTGAACTTCTAAACAGTATCTGAATCTGAGCCTCCTAGCCATGCTCTTTAAGGCTTCTCAAAAGTGGAACAACCTAAAAATCCTACCAACCTTTCAAGGTTATTCCCAAGGTAGAGTTATTCCAACGAGATTGTTCCCGAATGAAGCTGTTCCTAAAAGTGTTCATGCAAAGAATATTATTCATTGAAACAACTATTGGTAGAACAATTAGTAAGAAAAAAACAAACATCTACAATGATGAAAGATTGCCAAATAATGCAAGCTGGTACTAGTGTAACTAATCATGCTAATGCAAAAACACAGCTTACCGTTGGATCCCCACCGGTGATGGACACAACTTCATTATCTCTGGGGCTAGAAGGTGCAAGAACTTGCTCTTGTGTCATACTGAAAAACAAGTCAAAAGCAGGTAATAATCACAAATTTAAAAAGAAAATAGAAAACAAAACGTGAGGGAAAATTGTCAAGGCACCACAAATTATTCAGTTGTTACTCTTAGAGACATTAAATAATCAATTTACTAACATCCATCCCCTAAGTTCTAATCATTGAAGTTAAAAAAGAAGAAGAGTAAGAGTAAGCATTAATGAAAACAAAACCACGTACCTTTTGAGACCAAGAATATTGACAAGAGAATCAAAACCGAACAATTCCAACTTATGTTCCCTGTGAGGACCATTGTCTCCACCAACAACATCAGGAGCCTTTCCATCGGAATCCATGCTCCCTTGCGTTCGAGCTCTTACTTTCCTGACAAATGTATTATACGCATTTACACAATCATCGAATACGATAACCGAAAAAAAAAAAAACAACCGCATGAAAAGGACAAGGAGAGCAGCGGCCGGGGATTACCTGATAGAAGATTGGGAAGCGGTGGCAGAAGATCCAGGATCCATGGAGGCCATCTCGAGAACGGCGCGATCCTGTGCCCCGACGGGGCTGTATTTACGATTGCCTTGTGCATGATAGCCATCGTCTTCGCCTCCTTCTAAATCATCGGTGTTCATTTTGGAATAAATTTGTTACCAACTAAAATATCGATCTTATTCTCTTGTATTCAGATCCAAAAACGAAACGAAATGAAATGAAATGCCAAATTAGCAAATGAAGGAGAGAAGAGGGAAGGAAAGCGAGGGAAAAGAAATGGAGGCAGAGGGCAATGCATGCAGCCACAGATCATGAAATTGGATTTTATTTATTTATTTAATAATAACACTATGAATAAATAAATGGGGACGGAGACATTCCATAGGTTTTTTTTTTTCTTGCTGAAAATAAATAACAAAATATACTTTTACAAATTACAAATTTTCATGTTATAAAGCAAATTAGTTTATAAAAGAATTAGATACATAAAATCTATTTTTAAGTCACGTACAATATTCACGTAAACTAGCTCGCCCGTCAAACACTTATCCATCCCGTCCACCGAGGACGCTGGCTTTGCATGGCACTTTCATTCGTAAAAAAAGCTGCCAAATAAATTTGAATTAATTTTTATATTATAGTTTTCGTAAAGAGGATTATTAATATCCTTTGCGAAAAAAATGTTATAACTGATGTTAATCTAAGTTAAACCGTTATTTTCCTTTTACGATTGGAATTAGAGGGAAAAAGAAAAGGATAATGCGGATGAATTTCCTATATCTTCAATCTTATTCATGTGTTGCAATTTGAGAAAGCAATTTCCTATAATCGTTGATGGATTTTTTATTGTATCTTATTGCATGTGAAGAGAACAAAGGAGACAGCAGAGGCACGGGCTCTCCGTTACCAATAATGTTGGGCTTTGACCCAAACTTATGTCTAAAACAGTGACAGAAATAAGCCCAACAGCCAAATCAAAATACTAATCCCAAACCCTTTAATAATTTGGTGTTAGTCTTTATATTAGAAATTAGAAATTAGATTGTATTTTATCTTTTTTTATTAAAAATTAAGTAAATTAGTCTATTTTTTTAATTTAAAAAGCATATTAGTCTTTTTAATAAAAAATTTTATTAATTTATACTATTAAAATTTGACTTGAACTAGTAACCTCTAAACTAATTTTACCTCGTTTGACTGAAATTTGTCCAATTATATATACATGGTGCTGCTTTTATATTAAACCAAGTTTGAAATAAAGTTAGAGTTATAAGTAAAACTCTTTGGCACAAAATTCAAAGCGGAAATATTACAGCATTCTTATTCTCCAAATGGAATGTTGAGTGCACATAGCAACGAACAGCTGATAATATATTATACTTTGCATTGTCACGGAATTGAAAAGTTGTTCGTGCATGTGCTTGTGAAAACAAAACAAAAAAAAAAAAAAGAGTGTATAAATGGGTAGAGAATGAGAGGAAAAAGGGGTTCAAAAGTGGGGGAGAACATGAGAAAAAGCCAACTGCCTAAAGGGATTTATGAATCCCTCACAAGACAGATCACTATCATTAGTATTTAGTGTACAAAAGAAAAGGTCTTTTTTTTACAAAAGATAAGCTTTGCTTCTTTTTCTTTAAAAATGCTTAAAAGCTTACCTTTACTTCAGTTTAGTTTAGTTTAGAAATTAGATCCGTTTAAGATAAGATATTAACTATTTTACTTAACAAACCAGATGTTGGCAGATACTTAAGGAGGAAGTAGTAGTAGAAGAAGCAGGAGAAGAAAAGTAAGGAGAAGGGTACAATAAACATTAAATAGTCATCAGATTGGACTGGACTGTAAATATAATGTAGAGCAGTCAGCTAGTGAGGTGGACCTTTTTATTTGTTTTTGACTTTTTTGAAAAAAGTTATAAATGGTCATCATATTATTCATAGGCAAGCACTCATGGCTAGCGTGGAAAGGGCTTTGTGTTCTAGATAAAGCAGTAGTGTACCAGACAGGAAGATAAAAAAGAAAGAAAAATAAAAGCTGGGTTTTTATGAGGTGCTTTGTTGCTTAAGTTAAATATATATATATATATATGAATGCGTCACCTCCCTCATGGCCTTTATCTTCTTTTCTCTTTGAAAGATAGTTGCTTTAAGTGTTATTATCATAATCTTCAAGCTTTTTTTTTTTTTGCTTTCATTTCACTTTTTTTTGGTTTTGACGTTTGCAACCCCAGACCCAAAAAGATTATTGTTTCAGTAGTATTAATATATTGGTTCCTTTTGCTCTCTCTCTCTTTTTTTTTTTTTTAGTTTTCCAACAAAAAAGATAATAAAAAAAATACTTTTTTTGTCCTATTTTTTGCTTCCTTTTAAATATTATTCCACCCCCTTTTTCTTTGGTCGTAAAATATTTTTCCTTATTGTTTTATTGCAGCTTTAGTTTGAGCTATTATGCCTATGTAGATTGTTGAAGCTGGCTACCTTCTGGTATGGTGTTATTTTTTTCGAAGTTTTGATATTTGGTCATAAAGATAAGCATTTTGGTTGAGAATGGTAGGTGGATGATATGATGGTATACAAAGAAACCAGTTCATTATTCTTGTTTGCCAGTGTTTTTTTCTTGCCCCTTCTATGGGGGCCTTTGAAAAGTCCTTAATGAGTATTATTTTAGCCTAGGGAACTGAATCATTTGATTGAAACCACTCATTGAGTATTTCTTCTGCTGCTCATTTTTGTTCAATTTGTGATTGTAGAGTTATATTTGTGGTCATTGAGAATTGAAATTTTGGGTTGTAATGAGCTTTTTCTATTGTTGTTTTAGATTAATAGAACTAGAAATTTTCTGGGAACTTACCTTTTTCTTTTTCTATTTTTTCTTATTTCAACATTGTAGGCAGCATTTATGGTAGAGTGAGTTTTGGTTTTGTTGTGGTGTATTCGAAGTTTAGGTTAAATTAGAGAAAGGGCAAATAGATTGTGATTCTTGATTGGAAAATGGGTTGTGTTGCTTCAAGGATTGATAAGGAAGGAAGGGTACAGGCTTGTAAGGATAGAAAGAAGCTTATGAAGCAATTGGTGGGATATAGAGGAGAATTTGCTGATGCACAGTTGGCTTATTTGAGGGCATTGAAGAACACTGGTGTAACTCTTAAGCAGTTTACTGAGTCAGACTCATTGGAACTTGAAAATACCTCATATGCTCTTAGATTGCCTCCCTCTCCTCCTTCCCCCTTGCCTCCTTCTCCTCCACCGCCACCTTCTTTTAGCCCTGAGTCAAGGAAAGCCGGTGGTGACAATGGTAAAGGAGAAGTTGGCCAAGCAGATAGCATGGAGATTAACCAGGATGATTGTTCTACCCTGCCGGTTCGTAGTACAAGCTCATCATGGAACTATTGGGGTCTTTTGGAGCCTACTTCACCTCCCCATCATCCAAAACAGTCTGAAATCGTAGAATCAGTTGAGGATGGTCAGGGAGAGGAGATTGGTGAAAATGCTAAAATAAGTACTCTCCCTGAGAAGTCTCAGCCTGGGGAAATTATTGACGATAACTCATCATCGACGAGCTTGAATGATAAAGATTCTAGCGATGTGACCATGGTGGTATGGAAGAAAAATAAGAGCTTGGAGGAAATCGTAAAGGAGTTAGATGATTACTTTTTGGAAGCATCAGCTGGTGGGAAAGCAATAGCTGTTTTTACAGACAAAAATATAGGGGACAATTCTCATCCATCGAAACTCAAAGAAAACAAAAGTAAGCAACCTTTTCACAATTTATTACTAGATGATGCAATTGCAAGCACATTAGTTCAGGCCTGACAGTAAATTTCATTGAATTGTTTGATCTTATACTTGAGCATCAAATATCCTGCATTCTGCCTGATACTCCAAACATGTCCGTACTACAGGGAAGAGTAGCAATTCTGCAAAGGTTTTTAGTGCATTGTCGTGGAGTTGGTCTTCTAAGTCTCTCCAGTTTGCAAGAGATGCTGTTCAATTTGGATCTAACGAACCGTGCAAGCCTGGAGCTCATTGCAGTACTCTTGATAAGCTATATGCTGCAGAGCAGAAGCTTTATAAGGAAGTGAAGGTAAGAGTGATACTTAGCCTGGTTGTTCCATTATGTATTTATTGCGTATGCATTTTTTATGGTAGCATCAGAATTTTGTCAATGCCTACACCTATTGTGTGTGTGTGATGACTATTTTATGATTAGTCTTTGCCTCAGGTTAAATTTCCATTTCTGGTTCTGTACAAGTCCATTTGTTCTCATGGATAAAACTTTTGTAGGAGGAAGAAACCACCAAATTGGAGCTTGAAAGGAAATTGATGTTGCTGCAAAAGCAAGACGAAAACCATGACTGGAGCAAGACAGAGAAGATCCAATCAAGCGTTGAGAATCTGGAGAATGTCCTAAGACACCTGCAAAATTCAATAAGCACGTCCTGTTCGTCTATATTGGAGATCATCGATGAGGAACTTTACCCCCAGCTGGAGACATTAATATCCGGGTAAATTTTGGTCACATAGCTACATTATCAACATGGGAGGATTGAATCATGGGTTATGTAGGATAGAATTTGCTCAAATTGTCTAATCTTCTATATTACAGGCTGATGGAGATGTGGAAAATGATGTACAAATGTCATCTAGTTCAGAACCATATTTCACAGCAGTTGAATCATGTGACTGATATAAGCATTGACCTGACCACCGACTCCCATCGTCAAGCTACAGATCAGCTTGAAACTGAGGTTTCTTTCTGGTATTACAGCTTCTGTAAGCTCATGAAATCTCAGCAAGAGTATGTCGGAACACTCTGCAAATGGATCCAACTTACTGATTGCCTTGTGGATGACAACCACCAGAGTCGTCATGCATCTGCAGTTCGTAAGCTCTGTGGAGAATGGCAGCGCGGTTTTGAAAAATTACCTGATAAAGTAATCTATATAACTATTAGGGATAGCACATGCAGTCTTCTATGCTACTATTTGGATGTCTTACCAATCCACTGTGGTTGCAGGCAGCTTCAGAGGCAATTCGGAGTTTTTTGTTAGCCATCCGTGCGATAATCCAACATCAGGCAGCCGAACACAGCCAGCAAAGGAAATCTGATAAGCTTCAGGAAAGGTTGCAGAAGGAGTTGACGTCACTGAGTGAGTTAAAGAAAAAGGTTGAGGGAAGTGTAGCGGCCGATCTGAGCCCCAAGCATCCTTTATCATTGAAGTGCGCCAAAATCGAAGCCTTGGAGAAGCGAGTTGATATGGAGAAGGGCAAACATCTCAACTTAGTCCAAGTAAACAAGACCATGACTTTAAACAATCTAAAAACTCGCCTGCCTTGTGCATTTCAGGCTTTAATGAAGTTCTCGAAAGCTTCTGTTCAGGTCTTTGAGGCCATCCATGGCCATGCTCAGCCAGAAATCCCTTGCAATGAAGCATCAGAGAACTCAGCAAACTAAATTTGACTGAACTGTGAAATTTGTATGAAATGGCTCTTTATTTTTGCCGGAAACTGTCAAATACTTGATATCTAAGCTGTAAAGGAAACAAAGACTACAAGGTTTTTCTTTGCATATATATATATAGATGCACATTTAATTGGTGAAGTTTTAGTGGATGTACTTTGATTTGTATATAAATTTCAGCATGGAACGTCACCAATAGCACTGCAACTATGACCCGGAAAAAGTGAAGGAAAACTCCAATGTTATTATAAACACCTTGATTTCTAACAATTCAATCCTACCACCCATCACAAACCAAAACCTCATTTGTAAATGCTACTATATATAATACGAAATGTTATATAAACATCAAGACAAAACGAGAGAATAAAATCATAATCCGTACATATACATACCATCCGTCCAGTCCATGACAATACCGACCGTCCAAACAAAGAATAACAAAATGTTAAATATAGCAGCAAAAGTAAACATAAAAAAACGCGTCATCGACTCAATGCAACCTCGTCAGTTCCTCCACTCTCTTGGACAGCTCCTCCACAGAAACTCCCATTCCTTTAGAAACTTCCTCCATTTTTCCACGGCTCAGATCAAGGAATGATTCGATCAAGTCTCCATCCAAAAAGTTTTTGGCTTCTGCAGTTCTCTTCTCGTTGTTGAATGACCTCCATTGTTCATGGCTCAACCCTCCCACCCCCTTTATCACCTTCCTTAAGTTCGATTGCAGCTTCTCCAGAAACACATACTGATCATGCGGAAGTGAAGCAATCACGCCAATTGCACCATTGACGGTGCCAAAAATAACGGTTTGAATCTGGCCCACTTCCGAATCTGGCAACCGCATCACAAGGGAACCATGACGGAACCTATTCACAAATTCCCCAAGGTGATACTCACCAATCACCTCAAGACGGCCCCGTTCCTCATCAGTGGCACCTTCACTGTTCTTCCGAACAGTGAACAGATTGAAGTTGTTTTCAGCACCTAAATAAGTATCATCATCAAGAATTTCAACTGCCGACATCCAGTTTGCATTGTAGTCACGGGCTCGTTCCTCTATCGCACCTTCCTCATGCTGCAATAAAAAGAGACAACCTTGAACCAATTAGCAAGAAGAGAAGTAGCTACATAGAAAACAAGCGCAGTTAGGAATCAAAATCACTGGCTATGAAACCAAGATATGCCCGCAAACAACAATAATATGTATGATAGGATTTAAATATGCAAGTGAAACTTAACTTCGTGTTTCAGAATCCAGATAACTTACCTTGTAGATTAACAATGAAATTGATTTCATCAAATCACCAACAACAATAAAATCCCCACGAGTTTTCACGTAGAGAGCAAGTATGTGGCCATGATGTCCGCATTCAGTTTGTATTTCACGGGAGCCATCCTCTCGAAGCATCCACTTATATAGTTGAATTTTTTGATTAATAGCAGCCAGGAGTTTGCCATTGAAAGCATTCAAAGAGTAAACCGCTCCCTTAGTTTCCTTTTCAGCAATAAGCTGTAACTTCCCGTCTTCAACAATAAAAACCAGTATACGGCCCTGGGAAGAAAGCAAAAATTGGAATTTAGAAAGTTCTTACATGAAGGCTTTCAATTGATTTAGAAATATATATATAGAAAGAAATGGCACCTTAGTTGGCTCATTTTCTTCTGGCAAAACATATGCAGTCCCAACACAGTAATATACATTAGTGTCATCTGAGAATGAACAGCTAAGAATGGAGCAACCATACTCAAAAGTATCAAGAGGGTAAGTCGAGATACATTCCAAGGTTTGATCATCTAACAGGCGAATAAAATGCATTTCAGATTCGTCAGCACTAGACTGGTTTTTCAAACAACATATTGCAAAGGTCCGAGACTGTTCTTGATGGCAGATGCGACGCGCATGCTCCCCAAGTGGGATAGTGCGGATATGAAGCTTCTGAATATCATCAATCGTGCCTATAGTAAGTTCACCTTCTTTTGCAATTGCAAGGCTGGCGAAAACAAACAGTAATGAGAACTCTTAACCCAAGTATATATTTAAGTTAGAAAGCAAAAACCAAATAGGCACTTCTATAACAAAACAATGGAATCTAATGCAAGGAGGTTCACTCAGACAGGAATTAATATTAATATGTCAATGAATTGCAGAATCAGAAAATAATGCATATGAATATATGATCTATAAATAAGGTCCCGCACATGATCAGAGACAAATTTACCTCATTACTGGAAGTGATTGAGAAAATCAAGCAATGTCATTTTACCCACTTCTCAGCGTCAAATTTTCAGATTAATGGAATATTTTAGCCTGTTAGCCTTTTTAATAAGCACTGAAGCAAAACAAAATTTTGCATGCAAGTTTGGACCTTGAGAATTACAGGTTAAATGACTTGTCTAGGAATAAACAACTTTATATAAACCAATACGAGGAGTGAGAAATATTTTCCTTTCAAGTTAGAAAACAGTTCTCAGTAAAGGAATAGGGGGAGCAAACCTGTCTGGAAAAGCAGCAGAGTTAAAAGGGCACATATGACCGACTTCCTTCAAATTGACATTGCTGTAGAGTAATTTCTTGTTACTACTATAAATGACAGTTGGCCTATCTGAAGAGGCAAATACATGGGTGGTATTCTTGGAGGAGAAAGTACGAAGCGTTATGGGTTGAGTCCCAAGAGAAACCTTTTTTCTATCTGTTAATTCACCATTACTCATGTTCACTTGAAAATTCAAGAGATGACCGTCACCAAGGGCGCATAACAAGTAAGAGGTCTGCAAAAGGGACAAACAAACAGAACTTCAGGCATAGGTATGGGAAAACAGTAACACAAGAAAGCTAAATGCCAAATAGCATGGCTCTACAAGCTCAAAAGTCTTAATTGCAATGCTCTTAGGGATCAGTTTGAGATAATTAATGTATTCCTTGCAGATAGGCAAATATCATAAAACTTGGCAATATCACACATCAAAAGAGAAGCAAAATATGTCAGCATGATAAGATTCAAGCAGAAGAAGTAGCAAATAAACTCGTACCCCTTCAAAAGAGCAAAGAAGAACAGATCTAGGAATAATCTCTCCTCCTAATTGCTCCTTTGTGATGAGATTCAGTTCAGGGAGCGAAAATATCCTCACACTTATATCCGTCCACATTCCGACAGCAGCCAGATGACTGTAGTTAGAGTTCTCACCAATGGGATTAATGTCAAGACATGAGATTTCATACTCCAACTGAGCATGTTTGACTTCTGTTAATGTGCCATCACCAATTTCCAAATAAACCAAATGGCCCCCTCCTGTTGCTAGTAAAACCTGTAATACAAACAATTCAAAGACTCACACAAGAAGTACCTTTTACAAGAGGCTTTTTGTTAAGGGTATCAAGGCAAGAGAAGATTTACATCAAGCCTAATACTTCCATTGCAAAAACCAGCTCAATAAAGGACAATAATTTATCGTTACAAAATCGTTTCCACACCTACATACTAACTAGAAAGCCAGTCACAAAATTTTATAAAGAGATTGGAAAAAGGTACCTGGGTAGCATTGGCAGTGGCAACATTGACAGAATACCCAGATGGAGCATGCCATTCATTGCGTAGCTCTCTAGATATTGAACTCACAAGCCTTACAGAGCTAGACGTAACCTGCCAAGGTACACATCAGCTGAAATGAAGTACATATAATATGCATTTGTCAAAAACATATTGCCTGCTCATCCTATAAATCAACTGGACAAATTATATAACCCAGTGATCATCCCATAAAACCCTATTTAAATAACAGGTAAAACTAAAATAGAAGGGTAGATAATATAGATGCTAATATAGAACTCAAAAAGAACTCTCACCTGTACAAGCTGATTGTAAACAGCATCATGGCAGAACAAAGTCTGCACTTGAGAATTAAATCCCTCAATCTCTGTTTCTTCCAACTCATCCTCAAGATTCATTGCCAAAATGCGTGTCTCGCTGATAAAACTAACAACCAGAAAGGTGTCAAATGGATCATCCGTTGAGGATCTCAATGACCACATTCCTTTGATACCTTGAAGTTCTACTGATGCCTAACATATGCATAAATATAACATGTGACTTATGTGGATATAAAATGGTAAAGTTTATTAACTGTGAAGAAATTTCATAACACAAGAGAGACCTGTTCATTAATTCCTATTCCATTTCGAACTACACGAAGAGAACCATCTTTGTAAGCTCCAGAGCAAGTAACAACTTGACCCTGCCCTTGTCTCTCAAGGTCGACCACACAAAAGTCAACAATAGGCCCCAAATTGACAAACCTTTCCAAAACTTCCACATAAGAACCTTTTGTGTCAGGTTGTAGATTCAACTTTATCAGCTGCATTGGTACGATAACAGAATGAAGACACATTATGACATAGTATTACAATGATATCAAGCTAAAAAGCATGAGTCAAGCAGCCTTGTCACTAAATATTTAAATACAAGTAAACTTCACTTACATCTGAATCATACCAAGCAGGTGCAGTGTAATAGTAGCCAACATTGCAGAAACATCCTTAGGGCCATTGGAAGTGTTCCTTGATTGAAAGGAAACACTACTGGCATGGATGAGAGAAAATAGAAGAGTAGATTTAAAAGAGAGTGAAGGGTTTTCTCTCTCTATTTCGTTCAGGAGTTTTCTTAAGGGAGGAGCAGAGGACATGTAGTTAAACATGAGTCATAACCCCGTAAATACCTCAAGTCTGTAATTTCCTCAAATACTTGAAATTTTAGAGTAGAGTCTCCATGTATTGATCAACTTGTTATCCCTTCCCTCAAAAATTATTTTAGTAATATTTCACAATAAGATTATAGTTAAATAGCAATTAGTGAATAAATTAGATTGGTCTGCCATACCTGTGAATCACCATAACTTGAACCAATAAAGACAACTGCGTTATCAAGATAAGATATTGTAGATGCAATAGATGTTTCTCCCAAGAGTTCGATCTTGAGTCCAGTGACCCTGCAAGATGCACATGAATAACATAATCTTCAGAGGGTCCCACTAATGCACACTGCCAAGAACCCAAACCTAGCTTTGATATAGCTTTTTAATAAAAAAATTTCCTAATGTTCAACAGTAGGCATTTGAAAAAGAACAATGGAAGTTCACTCACTTCTCTTTCTCATGGGTTATGACAAGCAGGTGAAGAAGGCCAGCATGATCGCCAAGCAAATACCTTGATCCATCAGCATCGACTCTTCCATAGGCTTTTGTAATTGACTAGAAGTACACATGAATATCAGGAAGAAAGTGTCAAATCTACAAGTCCAAACCGCCGAAGATCCTTAGAGAAATGACAAAAGTTTAACAGTAACTTGATAAGTGACTTACGGGTCTGATTGGAATCGCTTTGAATGCATTGGCACTGCAATAGACAATTGTTTCTTCCCCAACAATAAGGACACCACAGAGAGGTGGGGGTACAGGTATGAGCAAATCGGCTCCGTTGTCCAGATTGTTTTGGGACCATGGTCCCTCAACAAAGTCCTTCTCCTTTAAAGCCACCTCATATGTTTTAACATGGCGCGCATCTTTATTATCCTGTGGGTAAGAACACACACAAAAAAAGGCAACAAACAACCATATTAGTGTATGTGTTGTTTACACTAAAATACATTACATGAAATAAATGTAAGATAACCATTACCAACAAATACAGCTAGATAAAATGACACTATCCTACTGACTAGAGCTTTCACATGCCAGAAACCAAACCAAATTTTCCTATATGTAAAGTTCAAGCAGCTTTTATGACTATCTCCTTTTAGGATTTGAGGTTAGGTTAGATTACTCCCATGTATAAGCTCATGGCAATACCGATAAAGTTTAATGTTTTAGCCTAAACCTACAAAATACAATCAAGAGATAGAAATACCACAAGTACAGAATAAACGTATGCATTAGAAAGAAAATTTAGACCTGGTATAGAACTACAATTGTAGGCTTCGAGCAACCATAGAGAAACTTGATATCCAATACTTGAAGTTCCTCGAGCCTGAAAAGAACTAGCCACTATAAGAATGTAATAACAAGGATGCATTAAAGCAATATCTGATGCTCATTTAATTAAACATGACCTTGTTTTGATTAGTTAAAATATTTATTGACATAGTCGAAAGGGGAGATACCAAAAAAAAAAAAAAAATCAGATCTATACTAAAACATAGGCCACAACCAAACCTAATTTGAACTACTTTAATAACTAATCTCTGAGAAAAAGGTCATTGCAACAAATATGAAGCAGTACATAGGAAAATTAAATTTCAAGTGGTAACAGAGACATGGTTCAATCAGCATCTGTTATTCACTCTTGGTTAGGATCATAACCAATGTCCTCACTCAAAAAGAACAATCTAATGATCAGAATGGCAGGAGGAAAGAAAAAGAAAAGAATATGAAGAAGAATACCTTATATTAAATGCTTCTTTAAGTTGCCCTTTGTTATCAAAAGGAATAACCTAAGGGAACAATAAAACATGTTGTAAAACCATTTCCAGGAATGAGAATGGTACACAGCAAAATATATATGTTTGGAGTTTGCTGCATCAAGTGTGCATACCTTAAACAACCCATCATATAGATGAAGCCCAATTAACCTACAATCAGGATCTATTATGCCAATCTGCATAAAATTGAAAGAAAGAAAAGGAATCAATGACTTTTTTCCCAATGTAAAACAAGTTAAACAACTTCGCATTGTTGAAAAAAGCTTTTACCCACAGAAGAAATCGGTTCAAATGCACAACAATTACCTGTCCATTGTCTGTGGGTCGACCAATACGATCTGAAACATCCCCCATAGCTCTGCAGGCAAGAGCATATGGTCTTAGCTCCAAGAATTTTGCTCAGATAAAATCAGAAACACACCCCATAAATTTTTATAGCCATCATCATGGCCCAAATTGAATCAACAAAAGAACACTTAGATGAGACTGTGAACAAAGGAACAAGCACAAAATACAATCCATGCAACAAAAGTATAGGAAACTGTTTTACTCCAACCTGTGGTTCTCATTTTAAACAGAGATATTAGTTTAACAAGAATCACATAGGAGGATGGGATAAAGCTTCCCACTGCTTCAAACCTATGTTACTCGGACTCAGGTGTCAGTGTCGAACAGGTATGTACCCAAAACAGGTATGGTTAGTTTTTTCTAAGCATTTCCATGTATTTGAAGGATCCCTGAAAGTCATATCCCCATATCCGTGTGTCGGACACAAGTACTTCATGAAAAATGGAAAGTCCGAGCAACGTAGCTTCAAACATAATGCAAAGGAGACCTCTCTCTAACTTCATCAAAAGGATGTGATGCAGTTTGCAAATGCCAGCAAGAAGTGAAATTGTGCCAAAACTCAGGGGGGAGTAGCTTGAGAAAATCTTACAAAAGATAATAACATCTAAGAAGAGGCAGATAATACTATATAAAAATTTAAAACTCATCAAACTAATAGAAAACAGTAATTAAAAGAAAATCTCAAGGAGGAGAATAGCCTCTAGCAATAAACAGATATTACAGGAGAAAACATCATAAGTGATCACACAAACAAAGTTTGCAAGAGTCAAGCCTAACAAGCTGAAGCATGAGTTGCATATGAAAATAGTAAGTAAACAAAGATATATTTTCATTTAGACCTTGTAATAAGCTCGGATGTCTCGGAATCCCATTGAAGGACACAAAATTTGTATCTTTCTGTTGCAATAAACAGAAAATCCTGTGCTTCACCCTGAACCAAAAATGCATAACATATATTAAATCGCAGGTAATCAAGCCGCTGTGAAAAAATGTTAATAGTAATAAACATATTTTTACTCACATGTGGACGGAAAAGTTCAAGAGTCGCAATTCTCCCGTAAATTGGCACGTCTAACATAGGCTGTTACGAATGAAATTAATCACTTTCTTTAAACAGAAAATTAAAATAAATAAAAACAATTTCTAAACTTAAAAGAAGAAAAAAATAGAAAAAGCTTAATCATATTCATATTGTATTTCATATTTCAACCACCAAAAAAAAAAACAGAAATTAAGATAGAGACCTGTAATCCTTGAGCAGTAAGCAAATGAATTTCAATACGAGTACATTTCCTACAATTAGAAAGTAATCAGAGTAAAAAAGATTAAACCCCTCATCATTAATCAATCAATAAAACAAGAAAAAGAATCTGTTCCACACTATTAAAGACCTAGCTCTTATATTGTCGGAAAACAACAAAGTCGAAAGAACAAAATCTAAAGTTCAAAATTAGGGTGAGGAAACAGAAATTTAAGTTAAAAAAAAGGACGTACGCAACGATGAGATTGAGCTCCTGAGGGCTGGTGAAGTTGCCGACGCAGGAATGGGTGACGTTGGTAGGTTTGTGTGCGGTTACGACGTAGTTCCACGTACTCATTTTTTTTACCTTCAGATCTCTGCCTTTAGGCGAAGCCCTAAGAAGAGTAAGAGTATAGCAGCAGTTTTTTTTTTTTTTTTTTGTGTGTGTGTGTGTGGTTCTTTCTTTTATTTCCCTAGTAGAGATGTTGCGAAGCGAAGCTTACGCTTAGCGATTCTTCTTTCAGGTTCTGGTGCGGAGGGCTCGCTGCTTCTGGTGTTAATGTTGGAGCTTAAAGGTTTAGGGGCTCCATGTTAAGGATAGTTAGTAGGGCCACTTTAGACGTCAAAGCCCCAAGGCCCATAACAGAATTTAAACAAAAACATTTGGTATTAAAAGTGGGCTTAAGTAAAATTATTAACCCCATTTAAAATATTATCGAATTTTAATATCACATCTATTTTCAAGTTTATTATTTTTTAAAATTTTATATATTATAGTATAATTTAAATATTAAACCTTTAAAGATATATTTAAATAATTATCAATAATATATAATGGTTATAAATAAATATAATTAAATTTTAAATAAAAATATTTTTAATTTTTTAAAAATAATATAATCTATCTTATATGAATTTTTGTTATTCATTTACAAATATAAGTGATAAAATTTAAAATTCAATTTTTTTTAATTGGACCCAAGCAACTATGCATCACATTAATATTGTACATAAAACCAACCTAAAATTAATCCAATTCAATTGATAAATTCATTTAATAACAAATTAGCTTGACTTGTGTTTTTTTTTTAACAGTAACTTCATTCAAATTCCGGTTCGAACAACATCTGCTGATCGAACAATTGGATGGGTCTCGGTCCATTAAGGTCACTTATTGAGTGTCCTCTTAATTTTAATGAAGAGAAATCAGATGCCAGATCTTTTCTCCTTGACCCAAATTCCATTTCCTTTGAACTACATGTTTCGATAGGTAATATTTCAAAAGCCACCCCACTTCCTTTTCTCCTGACTTACCGTATATTCTTGGCTGGAATGGTACCCCTCTGATTCTTTCTCTCTTACTTCGGCTTACAATATAGCTTGTAACATTGTAAATGATCCTTTACTAATAGGTATCTCGAATCGGAACTGGGTTTGGAAATTGCAATTATTGCCCAAGCTGAAGTTCTTCATTTGGAAACCTCTTCACTACACTCTTCAGACTATCACATTTCTCAACAAAAGAGGGATAAACATTGTCGATGCTTGTCCTTTTTGTGATTTTGGTTTTGATGATCTTACTCACATTCTAAGATCTTGCTGCTCCATTAAACCACTTTGGACAGCCTTGGGTATTCCTTCTTTTTTGCTTAAATCATTTCATGATCTCTTTCCTACTAGGCTGCATGCAAACCTCACCTCAAAATGCCTTTATTCGAGACCCCAACTACCATGGTATTTGGTTTTAATTTTCTTCCTTTGAAATCTTTGGCTTGCTAGAAATGCAAACAAATTTGGAAAAGCCTTTAATCTTTGCTCGCTGGCTCATCACTCAACTGCAAGTGTGGCTGAATTCTTTGCAACTTCAAGCCGCATCAAATGCTATAAGTTCCCAAACTTCACAAGTATCAAATGGTATCTGCCTGATAGAGAATGGGTTAAATTGAATTGTGAGGGGTCGTCCACTGGCAATTTGGGTTCCGCCGGAGCAGGAGCGATTATCCTAGACTCCAAAGGCTCTTAGCTAGCAGGTTGTCATCGTTTTCTTGGCTCCTCTAACATGATTGCCGAACTTTGGGCCTTTCGTGATGGGTTACAACTGGCTTAACAGCTACATGTTGATCATATTCTTGTGGAGCTTGAGGTTTTATCTGTTATTTCTCTATTGCACAAAGGTAATTGTAGTAACTTAACTCTTCGCTCCTTGGTTATGGATTGCAGGACTTTATTGGCGACCTTCCAGCATAGTCACCTCGTTCACATCTTCTGAGAGGGTAATTGCTGTGCTGATTGCTGTGTATTTCGAACTACCTTCTTTAAATGTGCAGCTTTGTCAATTCTGATATTGCTGGACGCTTTGTCTATCGTGCTACTGTTTCGTTTTAAATTTTAGTAATGAAAGTTCCTTTATTTCACACACAAGAAAAACATAGTTTCATCCCCTAACATTTTGATCCTGAAATTGCGAGCTAATAATGTTGATGGAGAATTTGCTTTGTTTAACTAGCAAGTGGCTTTTATATTGAAAGACAGAAGACAGTGTCGTTTTCGGAATAAGTAAATTGTTACAAATTTTAAGCATAATTTGCAGCAAAAGAAGCGTACTCAATTACATTTTACATCACAGAGCACCAATGTTCTTGAGACCAAGAACGATCCCAACACCAAAAATATGGCCAACAACACCACAAGCCAAAGTGTCAGCAAGTGTAAAACCAGCAGGGTCACCAGTCTGCAAGCCTGAGTCCCTTACTTCAAGCTTCAATCCAGCGGTGGCCTTTCTGTTTGCTGATGGAGCCAACCCAAACCTCCCAGCAAACAGCATCAGAGTTGTTGTAGTCACCATTATCTGTCCAGTAAACAAACATTATACAAAAGTTCTTCTACACAATAAAAAATCATATGGCAAAGACAGAAAAAAAATTCCTGACCAAATTTGTGGGAGATCCGATGAAATCACATCGAGCACCGAGAGCACCCTTCCCCTGGCGCCTCATTGGTTGAACTGCTGCCTGCAATATTCATGAACTGAGAAATCAGATCCAAGCATCAACGAAACCAGAAAAGCAATTTGAGGAATATTGACTAACCAAGCTCCTAACTGGAGCAGTAGAAACTTTGGGTCTTAACCCACTGAACCGGGGGAGAGTGGTGATTGCTGCGGTAGCTGCCATTTGATAGTATGCAAGAGATAATCAGAATTGGTTCAAGTCAATTACAAGGTGCCTCTCACCCTCTCTCTGATCTTTTCTAGTTCGATTTCAGGTTTAGATTAAAAAGGTCCATAAAAAACTAGATGAAACTGCAGCCACATAAGCAGTTTGTGGATTTAGAAAGCCAGATTTGGATACACTTTGATGTTTGTTGATGACCTGGCATTGCTCCATTGGGTTCTTCTCATTTGGATAAGGTTTCATTTCCTCTCCTGTTTAAAGGTTGAGGCTTATTGGCTATGTAGAGCTGTAACTTCAACCATGCAAAACTCCATCTGATTAAAAAAATTGATTAAATTTTATTTTTATAATTAAAATTTTCCAAAGTTATTTAATTTATTAGGTTTTCAAGTTTTGCATTTAAACAAATAGTTTAAATTAAGTAATTTAACTTGAAAGAAAAAAATAAGTAAAAATATATTTTCAAAATAAATTAGTTATTGTAGAAAGTTGGTAGTTTTTACCAATTTTTTTTCCCCAGCTATGTTATATAAAAGTTAAAAATACAAAAATAAACTTGTTAGACTGTTTATTTATAAATAGCTAGTAGGATACCCAACGCTTCGCTGCTGTTGCATGAATGAGGTGAGCCATTAGAATTGGAAAATAAAGCCTTACAAACCAAGTTTAGAGTATGCAAAAATGCAGCAAACTCCTTATCAATGACTTAATAATTAGATGTTATTAAACTTTGGTTGAGTAGACACAATAGATCTCACGATATAAGGAAATGAAACTTAATTTTGTTTTGTAACATATATAATTAATATAATATATTTGGGTCGAGTCAAGTTGGGTTCGAGTAAAAATATTTTATTCAAGATTTGACTCATATAAAAGAATGAGTTTTAAATTTTACCTAGGTCCATTTTTTAAGTTTTATATTTTGTCTAAACCCTCTTGATTTTAAGAAAATTTAGACAAATAACTTAACTCATGAATAAGTCTAATTTAGATTTCTAGCTTCTCATGAATATTTCAATGATGGCTTGAAATATTTGAAGGATTAACCCGCAAATATTGAAATATTTTAATGGCGAGATAGACACAAAGAGTTCATCTAAAAACAGATGTCTAAAATGGAGTGGAGAAAATAAACATATTGTCCATTATTCAGCAAGTAAAATAGCAAAAGTAACAGTTCATATAATTATTTGCAATTCAACATTATACCTTGAGTGTAGTTTTTGATCAAGTTGTCAGCTCAACCTGATTTATTAACTATGGTTAGATGATTTGTGAAGGTTGTTTTTGAATGATTCAATTATTCATTTAATTTGTAACAGCCCAATTATGACCCTAGTCGGAACAGTGGTTTCGGGACCACGAATTCGAGCCGAAAAAAAAAATCTCATAATATTATTTTATTTTCGTGTGTAGTGATATTGAGTAAGAGTGTGTTGAATTGTGCAAATTTTATTGCTTGATGTGCTTGAATTGAGAGAAAGGATTAAATAGATAAAGTATAAAAGTAGCATTCATTAAATAAAAGGGTTTAATTGAAGTAATAGTTGAAAGAAAGGACTTGCATGTCAAACAACCCATTTTGTTTGTAATGGACGGCATGATGATTACATGAGCATTAAATATCAATTTTTTTTATAGTTAGTGGTGTATTATTATATTTGATAATTTGAGTAAAAGAAAGGTAATAAAAAAATAAAAAGATGAGTGTTCATCTTTTCTTCTTCAAGTGGCCGAAGGCATGAAAGAAACAAAGGAGAAAAAAAAATAAACATCAAGCTCTCTTCATCTCGGTTTATGCATGACTTGTTAAGGTTGGTATCTAAGCTTAGTTTTTATTAAATTCAACGTTTTTGAGGTTATTAACATGCATATTAACTAGCCCATTTGTAAATGTATGTTAGATGGCATGTTTCGATTATTACCATGGATATAAATTTGGGGGATTATGTGACTCAATATGGCACATATTAGAAACGAACTAGACTAGGAGAATCCCTTAAGAGTTTTAGAAGAATTTCGGGTATTAGGTTGTTTGATAAGAAGAAAAATTTAGAAAGGCGTTAATTAGCTAAATAATGGAAGAAAGGAGTTGGGAATGGTGAGGTGAACATTCGGCCCTTGATGAAGAAGGCCAAATTGTTGACATTTTGTATTTTGAGCTATATGGATTAAATTGTAAAGCTTAAATAATTGAGGGATAAAATAGTAAACTTCATAAAATTGAGTTTTGGATGAAATTGAATAGAATTAAATGTTAACAAGCTTTATTTGATATATTATAGATCAAGAATAAAAGGGGAAGGAGTTGGATCGTGGGAAGACCAAGGTAAACGAGTAGCCGGGAAAGCTTAAATCATATAATTCCGAGGTAAGTTTGTAAGCAATTGGATTGATACAAATTTTATTCAATATTGAATTGTATATGCTAAAGTGAAATAATAGACTTAATTGTATAAAGCCGAATGTGGTATGGGAAATATTTTATTATATTCGAAATGAGATTAAAATGCATATTTATATATGTAAGCTTGAATTAATTGGGTGGATTAAATATTTGTATATGTATCAAGGTATAGTTATACCTGAAAATGGAATGTGATTGATGCTGGAAATTGAAAATGAGGATTTATATATATATATATATATATATATATATGTTTATGTGGTTGAGGAAAGGATTTATTTACCAAGCACTGGGTGTGTGAGTTATCGTTTTTCATTTCTTCAAGGACCAAAATACCTAATAAAGGTAAATGAAAGTGTCAGGTAAGTCTCTAAGCAAATAATCATCGTATATTATTTTCGTAAATTAGCATATGCTGAAATTTGGAATTATTGTAATTATATGTGAATTAGCCGAATTTAGCTAAGTATAAAACTGATTCGGTTAAGTTATTTGTGTGATATGTGCTATTGAATGTTCGTATAATGAGTTCAAAATGCGTAAAACATTCGATATATGAAATGATTCAGGGGAGAAAATTTAAAGTATTACTACTCAGGCTATGAGCCTAGCAAGCCTTGGGCTAAATTTATCGGGCTTTATGCCTAGCAGGCTTATTGCCGGTGAATGATTATCAGACCTCGGGTCTAGCAGGCTTAGTGCCGGTGTGTGATTCAGGCTCATGCCTAGCAGGTTTTATACCGGTGACTTATAATACGAGCTTATGCTTACGAAATGATTGAATTATGGTGGCAAATGAACAAGCTTAAGCTTATTCAAGTGAATTTGATTATTTGGTCATAAGGTATGTATTGGCTTAAGTACAAATTATATGTGATGTTTATTGATTAAGTAAGTTGATAGATAATGTGTTTGTGTATTCGACATTTTTGGATATGTGGATAATATGATATTGATTTGATGTTGTTTACTTGCAACATTAGAGTATTCAATGGATGTATGAGTATTTATACATAAATAAGTTCGGCCATATGGAGATTTTATGGATATACATTCGGACATGTGGAATTACTTATATAAATATATGTACTTTCGATTGTATGGAGTTAAGTTGTATATGGTACTTATTAAATTGGTGGTATTCGGCTAAGATGATCAAATTGTACTATGTGATTTTATTAAGGTTATAAAATGATTTGGTGTATAATAATGAATGTTTGATCATGTAGTTATAATTGCTCAAGACTTACTAAGCTAAGTTAGCTTACTCTGTGTATTTGTCATTCTGTTTTATAGATATAGATCAAGCTACGAGCTCATGGGGATTGTCAATGAAGTCATCCACACTATCGACTTACTTTGGTATATTTAAAGTTTGGATTTCTGAACTTAAGGCATGTATAGGCTAGCTTAATATTTGGATGATATTTTGTAATGTATATAAGCCATGCGAAAATGGCTATACTTTTGTGTATAAGTATAATTAATGTTTGGAGTTTAAATGAAACAGTTCTTGGTTAACAGCAATAACGTGATTCTGAAAAATCACCAAAAATAGGAGAAATGGAATTAGAGAGTGAATAAGATATAGAATTAAAGTTTATCATGTCTATTTTTATATGAAATAAACAAAGTAGGAAAAGGAATTTTATATTATGAGATATTTAAAGTTTAGTGAGACTGATTCTGAATGACTTCGTGATTCTCTGTTCTGTCTTGGAAAAATTGTTAAAAATTGTACAAAAATAATCATGGAGCATAGTTTATATGATTAGAAACCTTAATGAGTCTATTTTTGATTAGAATAAACAAGAACATTATTGAAATTCTGTACAATGAGATAACTGAGTTTTTGTAAAGATAGGTCAGAACCATCAAACAGTGAAATAGGGAAAACTTTGATGAATAAACTGTACTAATCGGCCATATGAAAAATTCTGGAAAAATTATGGTAAGAAGATATATGAGTCTAGTTTCAAGGAAAATTTACGGATCCAAAATTCGAGTTTTGAAACTCGAGTTATGGTCAATTTAGTCAGCATGACGCAGTAGGACAGTTTTAATTTTTATGCCCCGAATTAGTAGTCAAGTCTAGTAATGCCACATACTCGACTCCGGCAAAGGTCTCCGGTAAGGGGTGTTACATAATTAGTACAATTTTCCACCACGATTTAAATTAAAGTTTGTTTAAAAAATAAATCAGAATGAATTTTTTTTTGTTATACCCTTATTTTCATAATAACACATGGTAAAATAAAGAACGAACCAATAAGAGCTTAGACAAGTATTAGCAGCTGCTCATTTGTTTGATCATTCATGACCAACCACTCACGAACCCCACTTAAACTAATTGAGAAGAAGATTATTGATGCATGATAATCTCGTATATTCTCAGGAAGGAGAATGTTAGACTAAGACCATACAGTATTATACATGATGATAATTGACATGTAATAGACCTGCCACCTAGCCGACCACCCAAGCAAGCCTACCATATTTATTGTTGGTGACACGACATTACTAGTCAGAGACCCTCCTCTCTCTCTATATATATCTCGGAGTGTGAGGAGTAAAGGATAAATCATTCTTTCTCCTTAAGAAAACCCTAGCACTGTCCTTACACCATATTCATGTTTTTCTCGCTTTTCTTATTTAGTTTCTTATTTTAGCTCTTCAACTGTCACAGGTGAACTAGAATTCTAGTAATTATCATTTTCTCGTCCTTATTGATTCTTTGTATAAAAAAATTTAGTTGGTACCATTGTTGTATTAACATCTAGGATGATGTTAATTTGATTGCATTTTATATTTTAATTTAAGAGATTGAGGTATGATATTGTCGTGGTAGTAGAAATTGTATTAAAAATGTGTATTATTAACTTTCTTGTATATTTTGTGAATTTCGTAACTTGGGCCAGATTTCACAAGGAATGTAAAGTTTTTGAACCCAACTAGGCCCAAACATAGTTCTGTCCAAAAGCAAACGGGTCGTAAAGGATGAAGTTGGATTGCTTCAAAATTCTTATTTTTCTGTTCTTTTATTTATTTTAACCCAAAACTCGGGTATGAACCCTAAAAACCCTAGACACAGGAATCAACAAATCCCATAGAATCTAATCCTAAATTGCTAGATTTTCGAGATCTCATCGAACATCACTATATTATCCAGAAAAAGCGAAGAGATCAAGCTCACCATGGCGGCCGAGGTGATGCTAATGAACGAGATAGAGGCGACAGCAGCACAAATGGGCATCGATATGAATATAGATTTCAGCTCCATCCAACTTCCTCCTGGTGAAAACTGTGGCATTATCAGGTATCAAACCTAATTTTCTTTCCCCAATATTTTAGACTGAATTTTGCATGTATATGTATGTTGGTGTGCGTGCGTGCGTGTGTTTTATTATTATTATTATTTTCTAATTTTCGTTTTAAACAGTGATGATGATGATGTTTACCACGACGACGAATTAGAGTTTGATTCCGGGTTTGGAAACGTTATCGTTGTTGATAATCTCCCTGTTGTTCCTCGTGAAAAGTTTGAGAAACTCGAGGGAGTTATTCGAAAAATCTATAGTCAGATTGGGGTGATTAAGGAGGATGGTCTTTGGATGCCTGTTGATCCTGAGACTAAGAAAACCCTAGGTTACTGTTTTATAGAGTATAATACTCCTCAGGTTCGCTAATTATGACTTTTGAATTGACTATTTTGATCTTATAGCTTTAACTTTCAAACCTGAGTTGTTTTTCCTTTATTGGTTGTGGATGTAGGAAGCTGAGCTTGCTAAGGAGAAGACTCATGGGTACAAGCTGGATAGAGCACATATTTTTGCTGTTAATATGTTTGATGATTTTGATAAGTACATGAAAGTTCCGGATGAATGGGCTCCACCTGAGATTAAACCCTACACACCAGGGGTAATATTAATATATTATTATATAAACTTTCTTTCCTTTGTTTTCATAGTTAATGAATTCGATGTCTGTCTTCCTTGCAATGGCTATAAACACACATTGGAAGTAAAATTGTTGATTTGTTGTTTGTTCTCATATGCATACTATTCTGGTTCGAACATTGATAATAAGCTACTTATAAAGGATGCTTTTGGAGTTTGTATCAAATGTTTTTATACCTTATTCGAGCTTTTTGAATATGTAAAAGATGTTTCTCCTTTGATTGAGGACAGGGTTAGTGCTGAGTATTTCAATTTTTTTTGTATATCAGTTTACTTGCATTAAGATTTTAGTGAAGTTAACCATAGATTCTTCTTTAAGTGCTATTATGAGATTTTATTGCTATTAGATGTGTTTCTAAGAACTATACAAGTATCTATAGCAAAGATAACCTCAAATCTTAATTCTTTTTTATGACACAAAACTCTCTGCTCTATCTATGCTTCTTAGTGCTTATATGTTAATTACTTAAATATTTTGTTGTAATTGCAGGAAAATCTTCAAAAATGGCTTGCTGATGAAAAGGCACGAGATCAATTTGTAATTCGTGCTGGTACTGATACCGAGGTTCTATGGAATGATGCAAGGCAGTCTAAAACTGAGCCTGTTTACAAACGCACTGTAAGTGGCTTGCTCTTGTATCACTTACAGTGGTTTGCAGTTTGTGAAATTCTCTCTCTCTCTTTATATCTATGTGTTCTTTTATGCATGGTGGTTAGTGATCCATTTTGGTATCTTTGACAGAGTAATGTTGGCTGATTTAGTTTAAGCGATTGCTTTTGTTATATACATAAACCCGTTGTCATTGTTTAATGTGCTCTGATTGTTTATAATTGGTCTTGTTTACAGTACTGGACTGAGAGTTTTGTGCAGTGGTCTCCCATGGGGACATACTTGGCAACGGTTCACAGGCAAGGAGCTGCAGTTTGGGGAGGTGCCAATACCTTTAATCGTCTAATGCGTTATGCCCATCCTCAGGTTAGAATTAAGCTTGCTTAAGTCATATATTAACCTTGCGAGTCCTCATCTTTAACATGCAATTATATACATGCAGGTTAAACTTATTGATTTTTCCCCTGGTGAGAAATTTTTGGTGACTTACAGCAGTCATGAACCAAGCAACCCTCGTGATGCAAATGTGAGGTTTCTGTACAATCTCCTTTTACTTTTTTTACTGTCCTGTTCTGATGTCACTTCTGATATAACCGTAAATGTATTTAGAGGGTTGTGATAAATATTTTTGACGTGAGAACTGGAAAAGTGATGAGAGATTTTAAAGGAAGCGCAGATGAATTTGCAGTTGGAGGAGCTGGTGGTGTTTCTGGTAATTCTTGGCCTGTTTTCAGGTGATTCTTCTGATAATCCTTCACATAATCAATTGGTTGTGTATATATATTAACCCTCTCCTTTCAGCTCATTTTGGCAAGCATTCTTTTATCTAATGAACCAATTGTTATGTTCTAGGTGGGGAGGTGGAAAGGAGGACAAGTATTTTGCCAAACTTGGGAAAAATATGATATCTGTTTATGAAACAGAGACCTTTAGTCTTATTGACAAGAAATCTTTGAAGGTTGAGAATGTTGTGGACTTCAGTTGGTCACCAACTGATCCCATTATTGCACTTTTTGTTCCTGAACTTGGAGGTGGAAACCAACCTGCTAGGGTAAGCACTTTTGCTCCACTTGAGATGGTCCATTGTGATCCGAAGCTTTGATGTTCTCCAATATGCCACTTGCTTGTATTTCTCAGGTTAGTCTAGTTCAAATGCCCGGGAAAGAGGAATTGAGACAGAAAAATCTTTTCAGCATCAGCGATTGCAAGATGTACTGGCAAAGCAATGGCGATTATCTTGCGGTGAAGGCTGATCGCTATACAAAAACAAAGAAAAGCACATACACCGGCTTTGAGCTCTTTCGCATCAAAGAAAGGGACATTCCAATTGAAGTTTTGGAACTTGATAATAAAAATGATAAGATAATTGCATTTGCTTGGGAGCCCAAGGGTCACAGGTTTGCTGTTATACATGGGGATAATCCAAGGCCTGATGTTAGCTTTTACTCAATGCGAAGCACTCACAATTTGGGTCGAGTTGCAAAGCTCACAACTCTGAAAGGCAAGCAAGCAAATGCTCTTTTCTGGTCACCTGGTGGTCGTTTCATAGTACTCGCTGGATTGAAGGGTTTCAATGGTCAGTTGGAATTCTTCAATGTTGATGAGCTTGAAACTATGGCGACTGCTGAACATTTTATGGCAACAGATGTTGAATGGGATCCCACTGGAAGGTAAAGCCACTAACAATTTGACAACATCTATATTGACTCTACGATTTTATGCTCATTGGTTTTGTGTTTGATTGAACCAAGATGCTTTACTATTAAAAGAAATAGAAATTGCTCCATTTTTTTTTTTTTTGTTTCAATAAGAAAAGTACTTAAAGTTTCTATTCTAACAAGTTTGCTCTGTATATGTATAGGTATGTTGCAACTTCAGTGACTTCGGTTCATGAAATGGAAAATGGGTTCAACATATGGTCCTTTAATGGCAAGCTACTTTATCGGATACTGAAGGATCATTTCTTCCAGGTAAATGAATGATTCTACCTAATGTATCATAAACAAGTTCCTGCAGTTAGATTGTTTATTCCAAGTGTTTGCGCCTTTGCCAGGCGATGATCTCAGTGCTTATTGGATATTTGTTGTTTGTCATATTTTATTGCAGTTCTTGTGGCGTCCAAGGCCACCGTCCTTCTTGACACCTGAGAAGGAGGAAGAGATTGCAAGGAACTTGAAGAAGTATAGCAAGAAGTACGAGGCAGAGGACCAGGATGTATCGATGTTATTGAGCGAGCAAGATCGTGAGAAGAGAAGGATGTTGAAGGAGGAATGGGAAAAGTGGGTTAGTGAATGGAGGCGCGCACAAGAGGAAGAAAAATTGGAGAGGCAAAAGTTGAGGGATGGAGAAGCAAGTGATGAAGAAGAAGAATACGAGGCCAAAGAAGTTGAAGTAGAGGAAGTGTTGGATGTGTCGGAAGAGGTCCTTTCATTTGAAGAGTGAACCTGTAGTAGAGGAGCTTGATTCTTCATTATGATGGTGTTACCTTTACTTTTTGATTTTGTTACCGTAAGAATTTTGGGTCATGACATTGCCAAGTCTAGTTGATTATGATTTATTTGAAAACAACTTAATTTTAGATCAGAATCAGATGTATACTTTTCGTCTGGTTTCAGGTTTCACTGCAAAAAGAGTACTAACAATGGTCATAAATTTTCAAATTTCAACTTTTGCTTTTCTTAGGGGCCCATTTGTTGAAATGTGATCCCTTGATGAAGATTTCTCGTTCGATATAATCTGGTTTATCGCGTAAGAGATGCATACCGTATTATTTATTTAGGTAAATTACATTCAAAGTTATTAGTAAGTTTAAGTTTTTGTCTTAAAGTTATTAAATTATTAGTAAGTTTAAGTTTTTGTCACTTGATTTTAGAAAGTTATAAAAATGGTCATTGAATTATTCAAAAGTTTTTATTCAAGTTTTTATTCAAGTTAACTGAATTATTCAAAAGTTTTTATTTAAGATATAGAATTATTAACTTTTTTAAAAAAATTTCAACTAGCAAGCTCTAATTTGCAATTCGAAGATCAATACGATGGATTAATATTTATCTATAAATAGAAAATTTGATGGTTAGTGTCGACGGTTGGAAAAAAAAAGTTAATTGGATTTTACTTCATTGATTCGTGACGTATAGTCCGTTACTTAAATAGAAATTTTTAAATAATTTAATAATTATTTTGTAATTTTTTAAAATTAAATAATTAAAATATAAATTTATTAATAATTTAATAACCTTTAGTGTAGGTTATCCTACTTTATTTATTATCAGAATATGAATTTCGAAATAGATTTTGTTAGTCATTTTTGCTTTTTGGATAATATCAGGACCCGACCCAAATATATATAAAAAGCCGAAATGGTTACTATTTATTTATTTTTTATATTCTAACCCACCGAGGCCCAAAAAAAAAAAAAGCCTCCCGTACCTACTTAATTGGAAACGGGAAGAAGATAATTCCTCCAAAATCCTCCAAACGAAACATGACCACCGCAGCTGAAACCCGCAATTGGCTAGAACTGCCGTTGGATGTGACGGCTTCGATTCTCTCCCGGATAGGTGCGATTGAGATCCTTAACAGCGCCCAAAACGTGTGTTCTCTGTGGCGGAACATCTGCAAGGACCCATTAATGTGGAGATCCATTGATATGCACAACTTGGGTGATTTATGGGACATGGACTATGACCTTGCGAAGATGTGTGTCCACGCTGTCGATCGCAGCTGTGGTCACTTGCTTGATATCAATGTCGAGTATTTTGGTACTGATGCACTTCTTCTTCATATCTCTGAGAGGTAAAGTTTCTTTCCCCCCTATTTTGTAATTATTTGTTTTTCAGGTTATGCTAATTATCAATTATCAACTTTCAGTATTATGATGTTAATGGAGTGTTATAATTTGATAGGTTTGGTTTATTGATAGTCAAATTCCGGGCATTTCCCAGATTTAGGGTTTCTTTAGCAATTTAGGTTTGGTTTCTTACTTGAACAGTAAATTTCAGGCTACCTCATGTAACTTATTTATGCACTTCTTTCAATCTTATGTTTTTTAATTAAAATATTCAATTGCCAAAAATTTAAGGCCTTCTCTGTTTTCAATGCCACTTATTTAGCTTATTACTGCAGTTCTTTTTTCTCTTTTAGCTCTGAATTTAGGGGGGCAATTAAGCTGAATTGAGTAAGGCGTAGTAGCATACATTAAACTTTCCCAATCTATTTTTGGTGTTTTCTTTATCGAGGTGCTAGGAGAATATAGGAAGGATAATGATTATTGTTAATATGATTCTTCATTAAGCATCTAATGCTTTGGTGGTTGTATGGCCTTGGTGTTTCCCTTGATGAATTTTAAACCCTAAACCCTAAAGCATCTAATTCTTTGGTGGTTGTATTTGATATTTACTTGTAGATATGCTCATAGCCTAGTCTTTTGTTTTCGTTGCTTTAACTGCAGTTGATTACTGAAGAAATTAATATGTATGAGCATTTAATAGAAAGATGATTGGTTGTTTGCATTCATAATTTCAATCACTGCTTATTTTTATTATGTTACAGTACTAAAATGGTTACGCAGTTGTTTGCAACTGCTATTACCTATCATTGCCCATGTTTTATTCTTCAAATGATGCTTTTTGCAGGTCTGTTCATCTTAAGCGTCTTCGAATAGTATCATGCTATAACATTTCAGATGAAGGGTTAAGTAAAGCAGCTTCAAAGCTTCCGTTTCTGGAAGAGCTTGAAATTTCATACTGCTCCATTTCGAAAGATGCTCTGGAAACTATTGGTCGCAGTTGCCCTCTCTTGAAATCATTCAAATTCAATGTTCAGGGATGCAGACGCTTCCTCTTGGAGTCTGATGATGAGGCACTAGCTATTGCACAAACCATGCCTGAATTACGCCACCTCCAACTTTTTGGGAACAAGTTGACTAATGATGGCTTGCTGGCCATTCTCAACGGTTGTCCTCACCTTGAATATCTTGACTTACGGCAATGTTTCAATGTTAGTCTGGGAGGGAACTTGGAGAAAAAATGCGTTGAACGCATAAAAAATTTGCGACGCCCTAATGATTCAACTCATGATTATGAGTTCTATACGGAAGTTCATGATACTGGGTCATCTGATGAAGATTATCCTTCTGGAATTTCTGACATAGACTTTATGTCCGATGACTATGATGATTATTTCGAGTTCTCGGGTGACTCTGATTATGATTTCGGTTATGACTATGATGCTGTGCTTTTTGACTGATGCCGTGAAATGAAGCAAGGGATACTCCTCCAGTGTCCAGGGTAGGGAATCAGGTTATTTAAAAACGGACTGCCTTATTCCTAATACTTTTGCACATTTTCTCTGTATCTGTGTTCAATACTCCATTTTATGTAGTTTTACCCTTTAGGGCGGGAATAAAGGTTTCTATGACTAAACCATTGTTCTTTGGTTTCTAAGACTTTTTGTGGCGGTCCATTTAGTGAATTAAAAGTTTTAAAACAAGATGTGTACATACATAATGCCTGGCTTTGGCTTTTATCATAATGGAATGCAGTGTGTTGTGTTGCTGTAGTGATGAATATTTGTGGGTGTTGTAGGATGAAGATGAAAATGGGAGAGCTGCTGCAAATTCAGTGATGTTATTGCAGTTGATCAGGTCAAATACTGCACTTTTGTGTTTATTTTGTTGCATGGTAGGTTGGCATTTGTATGAAATGTCGTGGTCATCGACGGTGGCACAAACAGATATTTTATCTTTTGAGGGACCTTTGCAGTTGTGTGCATTTTGTTTGCCATACTCTGCTATGTATAATATAATTATGTGGTAGAAATAGATGTTTGTCAAGTTTAGCTGCGTATGTAAGGGTGCCATAGCTCTGCCCAATTGTGGTTGTGGATAATGATGAATGAAATGAAGGGGCATAGTCGATTCTAACATGTAGGGTACTTGGGCATACATTCAAAGTTGAAGCAATCACCTCATCAACCCAATTACTTAGGCCCAGCTCTTTATCACACTGGGTCTAGGATAATACTAACCCAAACTCCATACTTACCCCAAACAAACCAAATATTAAAATAAATTGGATGAATTAATGAATGAATGAATAAAACTCTTATTTTCCTTTTATTCTCGTCCATGTAATTATTTTAGACATAGACAAAACTAATTGTGATAAGATTTACGTGACTGTGACATCCGAAATGGAAGGCCACATTTTGTCGGAATTGATTTCTTCTATCAAAAATTATTTTTATCAATCTTAAAAGTCACTTGGAAATACATAGAATACAGATAAAGCCAACTCGATGGTAAAAAGTATCTTTTATTTTGCATTTTTAGATGAATAAATTCGTCCTTATATGTTAAATCAAAAACTAAATCAATGCTTTTTATTGAAGATTTTATCTATTTTTTTACAATTAAGAACTGACGTGACTGATAGAATGACCAAAATGTTATATATGGAGTATTACGTGTATCTTATTCTGGTTTACAAGGATAAACTTTTAATCATAGAAATTGATGGAAATTTTAATAAAAGGATCAGTTTTTTCTTTGATCTAATGTACAACACTAATTTGCCCATTTTCTGACTAGAGAAGGTAAAATGCAACCCAACTATTAGCACAAGGACCTTCATAGTATTTTTACATGACCCCAACATATGTATAAGGGTCAGTTTATCATTGAGTTTGAAAATTACTTTTAGAAAGTTTGATAATGTTTACCATTGTTGTCAAAAAGTGTTTTTGAAAAGATAAAATATATGTTTTAAACATGATATTATAAAGTAAAAAAATATGTATTTAAATGATATTTAAATTCGTTAATATTATAATATATGGAATATATAAAATTGAATTACAATAAAATATTAAAAATAAGTTATTAAGTAATTAAAAAATTGGTTTAGCTTGAAAAGCAATTTTGAAAATTTTATATAAATTTTAAAATATTATTTATATTTATTTAATCCTATACTATTCTTACAAAAATATATATCGAAGAAAATAAAAGATTGAAGTGAGATTGGCATGAGGCCCGGCACTTACCTACTTACGCTGATCCGTCTTAGTTCTTCAGCTTTAGTAAGGGTCGGGCAGTCTTAGCTTTTTAATTGAATTTTATAAACCCCGTGGCCATGTGTCCTCAGCATTTCTGTCTATTCTTGTTCTTTCATTTTATTCCCATTGCTTTCAACCCGATCATACTTTCTTTTATTTATGCTTAATAAATATTTCTCTTTTACACACACACACACAAAGAAAAAGAAAAAGAATACAAGTAATTAATACTTTGAATCCTAAAAACCTATCATACATATATATAATAATCGGATTATGTCACTTACATGTTATTACATTATAGACAATTGGACCATGCCATATCACAATTTCGATTTCTGAGATCTGCCCCCTAATTTGTTATATATATTTTTCTCACTGAACGATATCACCTGGGAATTATTTCATAACTAGATCCAATTTACGTTTATAGAGGTTGTAATTATTAATGTTAATCATAATATATAAAGCTTCTTTTACGAGCTGAGCATATTTTTGTGTAGAATCCAACACTGCTTTATAAAAAGACTTACCAGACAGTCGAGATCGGAACTAAAGAAAAGATATCTTATGTCATGTCTTGTATATTATATAATAATGCCAAGTGCCTAAATATTGTTTTAGAGAAGCCTTAGCTGCTTAATTATTAAAGAAACCATGCAACTTATTAAAAGTGAGGGCCAATGTTGATAAAAGGAATTTATATATGCTTTTTAATTACTAACTAACAATACGCATTTGCTTTCTTGGATGCAATTCAAGCTATGGAGTTAGATTGGTTAATTAGGAAAGCTTGTATTTTTTTATTTTTTGGTCTCTAATAAATTATTAATTCAAATTTGTTTACCAAAAAGCTGCGAGGAGGATAGTGTGGTGGAGATTGAGGATGGTTTGCTTTGTTTAGGTTGGAGCTTAAGGAAAAAGGAAGGTTGGGGTAGGGAGTTGCTAAACATGCTCCTTACTCGGGGTTGAAAGAGTTATTTATATAAGTTTGGTCTCCTTTATCACATGTCACATCTTGATTGATTTAGTTGCCATTTCTATAATTCCTAGTTAAGTGAGTAATATAACCTTACTAAAGTTGTAGGACATGTAATAATAAGTGATAATTATCTTGTCGAAATAATATTATTGTCAGAAATAATTAATTTATATATTTTTTAAATTTGATTGGAACAATACTTATAGCGAAAGATGTATAGTTAGCATAATTAAGTGATTGAGTGAGACAGTGATATATATGTAACAAATTTAAATCTTTGAACAAATTCCTTTTTAAAAAAAATTGTCCTTCAACCCTCCCCAAGTCCCAAAATAATGGTTTAAATCGATGGAGTGGGACAGAATCTAGCAGTTAGATGGGTAACCAGTGATTAATAATACATCAAGCATGACTTTGATTAGATTAAGCGAATAATAAACAACAGCCATTGGAGACATCAACCTTTGTTTTTCCAAGAATCACCCCCACAAGTTTCCTTTTTTCCAATTTTGGGTAATACATTAATTACCTTTTGAGGTTTCGAACCTAAAATATTACCATAAATAAATCTAATATTCCCCACACTAAAAAAACCATTAAATTGGTGTCATGATTTTCAACTAATTGAATTGAATTTCTTTCATGTTGAAGAGGAAGTTTGTTGTGATCTGAAGTGGAAGTGAACACAACTTGTCCGATTGTCGGCCTATCAAAACAGCGGGAATATTGCTATTTTGTTTACTAACTAATTTCACCTTCTCTTTCTTATTACAATCATTTATTTTTTTAATTTATTGCTTCCTTTGACGGCCCTCTAGAAATGAGTTTATTTAATTTACGTGTACACATAAGTGTTGCCGCCTGCCAATTCAATGCATTCATCGCGAATCCTGGGATTTGAATTTCTCATTCTAATTAATTTTTATCATTTCCAATCATCCAGATTTACTATTTCTCATTTGGAAATCATCATATTATTTGACTTTATACTTTGTTAATATGAAATTACCTATTCTCGATTAAATCAACATTTTTTTTACTTAGGGGGCATGCTGGACTTGTGACCGGGGCCGGGGGACTCCACCTACATCAAAACAGCTGCTTCGTAACTTTCAATTATAATTTTTTAAAAGGGTTACTATTCTAAAAATTTTAAAGGGATGAAATTGAAAATTTATCATTTTAAAGGATAAAATACAAAATTATCATTATACTGATTTACAATTTTAAAAATTTTAAAGACATTAAAAATGTAATTTTAATATTTTGGTGGTTAGGGTTATTGCTTGTCATCGAATGAATTACCTCCTTCATAAACATTCATACCATGTATCTATAATACATAGACAAATGTCATATATCACATTGATTTCACTTAAAAACCTATGATTACGACAACAAACATTCCAATCACATCCAAAATCATAAGTTATAAATACTCATCTTCCATAGCAATAGACATTTCTCGTTAATCAAGCTCCGTTAACACACTTATCATGCGTAAACTTTGTATATAAACAATGGATAATCTTCTCCACCCTAATTATCGACCAACGTAATTAATATGATTTAAATCAACATTATAAATTCTATTTATTTTATTTATTACCCTTTAATACATTTTTATACCACAAAATTCATTAGTCATGGTGTTAACTAGAATTAATTAATTTTGCGAATGAAAAACGAGGTATTAACATCCCTAATACCTTGTATTAATGCTATAGGAGACCGTGGAATATAATAATCTACTATACAATATAGATGCATCTTCTACCGTGGATTAGTTTTTATTCAAGGGATTTATTAATTAGAATTATTTAATGAAACTATACTTCTCAAGATTTTTTTAATGACTTTATAGTCGTTATTAAATAAATATTATATGCAGCGCACTATAAATTATTAATAATTATATTGAATATTGTTGTACCCCAACACGTTGTTAGTCAAAGATCCTTCAACAATAAGTTTACTACTAGTAAGTCAGGAGGTGAACTACGATTTCACCTTACCGAAATGGCTATTCGGACAAAAAATGATTTAATCTATCTTCATTGGGAACATGAAGTCATTAGTCACCAAACATACCGTGGACTCAACTGTTTTATCTCATTAGAGTCAGAATAAATGACAGGGTTTATCTCGTCCCATCAAAGATAGTTAAATGACAAGTTCAACATATTAATATCATATTATGTGGGGTTCTTGCCTATAAATATCTTTAGGAATAATGAAAAAAAAGGTCAACCCTTTGAGAGTACTAAGCTTACATTCTACCAACACCCTTTTAGTTCCTAATGTTTATGTTTTCTTCACCGTTATTCTCCATAGCCTCCGCCTCTCCACCCTGATTGGGTGACTCGACATCTACAACAACCACTGTATTCTTCTTTAGTTGTATCATTGCATCAACAAATATAAAATGTTATTATGAATAATAAATGAATTAAGATTTAAGAAATATTTTAGGAACAATGTTAGCAAAAGTCTTCTGGAAGATTAATTAAATAACATAGAACGAGACTGTCTTGATAACACATGACACGACAAAGACAAAAGAAATAATGTAAATTAATTCGAGAAACGAATAATTAATGTATGAACCGAATCTTTAGTCGGGTCAAGAAGCAGCACATTTCATAACGTTAATTTCATCGCCAAATCTTTCTTTGTAATCTCAATGATAACTTTAAGCTGAAGGTTAAATCTTCTTTAGGTGTTTTAATTATTGTTGAGGATAGAGAAAAAAAAGGCAATGTAGCAAAAACCAAATTTGAGACCGTGTTTAAAACCTACAAGGAACATTTATTGACCCCCGCCCCGTCCTTTTCAGGTCTCCATCCAAATGCAATGCCAATGATGTTTATTTCAGATTTGTTTACATAAAAGATTTGTATTTTAAAATTAGATTATAAATAAAATCATAAAACTATTTGATTCAATAATTAATTCATCGCTTAATTTGTAAGAAATAGGGGCAAATTGTATTGAAGATCATACGTTAATTTCATCAAAAAATCATACCATCATTTGATTTAGCAATAAATTAATTGCTTGATTTGTAAGAAATATTTAGTAATAGGGACAAACTCTATGGAAGATACGTTAATTTCATCAAAAATTCATACGACCATTCGATTCAATAATAAATTCATTGCTTGATTAGTAAGAAATCTTTAGTAACAAGGCAGGTAGAAGTTTTGGCCACTGATTCAATGGGACAATGACATATTTACTCCCTTTCTAAATATTAATAATTCAATTTAAGTTGTATTTTCATTAATCCAGTAAAAGAAGATTTCCATTTTTGGTCCCTACTAAAAATTAATAATTCAAAATAAATTCTTTTAAGTTTTAAGCATAATTTTTAAAAACTGACCCTTAAAATTTATAAATTTGTCTCAGTCTCTTAATACAAAATTCTGGACTTTGCCTCTGTGTACTATGTATTGTTGTTTTAAATGAGAATTGAGGCAAGTATATATTAAGGGTAAATAAGAGCAGAAGCAAAGTCCCGTGAATGAGGGGGGGTGTTTGAGCTAGCTTTGGAGAAAGTCTTGAGTCTCAAAGCGATGGGAGTGGTACAAAGAAGCACGGGCAGCACAGCAGCTCCACTTAGTCGGAAGCACTTTATGCTGGCCTTTTCCACGGCACCCAAGTTTCAATTTCCGCATTAACTTATTCATGGGGCCCTTACTTTTGCATCGATTTCAAATTTTCCTATCTACTACAACCCAATATTCATGAAAAATATTAGTACTATATACATATATGAAATGAAAGCAGAAATCATGTTAGGCAATCAGGGACTTGTTCCTTTCGAATGGGACCCGAGCTAGAGTCCCATCAATGAAAGGAAGGTCCCCCTTCCCTCTTCAGCCCCAACTGTTGTTCCAACAATGCAACCCCAGCCTTTGCTCACATCACATGTCATGCATGCACTGTTTGATTTGGCCGTCTCAAATTTGCTATCACTCTATAAACCTGTCATGCCTCTTGCTTTCTTCAATTAATTACAAAGATATTTAATAACTCAATCACTGGTATATTAGAGGCAAAGTTGGAATAGGGTTTTGTCTGATAAGAAGTATACTTTGTGGCTAACTAGTATAATTTGTGCTTTGAATTATAAGTGGATGTGTGGATAGAATAAAGCAATTGCAGTGTCAATGTGTGATTTCAGTTCTGTCCTCAACCAACGGTACGGTTCTAACTTCAGCTGTCAATGTTAGCTATGTTTTTTTAACATAATCTGCAAAAAAGAAATTATTTTTTCTGTTTGGTGAATCATTGTCCAACCTTTTACACAATGACTTTAATGCCGGCTTCAATAATTTTACTAGGAATTTAATATTATAATATTATTGTTGGGATATTTATAATTGGCAGTCCACTAATAGAATAATGATTTTCCATTCAAAGGCCAAAAATTCAATGCATTAGAGAGAAGCCGTATTTGCAGAGTTACGTTATTAGTTACGACAAAATTATTTAAAAGTTGTATTCAATGTTCCAGCTTCTCAATAATTTTGTATGCAGCGACGTAGTATGGTGAATGAATAAAATTGAAGTGGCAGTTAAAAGCGATGCAGGGAGAGCTTCACGTAAGCTGCAGAAACCCCCAAAACTGTGAAACCACACGCGTTTAAAATTCCAAAGCAAAAAAAAGGTAGTCAAGTTAAAACGCAACCTCTGCCACGTGACGAACACCCAGTCGCACGTGCCAGAAACCAAACGCATCGTCCTATCAGGGTCTACCAGTTTTACCACAGTAAAACGTTATAGCCTCTTCTCATAGGTAAACAGCAAAATCTCCTATTTCGAAATTTCACACTCACGTGTATGTATGTCATTGTAAACCCTAGACCAAGTTGATGGCTTTATAAAATTCATTAACCGCTAATTACAGCCTCGTATAATCTCCGTGTCCGTACATTGACAAAGCATAAATACCCCTAACCAACCAACCCCCCCCCCCTCTCTCAGTTCCATTTGCCTTTCTTCTCTCAAAGCTAACCAAAAAAAAGAAACCAAAGAAAGTCCAAAAAGGCTTCTTCTTCTTCATTTCTTTAGTTGGTTTAGGGTCGATGATCTTTCTGCGTACGGACTGGGTATTGTTCAGAGATCCTAATTTTCAGGTCCCAGCCAGCCCCTATAACAAAAAAGCCTGTTCTGCCTCTGCTGCTTTCAGTATGTGCATTTAATCCCTCTTTTTTTTTTTTTTGCAAGTGCAATCCTTATTTTTTCTATTTTTTTTCTCTCTTCCTTTTTTATTCCCTGGGCACCCCATCTCTCCCTTCAAACTCGCTGTGATTTCCTTTTTTTTCTTTAACTCATTGACTCTTCTCTTCGGCTCTCCTTTATATATTAGCATCTGATTCGATTTACTATATCCTCATCAATAAAAAAAATAAAAATAAAGGTTCAAAATTCATTGCTTTCACCCACCGCTGACCTGTTCTTGTTCACAGATTTTTTGTTTCTTCTCTCTAGAGAGAAACCAGTGAGCAAATCAGGGTGAGGAACATAAAATGTTCGAGTACAAACGCAAGTCAGAAAGTGAGTTGAGTTCAGAAACAAGGAATTCATCGAGTCAAAGTTCAATGAGTAGTGAAAGCTGTAGCAGTTTTAGTCGTCTCTCTTTTGAGCTTCTTCCAACATCTAGGACCAACCCAGAAAACCTTTCTCTCAAACCTCACCGATCTTCCGACTTCGCTTACTCCGCTATCCGATCCGTCACCTTCGCCCGCAAAACCGGCCTCACGTTCCGTGATTTTAGAGACTTACGCCACATAGGTTCCGGCGACATTGGAACTGTCTACCTCTGCCGGCTGGCCGACGTGGATGAAAAATGTTGTTATGCGATGAAGGTGGTGGATAAGGAAGTGTTGGTAATGAAGAAAAAAGTTCACCGTGCTGAGATGGAGAAAAAAATCCTGAAGATGCTGGATCATCCATTTTTGCCTACTTTGTACGCTGAGTTTGAAGCTTCTAATTTCTCTTGCATAGTTATGGAGTACTGTTCAGGGGGTGACCTGCATTCTCTTAGACATAAACAACCTCAAAAACGCTTCTCTTTGAACTCCGCAAGGTACCATTTTTTTTCTACTACTTCCATAGCTCACAGATTTTTTGAGTCCTAACTCCATTGGTATTACATTGATATTTGTTGCATGCTTTAATCTGGGTGTCTGTGTCCTTGTGTTGCAAACCCATAGCCAGACTTATTCTAATCTCTGTTTGCTTCAGCTATGCAAAGCCACCACCAATAATAAACCTTATCGCTTTTTTTTTTTTTGGCTGTTCTAAAGTTTGAAAGCGATAATTATACATGATCTTCCTTAGATTTGTTCTACATGTCGCCTCGTAAACTTTGTTTTATTTCTAATTTACCAACTTGTTCATAAAAAATCTGCTATCATCCTATTTTCTGGATCCATGTCATTGTCAATTTGCCATGCAAGCAGCGATAAGAGTTGCGCTTGTCATCAAATTCTTTTGTTCTCATGTTTAGTAGCTGCAAAAATTTTCTCATACCGTTTTGCATGATTTCGTTTCCATTGCAAAACAACTTCTTTTAAGTTAATAACTTATTGTGTGGTTTGTTTTCCAGATTTTATGCAGCTGAGGTTCTGGTAGCTCTAGAGTACCTTCACATGCTGGGTATTATCTACAGAGACCTAAAACCGGAAAACGTTCTAGTCAGATCAGATGGTCACATCATGCTCTCAGATTTCGACCTTTCACTTTGCTCAGACGCGATCCCAGCCGTTGAATCTCCATCATCTTCACCCGACCCAATGCCGCCACAAAACCAGTCCTGCAACCGTCCGCAACCAACCCGACTCGCCCGCCTCTTCCGAAGGTTACTGCGGTCGAAGAAGATCGAAACACTCACACAAAGTAAGCCATTCTTCGTGGCGGAGCCTGTGGCTGCCCGATCGCGTTCCTTTGTCGGGACCCACGAGTATGTCTCACCAGAGGTTGCCTCCGGTGGGTCCCACGGTAATGCCGTTGACTGGTGGTCTTTCGGGATCTTCATCTACGAGATGATCTACGGCCGTACACCTTTTGCGGCTCCATCCAACGAGCTTACGCTGCGCAACATCGTAAAAAAACCTCTAGCTTTCCCAACCCACTCGTCTTCCTCCCTTCTTGAGCACCACGCGCGTGACCTCATTTCCGGCTTGTTGAACAAGGACCCCAGCGCTCGCTTGGGATCCAAACGCGGTGCTGCCGACGTCAAAACGCATCCTTTTTTTAAAGCACTGAATTTCGCGCTCATAAGGTCGGTTACGCCGCCGGAGATTCCTGGGTTAAGGCGGCAATCAACGGCGTCGTATTACCAACCAAAGAGCGAAGAACAATCAACCGCGTTTGATTTCTTCTGAGAAACTCAACGGCGTCGTTTGCGCCACATGTTCTGTCTGCTCTGCTCATACCCAATTACGTAAATATAACAAGATAATGAATGAATTACAATTTTATGGGGTTGATTAGTCAACTCTTTCTGATCACTTTTGTTAATTCAAAGTACAAGAAGCATCCTATCATAATTACTTTTGACTCGTTACCAAAAAATTGGACCGCAGCGAAACCTTAAGTCCAAGTGCTGGTAAAATTATTTATTATATCTCGTGGTGAATGATTACCCACATCATTATGTTAATCATATTTTCATCTCCACAAAGAATTGAGTTACAATTATACCAAAAGGTGTAGCGAAAGACAAATTGCACCAATTTATTAAAACTTTTTCATCTATCTTCTCCATTTATTTTAATAATCTACACTTGGGGTATTTTTTTTTTATTACTTTTTAGGACAATTACAATTAGTGTTAGGTCCAATCAAAATGTTAGTACATAAACATTTTTGTCTTGAATTATGTAAGTAGATATAAGGTACAATGGTATGTGGTGGGCATGTTCGAGAATATTTTGCAAAAAATATATATATTTGGCGAAAATTAAGAAAAAGTTAAAATCGTGTAAGGAGGAATTTGTGTGCCACAAACTACAAGAGAAAGGTACATATTAATCTCAGTTGGATAATAACATCTAACGACTTTGCACCTTACTTTACTACCCCTAGTCATCTATGTATAGTTTTACTAGAAACAAGAAAGGAAGGGCAGCTACAAAAAAAGTAGAAAAAGACCAACGATACATAAATGATCAACCTTATCTCCAAACATGAAATGTGGGATGATAAGGACAGTTTAAGTCATTAATTAAATAACCATATAGCAGGGTTTAATGGAGAATGATTTCCAAATTACAAGGTGGATTTCGACAATCGTTTAAGATATTCAACCCCGCAATACATTACGACATGTTTTACCATTAGGCCGGTGAGTAGGGTTGATTATGTTCTGGTCGTAAAGTGAGTTTGTAATAAATAATCTTCCCACCTTTTTGACAAAGGGAAAAACGTGAATTTTGATATACTAGTCGCTGTCTTGAGCCTTCGGGAACAAGTTCAGCATTTGACCCTTGCCTCATGCCATTGTTTTTACTTCTCAATGGGGGCAATTATTTGTGTGTTAAACTTCCAAATGGATAATTTCTTTTTATTTATCCAAAGAGATACAAGTAGAATATTACACACAATTTACGTGTAATGTTCTTATATATACATTTTATGTTTGATGCGAATCCATATGTTGACCATTTAACGTACATAAATTAGTAAAATTTCAAATTTAAGTTTATAAACAATGAAAATATCTTTTAAGAGAGTTTGCCTCCCAAATAAATTTGAATTTACTTAATTTCCAATGTAATCAATTTCTTTTCTAATACAGGAACAGTAACCGGAAAAATGTTAAAAAAATAAAACAATATTTAGCCCCTAAATTTAGAATTTCTTTCAAACTTGGTCCTTGAACCTTTTTGGTATACAATGGTTTCAAAAACTTGGCAACCTTTTTCAATTTGATTATTGAACTTGAATTCTTTTAAGGTGCAATGACACAACTCTATCTTAAAGTGTCACATTATTACACTATTGAAATTAGAGTTCTGGAGTCAAATTAAAAAAAAACTAACAAGTTATACAACTAATATGGATAGATCAAATAGAAAAATTAAATATCAAAATAAAATAGTTACCAAACGTTAGTTCTATAAAAAAAAACTACATTAATAATTCTAATTATAATGGAAACATAAAAAAATCTCATGTTAAAAGTGTTTATGAGCTAAGTGAATTAATAAATTAAATCTATTTTAAGTTAAGTTTAAATTTAATTAATTTAAGTCGAGTCAATTCAAGTAATAAAAAAAATTATTTGAAAATATTAGATTGGAACCGAGATTAACTTTTTTTTTTTAAATCGACTCCAAATCCATGAACTACTTCGGCTCATATCAGGAGGGACCCACAAAATATGTGCCAGCGCCGCTTTGACAGAGTAGGATAAACATCCAGTGGCAAGTAAAGAATCCGGTGTGAGGCAAAGCCCATTATGATCATGCAAAATTAAGCCTAATACATCATCGGCATCTCCCAGATATATTCTTTTTCTTTTTCTCTTTATCATTTTATTTTTTAATTTTTAATTCAGTTCACATTAGTTTTCTTGTTCTTAAATATATAAAATGAAAATGATAATAATTTTAGTTGAAATCTAGAGCCAAAAGGCGTGTAAAAGTGGTAACGAGTTTTTTTTTTTTTTTTGCAAATGCCGAGGTTGTAGAAAAAGGATCATTTTCGCAAACATTCTATTCCCACGCGCCTCTTACGCCGTTTATACACATCTTCCTCTTTTTCATTTCAAGCGTTCCCACTAATTTAACCATGACTTCATCGCCTATTCAATTTTTTTTTGGTAAGTAAGAATTTTTTGTCATCCATAAATAACACTACAAACTTAATGTACAGTAATTGCATTAAGCACTCATTCTCTTGTCAACTAAACATTCAAAATTGACTTACATCTAGCTAATATATTCCTTACAACTCCTTTAATTTCTTTGAAAATAACCTGAACCAATGTAGGCAAACTTTGATGAAGCCTTCTATACACACCAAGCCAGGCCAGCCTAAAAAAAGTTGAAAGAGATCTTCCTCTGCCATTCCTAAGAACCCTGTCAAATATATTCTGCCAAGAATCATTTCCTCATGAAAAAAAAAAAAAAACCATTTCTCGATATATGTGTGTCATCCTTATAATTTATTTTCATCTTTATTTGTGTCAAAATATTATTATTTAGTAGTAAAAAAATTACATGCGTAGCATATTAGTAAAATGTTGGATTTTTAATCAAAATCGATGAATCAGAAATCACAAATACTGATGATATTATGTTCTGTAACAAACTGGTGTCATTTTCGATGGCATATTTATCCCAAAATATGATGTTGAAAGCATATAGCAGATTTGACATATATGGTTATAGGGAGTTTGATTTATTAAGTAGAAGGAAAGGTGTTGGTCTAAAATACTAACAATAATGGGGTGGAGAGTATTGACAACACATGGGGGGTGTCCATGTGACCACCTGCCAACCAGGCAGCTCTACCGGCTGGCTTAAAAGCGTTGTCTCCGCCTTTGTCTAGGAGTCTAGAGATAGATCGACCCTCATCCCAACATAAAGCCACCAAATAGCTGTCCCCACCCCACCCCCGCGTGGCATCCTCTTCATGCCTACCACGTGGATATTCGTCTCATTACTCCTTCATCACCCGCCCTTGGCCCCGGCCTTTGCCATCCCAATTTCGTTTTAAAAGGTCATTCATGCAATAAAAAAGAGAAAAAAGAAGGTTGAAAATGAGATAACAAGGACAAGAAAGGGTATACATATAGGGTTGTTTTGGGTTTCATAATAAATATGGCGGGTTTTGTTTACTTGTCGTTCTTCAATTGGTAATGGTGATGTAAACAGGTATAATACTTAAATAGCAAAGTGAGATTTCAAATTAAAGAAAAAAAAAGATGTTTGATGGAGGAACTAAGAGGATGGGGACCAACTAAGTAAGGGTTAGATGATCCTTTCTAGCTAATTAAATATTTTGGAGTTTTGACTTTGGGTTTTTTGTTTTAACAAAGCTATTTGTCAACAGATGCTTATACAACTGTACTAGTAATATTTTAGAGAATTTGTTGGGTTTAGAGCTGTGGTTTATTTGGACTATCGCCTTAAGTTAAAGATTTATTGAAGTCAAGTGGCAGTGGTGTTTGATGGCTCCATCGAGGTGAAATCTTTGAACTTGAATCAGCAGCACAAATCTTCAACTCTTGAGCTGTAATTCTAGGGAATATGTAAAACCATTTTACTTAATATTTTAAAATAAATAAATGAGGTCAAAAGTGTTGGTAATAATTAGAAGTTAAAAGAATCTCGAGGTTTAGTTGTAAAATGTAGGTTATTATTATTAATTTTGGCTCTTACTTGAGATTAAAGAATTAGAGAAGCACAAGGTGGCAACATGGGAAAGGGAATGAAGAGTGTCAGAATGGATAGTCAACTCAATGGAAGGTGATGCTTGGTATGCGTCAGATTCATAGATTATAGGCATCACTAGTCACCACCAAATCGTTTATTTTATTTTATTCGCTTTTCTTATCTCTGGGTGTATCCTCTCCTTCTGCATAATGTGTCAGTTGAAACCAGTAGTCTTCAATAGTTACCCAAATAGCTTAATTAAACGGATTTAATCCCGGAGGGTTCACCTAATGAATGAATATATAATTTAGATGTTGAGAACAGAGACCAAGTAAACTAAAGATGATGGATGGATGCATCTTGGAAGAAGAGAGGCAGAGGGAGAGGACCATAGTATTTGCTATAGCCTGTTATGTTTTGTCTAGTGTCTGTTAGGATTTTGCATGGGGCAGTGTTCTTTGCAGTTTGCAGATTCTCGATTATATATATATATGTCAATTTCGGTAGGTTGCTCTCAACTGCTATTTTCATTCACGCTATATGCCATAAGGATTAAAGATTCCTTCCTTACATTAAAGGCCGAATTTTAACTCCTACCCATTGAGCTCTTTTTGTGCAAAAGCCCTAGAACGGGAAGTCAAGAAAACAAAGAGCTAGAACTCATATGGGCCCATCAAAAGGGTGCCCATTGACCTACATATCTGAGCGTGGACTTTGCTATAGAGGCCTACATTAAGAAAGCTTGGAGCGAATAGGTTAGTTGGGTTTTAAAAGCTGGCCATTTTGGTTCAGTTCTCCATGACTGCATGGACAGGCACTATGGTCGACTTGGTTTACAGTGACCTTTAGAAATTGGGTTTCGACAGTAGTTGGAAACCCATCTGTATGGATCCATATGAGGCCTTCTTAGGGGCTTGTGTTTTGTTTTCTGAAGGACGATAAACCCTACTTTCATTGAGAAAGGTATTGGATCGGTAGAGAGAATCGACGACAAAGAAAATGGGAGGGAAATTATTTGTTCTTCGGCAGGCCTTCAATTTCCGATCGGTTTCATCTCTGAAAAACAACGTAACTTTGATTCCACAAGCCAATCCTCCAATTCGCAGCACGCCAACCTCAATCTTCTCTCAGATTTCAAGAACCTTGTGTTCCTCATCCTCAGGTATTATCAGCTCTCATTCGATTGCACCATTGTGTGTTTTCCTTTTTCGTTAGTTCTAATTTGATATGAATAAGGGGAATAACTTTTGGTTTCAGTTTCATCGGATACGAGACAACCATCTCTAGCGAGGCTTCCGTTTGTGGATGCATTCTTGGCAAAGGCGAAGAACAATAAAAATCTTTTATCAAACAGGAAGATTTATTCGCGTAGATCTACCATTTTGCCCGAATTCGTTGATCAAACTGTACGGATTTACAATGGGAAAAATTTTGTTCGCTGCAAGATCACTGAAGGCAAGGTTGGTCATAAGTTTGGCGAGTTTGCCTTAACTCGTAAAAGAAAACATTTGAGAAGCAAGGCTGAGCCTGCGAAAAAGAAGGGCAAAAAATAAGCATTTGCAACCAAAGATCACATCTCATTTCGGTAAGACTTTACCTAACTCTAGTTTGTTTAGAAATGAGAACATTACATCTCCCAGGTTTCTCTCTTTCTAGATTAGGCAAAATTTTCATTATGTATGAACTAGATTTAGTAATATAGTAGTGTTGAAGTAGGGAATTTTCCAAAGAAACCAGTTTGAAGTTTTGGGTTTATGATTTTATGAATGAGTCCGTAAGTTTTTCGCCTGCAAGACATTCATGCATTCTTTATTAGACTAATTTTATCCATCTCCTAGCAATCTAATAACTTGCCTATGTGATCAGCAAAGGTCTCCATATCATCACTTACCAAGCTTTGTGTCTAAGGTACTAGATTGATGACATGTTGAGGCTTAAGACAATAGGTTAGCTTAATGTAAGCAAAGTTGTTTCTTTTGTTTGTTCAGTGATATGGAAGACTCAAATCTCCCACATTTTGTTGCTTGGCTATTCGATTGTAATGGTTGATTGGTTGAGTGGGGTTTATTTGTTATCAGGAAAGCTTGTCTATAACAATTAACAAATGATGGTTTCAATTGCTGGATGGTGATTTTCGCTCTTGTTTTTTTTTTCCCAGAGAGTGGTGATTCAGGAGAAATATGGGCTGAAAGGAAAGCAATGAAACAAGGAAGAAAATGGTTTTGAAGTCTCCTTTCTTTTGTTCAATGATTGTAGGATTTTGTTTGGTCAGCTCTTGGCCTGCACAATTGTTATGAAAAATTGATGTTTTTAGTTATCCTTACATATGTCAGAACTCAGAATTATCAGTTGACAAACAACGGTTGGATTTTAGTTTTACAATAAAATTATTGAATAGGGATATTGTAAGCGAGTTTGATTTGAATACACCGACGAAGGTGATGGTGGCATCAAAATGTTGCCATCCAGCTCTTTATCTCTCCTTTTTTTGTAAGACAATGTACAACAATTGGTGTTATTTTCTTTGATAAACGATTTTGAACTATATAAATTTCCGTCTGGTCCCAAAATTTTTAATTATGTCACTTAAGGTGAAAAAAGTTAGTCGTATGGTTTTGTAATTAGTTGCCAAAGGAAGAACTTAATGAAGCTATAAGATAATTTAGGGGAACGTGACTAATATGAACTTTGCCTTATTATGAAGAAAACCCATTTAAAGTCGCCCCACTTCCACTGTAGAGTCGTTGGGGTTATTTAAATCCTAGTATAACGAAGACTGCAGACTGTAGGAAAAGAATTAAGCATCGCTGTTGTATATATAAACGTACTGTATTTCTAACATGTACAAATCAAATTACAAATAAAATATAACTAAAATTCCAAATCTACTCCACAACAATGTATGCAAGAAAGTCTTCATGCAAAGGCAAATTTCAATACCTCTGCCAGCTGAAGACAAACATCCTAAAGGCGAAGGCAAATGGGTGTAATAATATCATAAATTATTCCTCAAAAACCTGCCTGCCACGCTCCACCAGCGAATCTTCCAACTTGGACAGACATTTGACATATGAAATGAACTTCAAAGGGTCAGCAGAAGTTTATGTTTATCCTACGGAGTTAATGATTCCTGTCTGGTTAGAACAAAGACATGAGCAACTGGGTTCACTCAACTCCCTCTTAACAAGCCGCTTGTCTCTATTAATCATAAGTTTGATCAGAGGTAGCTTTTGCGATACTTGCCGCCATATTTCATTAACAGTTCCATTTGGATGAGTATAGTCATAGTACCTCTTCACCTGAATCCACAAATTTGAGATTTTATGATTACTGCCAACTATTTGATGATGATGATGCATGACAACGTATGAAGAAACAAAACCGAGCATGTAATTTACTACCACACTCCTCTTAGTGCCTTTTACAAACATAAGGGACTAAATGCTGCCGCAAGTCACAAGCACAGAAACAGACAGAAAAATGATACCAATGACTCTTAACAATGGAAATTGCTTAAAAACAAATATCGATTGCAAATCCATATATAGATTTCCATACACATCTAACCACAAGATCCAAGAAATTTGAAATCAAAACCATATCATTGCCAAGAAATTTTAACCAGAGATATTTGCTAAACAAACTGCAAGGTGTAAATGAATGTATATTTATATTGAACAGATGTAATTGGATAAATTTGATCTCTCAGTAGTAATGCAGCAAATAATGAATGGAAAAAGGAAAAAGGGCAGTGAAAATAGCACAAACCTCCTTCATTGCTTTCTGATATTCAATTATTTTCTGTTCAGGTACTTTTCTCAGCAATGAAACAAGATATCCTGGTTTTAGTGCAGTTGTAGTTTCCACAAATACTGAAAACTTTTTGTAGTCTATGATATCTTCAAAAGGCAACTCAATGCTATCACTGACTATCACAGGGACACACAAGCTAACTATAGAATCAAAGAGTCTGCAAGCTGATGGAGTATCCCCAGCAGGATTCAAACAGAACTTTGATGTGTGCATCCCCCGTGAAGCAGCTCTTCGATTCTCCCTGGATTGTGTTCCGTGTTTTATCACCACATCCTCTTCAGTTTCAAGTATTTGGAAAAGCAAATCACGGATTTTTCCTCCCTGCATTTATAATAGGACCAACAAACAAGGAATATAAGTCCACCTAAAATTATTGTCTTGCACGTGATATTACCAATAGATCATGGTATGCTAGTCATTCATGCGAGATCTGCTTCAGTATAGGATGTGATTTCAAACAAGCATGTGTCCAGGGAGCTGTATTATAATTCTTAATAGAAAGGTCAAAGGTAGGCATCTAACCTAAGAAAATAGGGAAAAGCTTCGTAATTATCAGTACAGCTTTAGATAGGATACAAAAAAATTCAGAGCAAAAGCAGAAACTGTAGGCTAAGACAACACAGCAAATTATGAAAAATAAAATAGTACTGGTGATGAGCATGAAGTAGTGCAAGGTCAATGTTAAATGTAGATGGCAATATTTTAAGTTAAACTTAAGCCCCAATCTGAGGATGGTGGTGAAAACAGTAGTTCCAAGATGATTCTCAACCAAAATTTAGATCAAATTATAGCAGGGTACAAGCAAGCACAAGCTAGTAATTACTCAAAAAACAAATTTTTTGACTCTTCTCCTAGGTTTCCTAATTTAAATCTCAAATTGAGCTGAGTTTACATCTTAACTACTATATCCATACTTGTAACCTCAACAAACTAAAACTTCAATTCCATACCAATCTAAATAGCACTAAAATTCAACATGGGATCATAACCTGCTCAACAAGAACATCGATTTCAAAAGCATTTTGTAATAAACGATTTATTACCTCTTTTCTATACCGATTTCCCATGAAAAAGAGCAAGGTCGTCCTATCCTTCACCCCAAAATCTCCTGTGTAAGTACTGATCCGATGCGAATAAGGGATTACGACATCCTTCACCAATGACCCTTGATCTGGCCTCAGCCGCCCAAAATCGGAAACTAGCAAAACAGCACTCTTGACACGATCCACAACCCGATAAAGCGCATTGGGATCCCCAGCAATAATGACGTGATCCCACCCGTTATTCCTCTTCCAATACTCCTGCCCCGTAAGCCACTCCACCAGCTGTTCTTGCATTTCCTCATCGCTGTAACCCGAGGCGGAACCAGGAGGACGACCCGCGTTAACAATCAAGCTCAAGGAAGAAAAGGCGGGAACGTAGAAAAGGTCGGCTTCCTCCGGGTCAGTAACTTTAACGACGGGGGACCCAAGGCGGTCGGATTGGGGCCGGGCGAGGTCGGAGAAGAGGAACCACTCGTGCATGTGCTGGTGACCCGGGTAGTTAAGGGTGGTGATGTCAGGGACGGGAGATCCACCACGTGCGAGGGAGTGCTGCTGGATGATGCCGTAGGTGAACTTGTGGGGGAGATCGTACATAAAAACCTTGACTTTTTCGGGAAAAGGAATGGGATTTTCCTGGGAAGAAACACCACCGAAGTCGAGCAGGGAAGAAGAAGAATCGGAGTCGGAATCGGAGGGGGGAAGAGGACTGTGGAAGAAAGTGGAGAAGAAGGCATAGATGGCGAGGATGAAGAAGACGGTAGCAATAAGGGTGTGTTTGAAAAGAGAAGATTTTCGGGGCATATTGGAAAATAAAGGAAGAGTTTGGGAAGGAGGTGAAGAAGAAGAGGATCCCCTTGCTGCTAATGTTGTTGGCTTTCTAGTTTTCATTGGCGTTTCAGCCCTTGATTTAGGTTAAGGATCCTCACTCTTCAGCCGCACCTTTGACCTGACCTTGTAACAATCTTATATAAGCAGAATATATGCATTGCAAAAATTCTAATATTTCCACTGTAGTTAAAGCCTTTGGTTTATTCAAATGAATCCTATTCCTATTCCTATTCCTTTCCTCGATTTTATGCAAAGGTAAATTATTAATTAAAGAAAGAGGCAAAGTGTAGCTAAGCTGTTTCATTGGATTTAGACTACACTTCAATTGTTCGCAATTTCTTTTTTCACTGTTACTATTAGTGCGTGGATTACAAGACAGTATTTTTCACTTTCCTTTTTTCTTTTAGAATAATTGTGGTGAATTTTACGTCTTTGTTGGACAATTAGAATAGTGGCAATCACAAAGGTGTTGAAATCAGTCACTTTATTAAAAATAAACAACGTTTTAACTAATGACAAGTGGGTATATGTCCAAAGAAAAGGAAAGGAATTATTACACTTAAATCATGTCCAAATCAGATGTAATATATTAATAGTTTGCAAATAAGCTGAAGAAATTAGTTTCTAACATAACAACCTTTTTACTATAATTATATTTCCCTCGTTGTAGTAAAGACATAATGGGAACACCTTGTTCAGGGCCTCTCTCAATGAGAGGTGACCTTTTTTTTCTATTGGGGGGGGGGGGTTATCACGTTTTAAGGCAAAGCCTACCTTTACCTTTTCTGGATCCTCATGCTTCTCACATTATATATATATATAACTTTCGAAATTTGTTCGACTTATAATAGAAATAAAGAGGTAAAAATAGATTATTTCAACTTTTAAGTTGTGTGCGAGCATTTATCCTACGCAATACTAGGTGAAGCTGGAAGCAAGTGTGAAGGGTGTTGCACTCTCGGTCTATTTGACATCAGTTGTAAATATTCCAAAACTCAATACATAAAATATATAGTTTATTTTTATTTAAACTGTGTGAACTTTGACTAAACACGAGAAATTAGTATTAAATTAATTGTTGCAGAGGCTACAACATCTATGTATATAGATAGCCTTTAGTTGTTGAGTGGAAAAGCCACCTTGGACTACATTTACACACAAATACACACATTAACAAGTATCCAAGTAATACTCGGTACATATCACATTGGTTTACTAAAAAGTCAAACCCCCATGTTTCAAGAAACTGATGGGCATATCACTTGAGCGTTGAGTCCATCATTTCGGTCTTTAATTGTCAGTCCGTTACGCTTGGTCTACTTGTAGTTTCATCTGGCAATGAGAACCTGCTCCCTTACAAGGTTGCTTTTGCACAAGACTAGCAGAACCTTTAATGCCACTGCCAAAGCTTGGGATCAACAACATTTATCAAAGTGGAAAGCCACATTGGAGTTGGCAATTAATGTTCCTAATGACAGAGAATGCCTGCATATACAGGGCCCCCGTTAACATGCTTGCGGTGCAACCCAACGCCTACGCTCCCACTATCATCTCAATCGGTCCTTACCATCTTGGACATGAAAGGTTACAAGCAATGGAAGAGCTGAAATGGAAATTCTTTCACTGCCTCTTTCGTCCAAATCAGCCTAATGGGGTGGAACTAGACCCAGCGATGAAAGCCATGGAAGATTTGGAGCAGGATGCTCGTAGGTGCTACTGGGACAATGCTGAACAACATAGTAAGCATAGATTTGTTAGGATGATGCCGGTTAATGGCTGCTTCATTGTGGAGCTCTTGAGAGAGTTGAAGCACAACTTTCAGTGTGCTCCCTTTGTTAAAAGGTGGATGCTGCCTACTCTTCGTTGGGATTTGATCATGCTTGAAAACCAGCTTCCTCTTTTTGTTTTGCAGAAATTGTTTGAGCTGACCAAAGGATCAGAAGAATCAAGCACATGTTTGGAACAGCTCGCCCTTTGTTTTTTCAATCCTCTATTGCAGTCTCAAAGGGATGTGCGGGCCGTGAATGCACAAGGAATTCAGAACACGTTGCTCTTTCTTGACCTTTTCAGGAAAAGTATCCTCCTACTCCCTATAAACTTATCACGAGGACTTAAAACTAGCAAGACAAGCGATTCAAGCAATGCAGCAGAAGAGGGGATTGACATGATGTGGTCCATGAAGTAGGTAATGGAAGCTGGTGTCGTGATAGAGAAAGCTGTTAAGTTCCCTCCACTAGATGTAAGCTCCGAGGGGAGGTAGCTAAAAATCCCTCCTCTGTACATCAATGATCACAAGGGAATCCTGTTTCGAACATGGTGGCCTATGAACAATGCCATCCCAAATGCAAACCTTATGTCACATCATATTTATTTATTTTCGATGGTTTGATTAAGTCAGCTGAAGATGTGGGACTTCTTCACCACAAAGGGGTTCTTCGTCATTGTTTAGGTAGCAAATGGACTGTGCAAGGAAATAGCAGGGGATGGTAGGGAGTCTTATTTATGCTAAAGTGGTACATGATATGAACACTTGTTGCAATGGCTCCTATGCTTGGTTTAGAGCGCGGTTGGTGCACCATTACTTCTGGGTGGCAGGCATCTCCACCCTTGGAGCTACTATAGTTGTTTATTTCTCACTAATCCAAACGGGATTTGTATTTGTAGAGGATCCAAAAAATCTTAACAAACCCTTTTACTATGATTTAATTCGTTGTGTGATTTTGCCTCTCGATCATCTATTTTTCTCTAAAATATACAATGAGTATAAGAATAAGATTTATATGTATTCGATTTGATCTACGTTCTACCATTGTTATTATTGAGATGTGTCTCAGATGTACAATGATTTATTTTGCTTCTTTCTCCTTATTATATTAGAATAAAAAGAATTTCACTTTGAGCTCGACCAATATGTTTATTTATTTTATTTCATTATTTTAATATGTATTTTGTTGATTTCGATTATTATATTTTAATTTTTTCTAAAATGATAGAAAAAGTAATCTCTAATTTAACATTTCATTTAGATTAATTATTAAACTGCTTGCATTCAATAATCTCTTAACATCCAAATATGCCTATAACGTTGACTTTATTTCTAACAAAATCTTTAAAATAAAAAAAACATTTCACTTGAAACAATAAAAAATAAAAATGAAATAATAAATATATATTACATGAAATGAAAGTTGGTAATATTTAGGAGGGAGATAATTTTAATATATATTACGTATGTTATACTTCAACTTTCTCTATCGATCACCTAATTCATCTTTGCATATGTTGTGACATATATAATTTTAATCAAAATCAACCAACTTTAACTGATTCCTTTAAATTAACAAAATATATGAATTATGAATAAATAAAACTTATGTTTTTCCTTTGATTAAACATTGTAATAATGCAGGTATCATATGCAAAATAATATTACCATGACCAACATCCAATCTAAATATCTACTGTAATTGGGGATGAAAAAAAGTGCGTTTATTTTTCGAGTTTAGGTTAATAATTTGGTCCAAAAAACAATAATTAACGATAGTAATATCCCAAACGAAAGCAAGGTGGGTTTTGTAATTTCAAAGGTCAAAACAAGTAAATAAAAATACGAAAAGGGACGTGTCTCCGATGCCATCATATTAATCTGTAATACAGACAGATTAAAAGATAAAAAATTTGTCTGAAATCTCGTTTGTACCCTCGTATTAATTAAAACCGGACCGACTTTCCTGACCTTTCTTCCTTGTCTACACAGATCTATTTACACGATAATCTTCCTTTACACCAAAGCTGCAACCAAACCCAGGAGCTGAATTATTGAATTCCCCCCCTTGAAAGCGATCATGGATCTAGCGCCGGAGGAGCTTCAGTTCTTGTCGTTGACAGATATCCTGAGGGAATCCGTTGCAATCCCTAAAAGATCCCCCAAAACCTTCTATCTTATGACCTTAGCTCTCATTTTCCCTCTCTCTTTTGCCATTTTAGCTCACTCGCTTTTCACCCATCCTATCTTAAATCAACTCGCTTCCGATCCGCTGGCAGACCCGTCCCAGACCCGCCACGAGTGGACTCTCCTCTTAACCTTCCAGTTCTGTTACCTAATTTTCCTCTTTGCCTTCTCTCTTTTATCAACGGCTGCAGTTGTATTTACGGTTGCATCTCTCTACACATCGAAGCCAGTCTCTTTCACTTCCACGATCTCAGCCATACCCAAGGTTTTTAAGCGCCTTTTTATAACCTTCACATGGGTTTCTCTCTTGATGTTTGTTTACAATGCCTTGTTGATCGGTTTCCTGGTCTTGTTTGTCATTGCCGTTGATTCCCGGAATGCCTTTTTGTCCTTCTTCTCATTTATGGTGATCTTGGTGCTGTTTTTGGGCGTTCATGTTTACATCACGGCGCTTTGGCATCTGGCCAGTGTGGTGTCGGTGCTTGAGCCGATTTACGGCCTTGCAGCTATGAAGAAGAGCTACGAGTTGTTGAAAGGGAGGGCGAGGATGGCTTTCATTTTGGTTTTTGGATATTTGGCAATTTGCGGGGTGATTGGGGGTATTTTCGGAAGTGTGGTGGTACATGGAGGAGATCGATATGGGGTTCTTTGGAGGATTGTGGTGGGGGGATTCTTGGTTGGAGTGTTGGTGATAGTGAATCTGGTGGGGTTATTGGTGCAGAGTGTATTCTACTATGTTTGTAAGAGTTATCATCATCAGGGAATCGACAAAACAGCTCTGCATGATCATCTTGGTGGGTATCTTGGGGAGTATGTGCCTCTCAAGAGCAGCGTTCAAATGGAGAACTTGGATGCTTGATTGGACTAGGATAAATTTGTATTTTGCGAAACCATGATGTAGGGACGAAATGTATTTCAAATGGGTATGCCAGTTCCTAAAACTCTTCTGTCAAGACTGTGATATTCACATTTTCTTCCTCCCCCCCCCCCCAAAACTTTTTTTAATTTTTTTGCAATAAAAGTTGTAGCATGTAACTGTTGTTCCTTTCTATTATATGTTCTTTCAACTGTTTAGCTGTAGTAATTGAATGATGAACTTGTATATTGGATTGCAAAACCTATGGTTGCTTAATGATCCTATTCCTATTGTGTTAATTATTGAGAAATGAGTTTTAGAGTTCATGCTTAGTGTTGGATTGCCTATCTTCATCTATTCTAGGAGACTGTTGGATTACAATGGCCATAATGAGTTCCTCCATCTCTAGTTTGTTTTTTTGCAAATGGGGAGGCAATTGATGATGATGTAGTGTAAAGCAGATGGGTATTTCGTGTATTAGCTTCCCAACAGCATAAAGGCATTTAGAATGGCAGCCTTCATATTACGATTTACAGCGTCCTTTTTGGTCATGGGATGGATTGGGCATTCTAGTTTGGTTCAATCGTGAGTTGCTGTGGGTAGAGTCCATCTCCTGTACGAGGAAATCCATTAAGTAAATGACCACAAGCTTTAAATTAAATAGTGGTTGTGGTCCCCTAATTAGTAGTATGTCGTCAGCTATCTTTTTGAAAAGAGCACCTTCTTCATGAGCATAAGCGTTTATATTTATGTTATTTGATTTGAGGAATTTTTGAATATTTCAGTTTGATAGGTCTTGTATGGCCTTGTGATAAATGTTTGTACATTCTACTCCTTTTTCATCTTATTTCTATTTGTTGTGGATGGTTGTTAGCATTAAAATCCTGGGAAAACGATACTTGGAGGGTAGGTTGAGCCTAAGAGAAAATGTGCATTGTTTCCCTTTGTCAAAAACAATTCACTTCTCCAATCCTGACTGCTCATCATCTCTGTATCTGTATCACCAATCTTTTCTTCTGTTTTATTCCTTAATTTATTTTTGTGGTGGCAAAATTGAGTGCAGAAATGCATGACGTCGACCAAGCAAAACTAGAAGCACCAACTTCCCACTCAGGGTGCTACTTAATTGTTTTATACAACAAGCAGTCCAAAGTTAAAAGCCAATTAAACGAGAATTCCATGATCCTATCGCAACTTAATTGTTTGCTTGAACAAGTTTAAAATTATGTTGAGAACATACCAAATATTGCAATATGCTTCCTTTTAATTTTTTGCTCAGTAAAGAAGAGATATATAAAATATAAAATTCATTGAAAAGGTCTCAGAAACAGAAGCAGAAAATAAAAATAGAACATAGTAATTACTAGCAAAAGCAGAAAGCCTATACTTGATTGTCGAACAAGTTTATTTCGCGGCAGAGCATAGGTAGTTTATCGAAGAGATGCAGCCCTCACCCTTCTTTCTCCTCTTTCTCCTTTTCAAATCTTAAAATTTCTCTGCACATAAAAACAAGTTTATCGGCCACAATTATCACAAAAATAACAATAAATCTGATGAGACTAACAAAAAGTGCACTTCACTGACCGGAGCATCTGAGTGAGAAGGGCGGCTTCATCCAAGTGACCGGTTTCCCTTGCTTTCAATATGCGGAACATAAGCCCCAATTTGATCTGGGTTCTGGCAGTTTGCTGAACAATGAATCTAGTTTCTCTCTTCAATTCCTCGCATTCGGCTTCAATTGCTGTAACTTTGTCTTTCACTTGTCTCTGTCTTTCCCTGATATCCTTCTGTTCCTCGCTTCTTTTCTCCATCTCTGTCTTCAACCTCTCCACTCTTCCCCGCAACTCCTTGGTTCCATGCTTCTTTCCCTGATCACGATATATAAAAACAGTAAGCATATGAAGTGATTAAACCCCACAAACGAAAAACAGTACAGAAATTACCATTACATGTTTAGCCCTGGATCTGGATTTGAAACCTTTCCTACTTCGTGCGGCAACCCGAAGACGACCAAGCGACAAGAAAGGGGCCATAGTTTCAGAGACCAAAGGGTTTTTTTTTTCCTTCCTCCTCCTGTTGCTATCAATTATGATTTATCGGATGCCATACCTGATATATTTATACACACTGCCGTTAGCTCTCGCGACTTCGCGCTAAAGCTAATTTGTGTCGCTCGACATGGGTGGATAAAGCACAACAGTCGCGCTGTCCTTTAGGTGAGCGCGCGGTTGATGAATCACAACAGTTATTATTCTATGTGAATTGTGAACGCGTAATAGTGGTAAAACTAGCATTATTCTCGTCTGAGTTAAATTATATTTTTTATTAAAAATAATTAAATTAATAAATTTTAAAAAATAATTTTTATTATTAAAAGTATCATTTATTTCTACGGTTAAAAAATAGTATGGTCAAATTAAATAGGGACAGGTGATGTATCACATGTCTCTTATGTTGATTTACAATAACTAATTTTTAACAATAAAAATAAATTAAATTTTTAATAGGAGAATTAATTTGATTTTTTATTTAACGTATAAAAATTAATTTATCATTATTTAAATAAAAATAATAAATTATAATCTAACCATTATTACAAGAGAATTCGTAATACTTGTATTTAATATAAAAGTAGATTAAAAAAGGTTAAAAAACGTTAGAGAGTCAATTTTAAAAAATTCAGAATTTCTTTATGTTAGATGGTGAGGACTTCGTTCGCGCGAAACTTGCGATTTGGGGATATTGCGCGACTTCGGACGATGGAAACACAAGAATTTGTCAAGCCAACCTTGCTGGCTTTAATTATTCATTATTCATTATTTATGACTTACCAAAATAATACTTCTAGAAAGAAATTCATTCTGGCAAAAAGAAAATAAATATTTTGATCAAATTTTATAAAAGGTCCCTAAACTCTGCGTTTTTTTTACTTTAGCCTCTCTAGTATATTCCAATCATATCTAATTTCTCTACTTTTTGAAAAATATGTTTTTAGTTTCGAGATTAATTTTCCTCAGTTAATTTAATCAATTAATTTTCTGTGACTTATCATTTTAAAACCTAACCTTTGATGAGGTGACATATATACTTTGACATTTTTCAATAAAAAATAGATAATTTTTTAAGAAATTAAAAGGTATATATTTATCTAATTGTAAAAAAAAATTCAAATTATTACAAAATTAAAAGAAAATCCGGCCTCAAGCCTAAAAATTTATATTACCAAAAATAGAGAGTAAAAATGTTCAAATATTAGTGGAGAGATTAAATTCATAAAAAAAAAAGGCAGGGACCTTCTATTGAATTTTAGCACTAACATTAATTAGATAAGTTTCCACGTGACTATTGTGACAATACTTTAAGCAGAAAATCGCGCGACGATTCTATTCATGTAGCGTTGATAAAAAAAATTATATTTTGGATTAATATTAAGACGTTCACATCTCTCTTGCTATTTATTTATTTGGTTAAGAAAAAGGTAAAGCCCTAAAGAAAATTAAGTAAGAAATAATGGAGAAAACGAAACACCCATTAAGAGGTTAAGTATCCGTTGTGAAGAACAATAAAATTCTGTTTGCGTTTTAAGTTTTCTTTAGCCATCCAGGCTGGCTATTCTTCTTCTGTGGAGGAACATACTTCATCTTTTGCAAACAAGTCTCGAATCACCTTGGCTAGACAATATAGAGGATGTACCCTTCTTCAGCATGTCCATAGAAGTAGTGGAATCAGATATTTCACAATGAATGGCTCTATTACCCTAAATTCCAAGCTAACATGATGCCTTACTAAAGACCTCATAGCTCTGCATATTTAATGCTACTCTCCCAACAATAACTAAAGAAACCCCATACCTAGTTTCCATGCCAATCCCCAAGGACACTGCGCCTCTACTTGTTTAAGTGAGGCCGAGCTAATTCGCTTCGCCATTTCCAAATCCTCCAGCAAATTACTCTCGCCTTGGTGCTGCAAATAGTCTTCATGTAATGCCGTGAAAACGGAACTGCTTCCCCCAACAACCATGTCCATATTATTTTAGCTAGCAGCAAAGCAATCACGCGAAGCACATGTAATGTGTCCTCACATCTTTCTATTACCACCTCTTATAAATTCTATTCCTCCAATTCAGGGCGAAGCAAATAAATTTGTTTAGAGGGACGGAATTATAGAAATATTTAAATGACAGAAAATCGGACCCTGGCATGCGACTGCTCCAACCCACCCATACAATACTCGGAGTTCTTTGTATATGATACAAGTATTCAATCTTTGGCTCATCAACCAAAAAAGTAAGCTAACTTCAAAATAACAACACCTTTAGAAGTGTTATTTCATCGTGAATACTGCTATTCATCAGTGCTGGAATTGCTCAGGTTTTTATCCATATTCCACCCTTCTTTACCCCCCAAAACTGCGTGCATCTAAGAGGTTGGAGAAAATATTCCGCGCAACTACATGGAGTTGTATTATCTTTTGTAAAATGTCATTCAAGGATTAAATCACCCACTCTTTTTTATTTATTTATTTTTTATTGGTAAATAATCACACATTCTTTTTATTTCTTCAATACTGAAGGGTTGAAGTCTCATTACGAAAAAAAATATATAGTAATATAGGTAGCAATGATGATATATATGTAAGGCGGCTGGCTGGGTACAAAAACTAATGTCTAGTCTGAAAGAGAAATAACTACTAAGAAATGTGTTTTTAATTGAGGGAAGAAAAAGACAAGTCGATAGAAAACCTCCTCTGTATTTAAATGAATTGTTGAAATTATAATGCCAAGGTTCATACATGACAATGACATATATGCTAATCTAAATCTTCACTACGTAGCGGATACTTTTTTAAAATTTTAAACATCATATTTATACTAAAATAATTAATAATAAGATTTTAAGAAAATCCAAAAATGATGACTCAAAAAAGATGATTTTCTCGAGACTTCAGGCTGATCATTTTTCTAATTTTATCTATAATATTTTGAATAGAAATGTTAAAATTTGATAATGATCCATCTTTAATGAATAAATACAGCTTTTGGGCCAAAAGAATTGGTTTCTATCTTTTATATTTATGTTAAGCCAATATTTATATGATCTTTTAATTTGTAACGTAAGGTTTTTATAATGTGATTTATAAGGTCAAAGGGTATAGTAGGTGGTGAGTTAAGGGAACATATTTATTTTTAGTTAATTGGAGTTGGGAAGGTGGAGCCGCCGATTAATTTGCAAAACAAATAACAACATCAAAACTCAGATCAACACAAATTATGAATCATTTTTATGTACAAAAAGTTGCATTCAGCATCAGAGATCTTGGAGAGTGGCTGACTCGTCTTACAATATCTTCAAGTAAGTCTCTTCAATTCAGATTTTGTCATCCAATTATACCACCTTCATTTGTTTTTTCTTTTCCCTAGTTTGCTAGATTAAAAGCCAAATAAAAAGTAATTGTTCTATTTATATATATTTTTGATTGTTTTGTGTTAAATCTGGGATTGGAAGGGGAAAAAATCCATTTTTTTCATAAACTCAAGAATTTTATATATATATAAAAGTATGGGTGTGTTGTGTTCTGTTTGAGTTTTCAAGGAATATAATTTTAGCTGTCAACTACATATTTGTGGCAGTAAGAGAGAAAAGTAAACAGACAAGCCGCAACTGCTAGAAACAGAATCTCCGGTATTTTGTGTTAGAGTTGTTCAAGGCAAAACGTAATTGGATTTTCGTTTATATTAGAATTAGTTATGGTTCAAAGGGCGTATGCATGCATGATAGTTTTTGACTTTGGGTCGGGTTTGTTGTGGGCAGTGGATGTTCCTTAGGGAGTCTCTTGCAGTGATTAATAATGTAAACAAGGACCCGTCAGCTTTACATCATTCATTTATTTATTTATTTATTTTGTTTCGCTTGTTCAATTATCCCTGGAGCTGCTCTTTCCTTCATTTGATTGCTGCGGATTAACCTACTGTTTATTCATTTTTGGTATGTATTGAGCATGTTGTCATGAAATTGTTGCTTTAGTTTTTGGTTCGTTTCTAGCATAAACTTGATCTAAAGCTAAGCTTTTAAGTTGTCGCACATTTGGTCACTAGATATTGAATTTGGGCCAGCCATTTTTGTCATATATATGGATTGATGGTTTTAGTTGAGTTTCAAGTTTCTAATTCTGAGTCGGCTTGGGCATGGATTTCAAGTAAAGATTGGGTTAGAGAGGGTAGGACTCATTTGCTGTAAAATAAAGTTGTTTGGGCATCGACCAATATTCCAGTGGATGGTGAGCAAGTTTTAAGTAAGTAGAGAAGTAGATTGATAGAATATGGAGATGAGTTCAAGGACGGAGGTTGATGAAGATGGTGACAACAACAAGGGAAGAATGTGGGATTTGGACCAGCAGTTTGATCGGTCAATTGAGGAGGAGGCTGGGAGGCTGAAAAACATGTATACGGAGAAGGTATTAAATCGAGTTTTTAGTAAATGAATGCATATAGTTGTTTGGAATTTGATTATTCTGACATGGTTTCAAATCCTATAGCAAACATCTCCATTATTGCTGCTGCGGCTTGCGTTCCAAAGTCTTGGAGTGGTTTATGGTGACTTGGGCACTTCTCCCCTCTATGTTTTCTACAATACATTTCCTGAGGAAATTGTAGATCCAGAGGATGTTGTTGGAGCTCTTTCATTGATCATATACTCCCTCACACTTATCCCGCTCCTCAAGTATGTGTTTGTTGTGTGTAAAGCAAATGACAACGGCCAAGGTGAGCTGATATTAGTGAATGAGGATGTATACCTTGTAATCTGAGATATGATGATGATCCTGTTTGTCGTGAAGGTGGAACATCTGCTCTATATTCTTTGCTTTGTAGACATGCAAATGTAAAAATCATTCCTAATCAACACAGGACCGATGAGGAGCTTACAACTTATAGTTGTTCTACATTAATTCATGAAAAATCATTTGCTGCTAAAACAAAGAGATGGCTGGAGAAAGATACATATAGGAAGAATGCGCTTCTGATTCTTGTCCTGTTCGGTACATGCAATGTCATTGGCGATGGAATACTCACTCCCGCAATATCAGGTATTTTGCTTCTAATCCTTCATGCTTAACCTCCAAGGACCCGGATAAAAGGATCTGCCTTCACCACTCTTCGTTAGCTTCTTCCTCTTCCTTGTACGTTCAAGTGTAATCAACAGTGGAAACCGTGTAACGTATTGATATCCTAACGTCAATACACTTGTATATCTCCTTCCTCAACTGATGTCTGCTGTGTTTGGCAGTTTTTTCAGCATCTGGAGGCCTCAAGGTAGCCCATCCACGCATGAGCAATGGTGTCTTCCTACCCTTTCATACACACTATTCTTTTTCTTATTCTTATTCTAGCCTTTTCCTATGATTTTTGTCTATCTTTCTATTAAGCCTATTCTTCTTCCCTTGTGCAGGTGTTATTTTGGTTGTCGCTGTGGTAATATTAGTAGGTCTGTTTAGCATGCAACAATATGGTACGGATAAAGTTAGCTGGCTCTTTGCCCCGATTGTGCTCCTTTGGTTTATTACGATCGGAGGCATTGGCGCATATAATATTTGGAAATACGGAAGCAGTGTTTTGAAAGCGTTTTCACCTGTATACATATTCCGATATTTTAAGAGGAGACGGAAGGATGGGTGGACCTCCCTTGGGGGAATTTATACTTAGTATAACAGGTAAATTGATTATCAGTAGCGTAGCTATTTTCTTTTAGTTATCAGTTTCAAAGTTCAGTGAACTGGTGACCGATGAATTGTTACAGGTACGGAGGCGCTTTTTGCTGATCTAGCCCATTTTCCAGTTTCTGCTGTGCAGCTTGCTTTTACTGTAGTTGTATTCCCTTGCCTGCTCCTAGCGTATTCTGGACAAGCAGCCTACCTCTTTAATAAAGGTGACCATGTGATTGATCCATTTTATCGCTCTATCCCAGGTTGGTGATTATAATTCTTGTGTCTGATATGTAAATTTGAAAATAAATATATGCATGCTGCAGACTAAAATGTAATTAGTATGCCTTGCTCCTACCTATACTATCTTTTATGTGTCCTTTTTTTCTTTTCTCTCAACTGCAGGTTGCATATATTGGCCTGTTTTTGTTATTGCTACTCTTGCTGCTATAGTTGCAAGTCAGGCCGCCATATCAGCAACATATTCAATTGTTAAGCAAGCCCTTGCACATGGTTGTTTTCCGCGAGTGAAGGTTGTGCATACGTCAAAGAATTTCCTTGGGCAGATATATGTTCCAGATATTAATTGGATCCTCATGGTCCTATGCATTTTTGTTACTGCTGGATTCAAGAACCAAAGCCAAATTGCAAATGCTTATGGTAAGTTTATGCTTATTTATATTTATCCAAGTTTCATAGTGCATGGATGGTGCAGCTGATTGAATATGTTACTGCAGGGACAGCTGTGGTGCTCGTGATGTTGGTAACCACGGTACTTATGACTTTAATCATGATACTGGTGTGGCGCAGCCATTGGATTATTGTGATCCTGTTCACAGGCTTGTCCTTGGTAGTAGAGTGCACATACTTCTCTGCAGTACTGTTCAAGATGGATCAAGGAGGGTGGGTTCCCCTTGTTATTGCAGCAGCCTTTCTGCTGATCATGTATGTGTGGCATTACGGAACAGTGAAGCGATATGAGTTTGAGATGCATGGTAAGGTTTCAATGGCATGGATTATTGGGCTTGGACCTAGTTTGGGACTAGTACGGGTTCCGGGAACGGGACTAGTGTACACGGAGCTAGCAAGTGGCGTACCCCACATATTTTCCCACTTCATCACCAACCTACCAGCCATCCATTCGGTGCTTGTTTTCGTGTGTGTCAAGTACCTTCCCGTCTACACTGTTCCGGAAGAAGAGAGGTTCGTTGTAAAGCGGGTTGGACCCAAGAACTTTCACATGTTCCGTTGTATAGCTAGGTATGGGTACAAAGACCTTCACAAGAAAGACGATGATTTTGAGAAAAAGTTGTTTGATAACCTCTTCTTGTTTGTGCGGCTGGAGTCAATGATGGAAGGGTGTTCGGATTCAGAAGAATATAACTGGTCTGAGCCGCCGAGCGAGCACTCTAGAGAAGGCAATGAGTGGGGGAACACCATGGTCCCCTCCAGTGTTAATACCACTGTGGTGTCATATATGAATATGGGACAAATAAGTAGAAGCCAGACGGAAATGGATGAGTTAGAATTCCTCAACAGGTGTAGGGACGCAGGGGTGGTGCACATTCTTGGAAATACTATGGTGAGGGCAAGAAAGGATGCTAGATTTTACAAGAGAATAGCTATTGATTATATTTATGCTTTTCTTAGGAAGATATGTAAGGAAAATAGTGCGATTTTTAATGTTCCTCGCGAGAGTCTGTTGAACGTAGGACAAATTATTTATGTGTAACCTACTCTTTTCCTATTTTTACTTTAACATCTATATTTATATATATGTGTAAATAAACATTTTTATTATTATTTGGAATTCGCTTTGCGTTTGAATCTCTCAAGGAATTTTATTTTATTTTTATTCATCAATATATCTCCTGAAGAGTTTAATTCATCCTCTAGTTCAATAAATCCATTAAGGAATAAAGGTTGAAAACCTTAAAATATAAGTTGCTTTGTCAGGCCATTATTTTTAAATGTAAGTAGGGTGTAAAGTTTTTTTTTTTTTTTTTGCCATCGATGGTTCTCCTGATAAAATTAGATGATGTTTTAGTTAGAAATAATAAATTTAAAATTTATTGGGAGTTCAAATCTTATTATTATTATTAAATTTGTATTTTAATTTATAAAATGTAAAAAGATATAAAAAAAAACTTATGATAATATAATACATTGCATACGCAAGGTGGAATATATATCAATGAATTTGAATAGTAGTATTGTAGACTGATTTCTTGCTTGCGGGAATTAGAAAGAAAATGTTGATGGGTAAAGCATGGAAAAATGGTTCAAATTCAAATTAGGAATTGCTTCCTTTTCAATTCTTTAATAATAATTAGTTAAAAAATTCATTGGTTAGTGGTTACTAGAAAGAATGAGCGTCAATCATGGAATTTTGTCTGTGGTAAGAAATGAATATTCAGCCGTTGGAGTGGTGTTTAATAAATTAGGTGGTTGGGCTCTGCATTGCACATGGATGCCTGCCCGCATTTCCAAAGGAAACCATTAATATAATTCTTATGATGCATGCATTGCTAATTCCATGAAGAGATCTCGGGGATAAAGTTTAATCTCACCGGCTACTGTCTAAAATGCAATGGAATGGAATCTGCGTGTTCACTTTTGAAACCATTCCAACCCAAACTGCTCCATCATTTTTTTACTAATAAATATATATACATTGCAATTTGTTTCGATCATCTGCTGTACTGACTCCTTTTACATACAATATAATATAATATAATATAATATAAGCTCCTTCTCTAATGTCTCTCATCATCAAAGTTGACCCTAATTAATGTGCAAGCGCAAAGCAAGGAGAAGTTGATCCAGTACCCATAGCATCACCTTACTGGCACATTAATTAAAACTAACGTATTAATTAGATGCAACTTTGTAATCACTATCCCTTTGATCATGAACAATATTGAAATAATAATAACAATGATGATTATAAAACAAAACAAAACAAAAGAAAAATTATTATTAAGTAGAGGCAATGGCAGATTGAGTATGAGAAGCAACAAGAGGGGTTCTTCTCGGGTTGGCCGCAAACCTTGAAGAGAAAGCATACATCTGATAGTAATCATCATCATCTACAGCGCTCCCACAACCGCTTCTATCGAAGTTGAGAGAATAGCTCAAGGGGTCATACCGACACTGGAATGAACTTTGCCTACTTGCTCCGGCACTGCGTACCATCTCTTTGCTCTGTTTCTTCACCTTCCTCAAAATCTTTACTAGAACTCTGCAACAACACCCATTTTTGCCCCCTGACGTTTTACTGCTGGCCGTGGCACCCCCGCTTTTGGTGGTGCAGCTGTTTTTGGGGCACCAAAGAAGCCATATTTGTGCCATTCTTTCTCTTTCTAGCTTGTTGGGTTTTGAGGATTTGATGAAATAAACAAAAGGTGGTAGGAGTGAGGGGTTCATATGGATTATTGGATTTATACTTGAAACATAATATATAGAGAGAGAGGAGAAGGGAAGTGCAATCACGGTCCTAGGGAGAGAGTGGAGATGGGCGTGGTGGTTTCTGTTACAGATATATATTAAAATGAAATTGGGACCTAATTTTTAACGTAGATAAATCTCATGCAAAGCCAAAATAACTAAAGGAGTCAAATGTGATCTGGTTTCTTTACAGTTTTATATTTCATCATTCACGTGATGTGACCACAACTAGTTAAAAAAAGAAAAAAAGAAACCGCTCGAGAGAAGGTGGAGTTTAAGCAAATTTTAGAGCTAGACTTGCTTCAAACAAGAGGTGCTGTACACATGCAAAGCACGTCTGTTCCCATTTTGATTCGATTAGAAACAAATAATTTCAATGTCTGTGATATATACAGAGAGAGTCATGGTCCTGGATATACCAACTAGTTAGGATTTTCTGTTTTTCAAATTATCATATATCAGTCACTAATAAGTTATGAATAGTTTAGGTATTTTCTAAAAAACTTCAAATCCTTTAAGATTAATTAATAATTTAATCATTGCAGTTTCCACCTCATTTATACCAAAACATGTAATATTATAATTAACTTATTCATGTATAAATCCTTGAGACATAAATCCTTATTACAAATAATATGCGAAAGAAAGATTCTGTGGGGAGTCTGAAATAACATGAGCGAATGATTGAAGGGCGGGCAGTGGCCGGTGGGCGACTGAAAACAATTAACAAGGGGAATTTCCTTTTTTCACTGCATGCTTGATAGGTATATAAATTATTATAAATATTAGGATTTGCCCCTAAATTATACTCATTGTTCATATTACTACTTAAACCATTTTTTTTCTTGATATATAGTTTCGTTATACTTTTTGGCCCCTGCATTACCGGTGTTAACAAAAAATAGCAATCAATCAGAACACGTCACGTGTCCTCATTAATCATTGATGTGGACGATAACGTGATGGTTGACCGCATTGACCAGAAAGAAAAATATTTTAAAAATATTTTAAAAATAAATATTATTAAAAATATTATAAAATTGTAAAAAGTTATTAAATAATAAAATATTATTTAAAATTTTTAAAAACCATTAAAACCATAAATAATTATTAAAAATTGTAAATAATTAACAAATCAAATAATTCTTCTTCTTCTTCAATTTTAATTATCTACAATTCGAAAAGAATACAATGATTTTTTATGTTGTCATCTATTTTCTTTTCTTCATTTACTATGGCATTACTATTTTGACAATCACAGTCTTGAAACAATAACAACATATGATTTGATAAAAAATTATAAAAATTATTAAAAAATTGTGAAATTATCGATTAAATGCCACTGGCTCAATTTTTTTAAATAATTATTTGCATTTTTTAATAATCTTCTCAATTTTATAATTTTTTATAATTTTAAAATATTTTTAACAACATTTAATAATAATTTAAATATATTTACAATTTTTATATATTTAAAAATATTTTTATTATTTTTAATAAAATTTTTATAATTTTTTATGTGGTCAATATGGTCAACTCATAATCAATGTGGTCAATGGTCACGCCATTGTCCACATCAGCAATCAACAAGGACATAACGTGTTTTGATTGATTACTTTTTTAAACACCGTTAACTACAGAAACTAAAAATGTAACGAAATTATAATTTAGATATGAAAATAAAAAAATTAAATACCAAAATAAGAAGAAAATAGATATAATTCAGGTGAATACAGCCTAAATATTAATTTGACTCAGTCAGTCAAGTGATGATATATGTATGAGGTGACTTTGAAATTTAAAGCAGTCCCCATTTTCTATATTATTATTCATCATGTGGTGGATCCATTCCTGATTTACTGTGTTAGTATATACAAATATGCACCTCTTTCTGAGAGTCTCTATCATGTGCGTACAACATGCTCTTTGCAACTAATTTTTAAATTTGCATTCACAATATATTATTAGGGTTGTGTCAGTTTCCACGCGGTTTCAAAGGTGGATCTAGTGGGATGGTTTTCCCAGGAAACAAAGAAAAAAAATGTTAGTATTCACCACCTCGAGCTTTGGGGTAAGGACTGACTGCTGAGAACTAGGAGGCTTTTTTATTGTTATATAAAAATAAAAATAAAATTCTTGTTGCTGTTTTTCATCATCTTTGCCCGAGTTTAGTTTAATATTTGTATAGTTTTAGGCCCAAAGTTCGAGAGCGAAGGTCAAAGCTTTGAATTGATGAATATAGAACAATTAAACCGACCACTCAAATAACATTTTAGGATTTGTCTGTCATATTAGATTATTTATCCATCAATTTGAAGTGAAGGATGGAGATGGCGTTTGAATGAAAGCTTGGTTTTGGCCGAAAAGAAAAGAGCTTCAGTTTTCGTGAGGATATATTATTATAGGATTTGTTTGTTTATTGTTTCCATGCATAGTAGTAGGTTTAGGGTTTTTCTATTTCCCAAGGAATTTCATGCAAAAACAACTTGTGCTGGGAACGGTCCCAGATTCTCCCTCCATATAATTATTTGTTATTCACGAAGTTACAAATTAATAATATACAGTTACTTGCGATAAGTAATTGTTTTTAACAAAAATATATTTATAAAAAGTACACTTGTTGAGGATAGATTCAATTAATAGACAACTTAACCTTACTGTTTAAGAGTTGAACTATTCTTTCTTCTAACTTATCAATTTTCTCCTATGTGACTCAGTTACTCTTTTTCTTGTAACATCTTCACATCTGGAAATGAGAAACTGCTCCCTTACAAGGTTGCTTTTGCACAAGACAAGCAGAACCTTTCATGACACCGCCAAAGCTTGGAATCAACAAAATTTATCAAAGTGGAAAGCCACATTGAAGGAGGAGTTGGCAATTAATGTTCCCAATGACACAGAAAATGGGTGCATATACAGGGTCCCCGTTAACATGCGTGAGGTGCAACCCGACGCCTATGCTCCCACTATCATCTCAATCGGTCCTTACCATCTTGGACAGGAAAGGTTACAAGCAATGGAAGAGCTGAAATGGAAATTCTTTCACCGCCTCTTTCATCCAAAACAGCCTAATGGGGTGGAACTAGACCCAGCGATGAAAGCCATGGAAGATTTGGAGCAGGATGCTCGTAGGTGCTACTGGGACAATGCTGAACAACATAGTAAGGATAAATTTGTTAGGATGATGCTGGTTGATGGCTGCTTCATTGTGGAGCTCTTGAGAGAGTTGAAGCACAACAACTTTCAGTGTGCTCCCTCTGTTCAAAGGTGGATGCTGCCTACTCTTCGTCGGGATCTGATCATGCTTGAAAACCAGCTTCCTCTTTTTGTTTTTCAGAAATTGTTTGAGCTGACAAAAAGATCTGACGAATCAAGCACCTGCTTGGAACAGCTTGCCCTTTGTTTTTTCAATCCTCTATTGCAGTCTCAAAGGGATGTGCGGGCCGTGAATGCACAAGGAATTCAGAACACGTTGCACTTTCTTGACCTTTTCAGGCAAAGTATCCTCCCATTTCCTGTAAACTAATCACAAGGACTAAAAACTAGCAAGACGAGCGATTCGAGCAATGCAGCAGAAGAGGGGATTGACATGGTGCGGTCCATGACGGAGCTAATGGAAGCTGGTGTCGTGATTGAGAAAGCTGTTAATTGTCCTCCACTAGATGTAAGCTCCGAGGGGAGGTGGCTAAAAGTCCCTCCTCTCTACATCGATGATCAAGGGAACCCTGTTTCGAAACATGGTGGCCTATGAACAATGCCATCCCAAGTGCAAACCTTATGTCACATCGTATTTGTTCTTTTTCGATGGTTTGATTAACTCAGCTGAAGATGTGGGATTTCTTCACCCCAAAGGGATTCTTCACCATTGTTTAGGTAGCAACAAAGAAGTGGTAAAACTTGTGAATGGACTGTGCAAGGAAATAGCAAGGGATGGTAGGGAGTCTTATTTATGCAAAGTGGTGCACGATATGAACACTTATTGCAATGGCTCCTATGCTTGGTTTAGAGCGGGGTTGGTACACCATTATTTCAGAAGTTGGGTGGTAGGCATCTCCACCCTTGGAGCCATTATAGTTGTTTATCTTTCACTAATTCAAACGGGATTTGTTTTTGTAGAAGATCCGAAGAATCTTAACAGACCCTTTCATCATGACCTAATTCATTGCCTACTTCTACCTCTAAGTCATTTGTTTTCTTTCAAAATAAATGATGAGAATGAGAAACAAATTTGGATGTATTCGATTTGATCTTAAGTTTTAGTATTATTGTTATTGTATCATGTCTCAAATGTACAATAACTTTTTTTTTCTTTTCTCTCTCTTAAGTTAATCGCATTGATTATAATAAGGGAAAGGATTGTATGAAACAGTGACGCCACGTCATCTGTATCCCTTTCTAACAGTTTTATGCCACATCTGTATTTTCATCCTGAATTTCAACATTTTTATCTTGAATTTCAGAATTTTAATTTGGATTTGATTTTTTCAGGATAAAAATGCAGATGTGGCATAAAATTATTGGAAAGGGATACAGATGACGTGGCGTCACTGTTCCATACAATCATTTCTCTTATTATAATAAATAGATACTTATGTTTATTTATTTTGTTTCATTAGTTTAATTTATTTATTGAAGATAGTTTTTAAGTATAATAAATGAGTAAATTATATTCCATTAGTTTAATAGGTTTATTGAAGATAGTTTTTAAGTTTGAGAGTGAATGGGAGCTAGATTCACTATTGGAGAAGCCATAACAAATAGCTATCTCTTCATCACGTGGCATGCTTTATTTTTATTTATATATAAGAAACATAAAATTATATTTAGAAATTCATTACTTATATTATCAACAATATATATAATATATAAAAAAAAAAGGAAACATCACTAACATGGAAAATTTAAATTTATTGTATAATCTATAATTTATTTCTTTTAAAAAAACAACAACACACCCTAACCCATTATTATCCGTTCACCCAATAAAAATGTGATTAAAATAATGATTATTTCAGATAATATAGGAAAAAAATTCCAACTACACATAATCTTTGGTTCAATAATTATTTTCTATTGTAGGTGCCAAAAGAAGTATCCTCAAATAGTATATAGGAGCCACAATTCACAGCTGATTGACAACATAAATTTCAGGCTTTGAGAATGAGATTGAATTTGGATTTTTAAAATACTATGCTAATATTATATTTATGATTATTTAAATTTTTTAAGAAACTTGTTAATTTCAAACTCAACTAATTTACCTATATCTATCCATTTCGTTTTTAAAATTTATATAATAAATGAAATTCAAATTTATATTCTCAAAAAATATCTATTTGAAGTGCGAATTCAAGTAAGAGTTTAAAGGTGCAAAAGGACATTGCCCCTAAAATTTTCAAAACTCAAAAAAAGAGAACTCACACATAGTAAGATATAAGTCAAAATAAATACCAAGATAACTTACATTGTGGGAATCAAATTTGAGCAAATAGAACAATAGAAGGTGAAAAGAGAGAGTCAACTAGTGCCCTAACCTCCAAAAAAATTGAAAAATTATTGCTTTAGTCTCCCAAGATTTATAAAATCTTAAGTTAATATATGGTAAAATTATAATTTTTTCCTAGAAAATGTCAAAATTTCAATTTAATCCTTTTGAGAACTATCAAGATACAAACCATTACAAAATCACATTTTAACTCTAATAAAAATATATAACTTAATTTTGAATTGATATTTTTAGTTGTAGGATGGTTTGAGGGGCTTTTAGAAATTTATTATTGGATTGAATATAGAGAATAGACAGCAGTGAAATTCTAAGGACCAAACAAAATTAAAAGGGTAAATATCCTAAATATACCAAAAAAATAAAAAAATTACAGAATTGGGCCAATTTCTGTAAAATTTACAGAAAAGGGCCATTTCTCATCAAAACGGGTCCACGTCAGCGCATTTTGAGGGGAAATGGCAGGAAAGCGCGCCCCTGGGGACGCGCTTTAGCCTGCAACGGTAAAAAAAACGGTCAAATTTTTTTGACCGTTGGGGGCCCAACGGTAAAAAAAACCTATAAAACATCCCAACCCTTTTATTTTTTTCACACTTTAATCCTTACTCATTCTTCTCTCAAATTCCTTTCAAAATTCTCTTTAAGTCCTTCAAACTTCCTCTGAAATTTCGAAATAATCCTTTAATATTTACAAAAAAGCCCTTTTTTAATTTTTTTAATATATATTTTTTGAAACTTTTAAAATTTTCGATCGTAATACAAATGGCCGGGGAATTACTTCGTCTAGACAGCAAGCATATCTCCATTGATCAAATGCGAATGGTAAGTTTTAATTTTAATTTTTCAATATTATTTAATATTTTTTAGGTTTATGCAATTTTAATTAATTTTTTTATAATTTTTTAAACAGTCTGTAGATCGAGTGTTGGAATGTTATATTCGCAACATGCATGGTCCCCCATTGTCGTTGATCGAGAATTACCTACGGGAAGCGGGTTTTTGGCACGTGGCCACGATAGGCCGGGGGTTCAAGTTGGAGCCGACTTTGATCAGTGCGTTGATAGAGAGGTGGAGACCAGATACGCACACTTTCCATCTTCCATGCGGAGAGTGTACCATCACTCTGGAAGATGTGCAGTTGCAGTTGGGATTGCCGGTGGACGGGTCGGTAGTCACCGGGTCCACAACTTCTGGTGATTGGGGAGCCATATGCTACAAGCTTGTGGGTGCCATTCCGAATAAAATTCAAGGAGCTCGGATCGAGATGGCCTGGTTACGAGACACGTTCCTAGAGCCGAATAAGGTTTCGACCGAAATAGAAAGAATACGGTATGCTTGGGCATACATTCTTCAGATAATTGGAGGCTATCTGATGCCGGACCTTTCTAGAAACCTCGTACACTTGAGATGGCTGCTGAAACTTGTTGATTTCAGAGCAGCCGGTGAATTAAGTTGGGGGTCTGTCGTGCTATCGAGGTTGTATCGGGAGATGTGTTGTAATGGCCTAAATTCAAGGTTATCGGAACAATGGTTTCGTAACCATAAATCCGATTTAAAGAGAAATTTATTTTAATATTTTTGCATGAATATTTATATGATAGGAAAATCGTATTAAAATATCGATAGAAAAATTTTACCGATTTAGTGGTTAGTTAGAAAAAGGAATTATTGAAGGAATTGGGTAAAAACAAGGTATCGAGACCTTGATCTCATAAAATTGAGTAGGAAATATTTTTATAAATATTTATAAAATGTTAGTAATGTGGTATTAAAATTTCGTTAGAAAATTTTAACGTTTGAGTATGTAATTAAATGAAAAGGACTAAATTGTAACAAATACAAAATTATGAAAAATGATTAAATAGTTTAAATGATAAAATAAAGAGGGCTTAAAAGGAAAATAGACCCAAGGTCTAATTGGGCTGGACGGCAAAGGTATGAAATCAGCAAGAAAATAAGGAGAAATAAGGGTAAAATGGGAAAATAACAAAATTTGCTAAATAAAACTAGGACTAAATAGGGATATCTAGAAATTTCTTCATTTTTCTTCACTCTCATCAGCAAAAAACGCCATAGGAGGGGTATCTAAGCTGGTATATCATAATTTTTGCACCAAGTAAGTGAATCCTTGCCTATTTCTTGTAATTTTGTGTTTTTAAAGACTTTTACAACTAGGTCCTATCATTAAATTCATTAGTCTTTGATTTCATGGATGAAATTGAAAGCCACCATGGTTGGTTTATGTAAGTTTATGATGAAATAGCATGAAATTTAAGCCTTAATTCGTTTAAGAGATGATTTTATTAGATAATTTCAATAGAAATTGATTTTTGGGACCTAATTATGAAAGTGTTTGGAATTAAAGTCTATTACTGAAATTATGATTTCCAAAGGTTATAAAGTAGTTTAAAGTGATATAAAGTGTTAATTGAGAAAAATAAGCTCAATTGAGAGGTTAATTGAGCAGGGATGAAATTATCATTCATTGAAAGTTTAGGGGAAAAATGGTAATAACCAGCTTGCACTAAAACAGTTTTTGACAGCAGCAGTAGTCTAACTTTGAAAAATCACCATAAATTGTAGAATTTTAATTAGAAGATGGAAAAAATATGAAATTAAAGCTTATTGAGTCTAGTTTCTTATGGAAGAAACGTTGTAAGCAATAGAATTGTAAATCATGAGATATAATAGGTTTTGTGAGACAAGGTCAGAATGAATTCGGGTTCCCCTGTTCTGACTTTGAAAAATCATAAAAAATTGAATAAAAATAATTATGGGGAGTGGTTTATATTCTTAGAATCCTTAGTGAGTCTATTTTTTTTATGGTACAAATGAAAACATTATTTTAATTCTGTACAGTGAGATATCTGAGATTTTGTGAAGAGATAGCAGAACTGTCAAACAATGAAACAGGGGAAACTTTAACGAATAAACTGTACTAATTGCCCAAGCTAAAAATTATGAAAATTTTATTGTGTGAAGATATGTGAGTCTAGTTTCAAGGAAAATTAACGGTTCTTCATTTGGAGTTCTGTATCTCGAAAAATAAATAATTTAGTGACTATGACTCAAGTAGACAGCTTTGAATGAACTATAAATAGTAATAGAATTATAATGAATGCTACATGTGAACATGAAATGTATTGAATTGATAATTGAATTTATTTATTTAGATCCGGAAAACTCAAACACAAAGCTAAATCGAGGAAAGGAAAAAGTTCCGGATTAGTAGATTTTATATACAAACTAGAATCGAGGTAAGTTCGTGTAACTTGAATTGTACTCTTAAATGCTTGAAATGTATGTTATTGATGTGAATATAATTTGAATGTTCATTGTATGAAAATTGATGAAACATTGATATATTTGGTAAAAAGGGGAAGAAATCCCGGTTGAATGAAAGGAAAATTCGATGGATCTCTGAAAAGGAATTGACGGTAAAAAGGATCTAGCCCGGACGGGTGATCCTATCCTGATATAGCCCTCCCGAAGAATATGTGGAAAATGGATTTAGCCCGGACGGGTAATCCGAATTAGGGTCTGAATTTAGCCTGGACTGGTAATTCAGATCCAAACTCATTAGAGTAATTGTCGTTGCAGGGGATTTAGCCTGGACTGGTAATCCCGACAATACTCTATGAGTTTATATTACAGGGGATTTAGCCTGGACTGGTAATCCCGCTGTAAAGATGAGGTTCGCGGGAGTGTGCTCTCTGAAATGAAAATGTGCGCACATGAATATGAATTGACGGACCCGAATTTGTACACTAAAGTGTACCTCTGAAAATCCATCGAAATTCCGAGTAATTCAATGGGATAAATATAAAAAAAATGGAAATTATGGTATTGATGAGCTCATCAATGATAGTATATATTATTGATATATGAAAATTATTGGACTGACTTGAATGTTGAGTTTGTAAATGTTAAGGTAATAATGCATTGAATGGATATATAAATGGTTATTACATTATATTGAAAATGTTAGGTAAGTATAATTCTTGTTACATGGGCTTACTAAGCACAAAGTGCTTACTCTATTTCCTTTTCCCTATTTTGTAGTATTAAGAGCTCGGAGGTCGGATTCGGTGGGAGACACATCACACTATCAACCCCAAGATTTCGGTATATAAAGAAACTTTATTTTGGAAATCAATGGCATGTATAAGCTAATAAAGTAGATGTTAATATGAAATGAATGTAAGGTCAGCCATTGGTATGGCTAACAAATTTCTAGTTTCAGTATGTAATGAGGTTATCTTATAAATTTGCATGGATCTATTTTGAAGGTATGTTGATTGGATTGGTTGATATGAATTAGTCTCGGTTTAAAAAAAAATTTGCAGGGAAGACTAGATTGTTTATAAAGGAGTTATATTGAGTAAAAAAAAAAATATTGTAAGCTCCGGTAATGCCTCGTTCCCTATTCCGATAATGAATACGGGTAGGGGGTGTTACATGTGTGGGGTGACGCGGCCGAGTAAAGCGAAAATCGGAGGTTGCCTATCACTACTGCAGTCATGGGCACGGTTTCGATTTCCATTTTTACGTCCTCGACTCGACCAACCATATTCATTCCCACTGATAACGAGGTAAATTTAATGTTATATTTTACAATTATTACTTAGATTTATAGTATAATTGTATGCTAAAAATTTATTTAATTAGGTGGAACCATTCGACGAGTTATGCTGGAATACTTACCTCGCTTGAAGATATACGGCTTCTATTGGACCAACGGTCGGAATCACAAGTAAGTTTCAAATTTCGTATTTATAATTTAGTATTTCGTATTTAGTGTTTAGTATTATGTATATAACTAATATTTTTGTAATGTTAATATAGTTTCAATGGACACCGTACGAGGATCCGGCAATTCGAGCAGTAATTCCGGAGGAGTTCTTGCAAAATCCAAACTGTTGGCACGTGAAAGTTCCATTGATCACCTATGCGACCGAGGAGATGCACCAGTCAGATTGAGTTCTGCGACAATTTGGATTCCGGCAACCGATTCTCGTGCCACCTAAGGTGCTCGATGATGAGCACAAAGTGCACTTACGACAGCTGCACATGGATTGGCCAAGATTTTGGTCAGCACATATCGAGAAGTGGGAGAACCGGTATGACTATTTACCTATCCGGGAATCGATCGTTGTTCCTGAGTTAGCGTGCGTGCCGGAATACATGCCATGGTTTAGGATCCATGGTAAGTCGTATCTGTTGTCGGAAGAAGAGAGGCAACGACAACTTCGTCAATAAAGGGAACGTCGGGGCCCTTTAAATCCAAGGAGAAGGGGTGATCAGACGGGGCCATCAACAGCGCCGACACAGTCACCGGGCCCATCAGTTCAGCCGATGACACCGACATCACAATCTTTACCATTTATGCCAGGTGCGTACCCTAGCCCTTATATGTATCCTCCTAACCCATATATGCTTCCTTTTCCCAATCCCACCCCAGGTTGGAATGCATGGCTAGGTTCGAGTCCGTTCCCGACTACTCCGACTGGCCAGCAGATCTTGAGGCCGTCGTCGCGTGAGGGATCACAGGAGGCGCCGTCGGGGAGCACCATATGGGATTCAGACACCCCCGCCGTGGTTTATGCAAACACCTCCGGGGTCGTTATTTTATCAAGATGGGTCATCCTCGCAACACCCAGAACCAGACCCGCTGCAGGAGGAACCGGAATCCCCGTTCGAGGTTCCACAACCCCTCCGGAAGCTAGAAGAAGTAGGAATCCAGTGCGTAACCGCCGACCGCCCCCGTGTGGCACTGATTCCGACCGGCATCAACATTGATTCGGATGGGTTTTTTATTTTTTAAATTGTAATAATTTTTTTAATAAAAAAGTTATTTTTTATTTGTTTTTGTAATTTAATTTTAATATCTTCACTAAAATAGAAGTTGTTTATTTTTTTTGTTTGTAATTTAATTTGAATTTTTTAATAAAATAAAAAGTTGTTTTTTATTTTTATTTTTTGTAATTTAGTTTTAATATATTTAAAAAAATAGTTGTTTAATTTTTTTATTGTAATTTAATTTTAATATCTTTAATAAATTTGAAATTTTTTAATTTTTAATTGTAATTTAATTTTAATATATGTAATAAATAAGAAGTTTTCTTTATTTTTTTTGTAATTTAGTTTTAATATATTTAATAAATAAGAAGTTTTCTTTATTTTTTATTTTTTTGTAATTTAGTTTTAATATATTTAATAAATAAGAAGTTTTTTTTATAATTTAGTTTTAATATATTTAATAAATAAGAAGTTTTTTTTTTATTTTTTTATTTTTTTTAGTTTTAATATGTTTAACAAATAAGAAGTTTTTTTTATATTTTATTTTTTAATTTAGTTTTATATATTTAAGAAATAAGAAGTTTTCTTTATTTTTTTTTTTTTGTAATTTAATCTTAATATATTTAATAAATAAGAAGTTTTCCTTATTTTTTATTTTTCTATAATTTAGTTTTAATATATTTAATAAAATAAGAAGTTTCTTTATTTTTATTTTTCTGTAATTTAGTTTTAATATATTTAATAAATAAGAATTTTTTTATTTTTTATTTCATAAAATAATAGTTGCTTATATGTTTTTGTAATTTAATTTTAATATATTTTATAAAATAGAATTTGTTTAATTTTTTTTGAAATTTAATTTAAAAAATAAATATCCAATATTTGAGGAAAGGGGAAAGCACGCCCCTGAGGTCGCGCTTTGTGCCAAATCAGCAAAGCGCGTGTAACACCCCCTACCCGTATCCATTGCTAGAATAAAGTATGAGGCATTACCGAGGAGTACGGAATACTCACAGACAAATTAAGCTATTTATCGCTCAAATGTCGAAATTGACTATAAAAGTTTCTTTACACATATAGTGCACTTGAGGTGTACAGTTCTATAATTATGAATAAACACATTTATCAAACATATTCCATGTTTTTATATATCACAATCTCATATTTCCATATATCAAATACCACCATTTTCTCGTATTTCAGACAAATACGTGTAACAATGCGTAGACACACAACTCACTAACTCTTCCTGCCAGTCACAATTTAAATTGACGAATCATTTATTGAGTCCAATTTCAATGTTCACTAAAATCTATCATATAAGTTTGGATGTAAATATCCACCAATAGATTCCGTGTACCGATATCATCATCTCAAATTTCCACAAGCATTTCTTTCCCACATTATGAACTCAAATAACATATACAAGATATACCAATGGATTTCAAGTACGGTTTCATAATATTTCGTTTCAAATTCTAGATTATTTCATATTAGAACTTTTCTCATTAACTCATTTGGAATACCAATTCATACGGATAATACACTCAAGGGTGTACAAATATATAATCACAAATGAACTCATTCATCAACCAAGTTCTATGTTCATGTCTCATCAACTCGTATTTCCTTATATCACATAATTCCATGTAACACTTATCAAACTTTGACAGATTAGTGAACGTCTTATAGAACTGGTCTGCTCACACAAGCTGTCGATCATGACAAGCTACACGGTGTTGCTCAGTGCCACATTTCGCAACTCAGTATGGGAAATGCCATACCTACGTTCCTTAACTCGGTATGGTTAATACCATACTTACGTTTCACATTTTGCCATGGATCACCCATGGTCTTATCCGTCAATTCATCACTTTTCACTAGAATGCCATAGCCCAGCTATGGTCTTACATCTTAAACACTATCACACCAATGCCATATCCCAGATATGGTCTTACACAGAAATCACTTGTCACTTGTAGCCGAAGCTACTACTATTCATTGATCAGGTAGCTAGAGCTACCACTTTTCACTGATCAGGTAGCCAGAGCTACCACTTTTCACTAATCAGGTAGCTGGAGCTACCACTTTTCACTGATCAGGTAGCTGGAGCTACCACTTTTCACTGATCAGGTAGCTGGAGCTACCACTTTTCACTTTCACTTGTCCTTGATCAGATAAGTGTAGCCGAAGCTATCACTTATCACTTTCACTTATCCTTGATCAAATAAGTGTACCGAAGCTATCACTTATCACTTGTTGCCATGGTTCAACCATAGTATTTTCCGTCAAATCCATCTTGTCACTGAACTAAAGTGCTCAATTTGATCGCTTATTCAATTTTCATGCTTTTACATTATCCACGATTTTATCATCATTACATATGAAATAACACATCATGAAGTTCACAAAATTAACAAATGATCACTAAAATTTAGCCATATAAACTCCCAAGTTCAATTTTTTATTATAACGATAATCATAATTTCATAATAAATATTCCAAATAAAACATTATATCGTTTCTAATTCAACATTTATCAATTATAATCGAGCATGTGATCAATTCATACACAAGTCATTCATTTATTATTTTTCCTCCTCCTCCTCTCCATCCACATCCTTACTATAAACAACACCCTTACAAGTAACATTATCTATAATTTTCACTATTTACTTATGTGAATATTCAAGCTGTCCATCCGTGTAATAGTCACTAAATTATTTTTATCTTGAGCTAAAGAACTCCAAATTAAGATCCGTTAATTTTATTTGAAACTAGACTCACATATCTTCTTACCATAATGTTTCCAGAATTTTTGGTGTGGCCAATTAGTACAGTTTATTAGTTAAGTTCTCCCCTGTTACACAGTCCTACTGCTCTGACCTCTCTTCACTAAAAATCAATTATCTCATAGTACAATTTTCATATAGTGTTTCTGATTATTTCTAATGAAAATAGGTTCACTAAGGAGTACATAAATATAAATTATAGCTCATAATTCTTTTTGTACAACTTTTAGTGAATTTCTAAAGTAAGAATAGGGGCTCACGAAGTTATTCTAAACCAGTCTTACCAAAATTTAAATATCTCAAAATGTAGACTTCCTTTGCTTGCTCTGTTTCTTTTATATGAAAATAGACTCAACAAGCTTTAATTCTATATCTCACTCAACTTCTAATTCAATTTATACCATTTTTGATGATTTTTCAAACTTAGACAACTGCTACTGTCCAAAACTGCTTTAGTATAACATGTTGATTTCTATTTTGTCCCAAATTCCACATTTCATACAATTCAATCCTTGCTCAATTAACCCCTCAATTGAGCTAATTTTCTCATTTAATATTTTTATCTATCATTTTAAACTACTTCATAACCTTTGAAAATCAGAATTTTAACACTAGGCTTTAATTTCAACTCTTTCACAATTAGGTCCTAAAACTAATTTTCATCAATTTTACTCGATAAAATCATCATATAACAAAATTAAAGCTTCAATTCAATATTTATCCATCATATTCTTCCAGCCCTAATCCACATCAACTTTAAAAATTAGCCATAGAATCAAAAACTAATGACATAGTAAGTTGGACCCAATTGTAAAAGTCTAAAAACATAGAAATTTCAAGGAGAAAGCAAGAATTAAACTTACATGAAGCTTGAGTATGAAAACCAGCTTGAAAATCTCTCCCATGGCTGTTTTTCAGCTGAAGAAAATGAAGAGAAATGAAGAGAATTCTAGATATTCCAATTTGGTCCCATTTTTATTTAACTAATTTTGGCAATTTTCTAATTTTGCCCTTATTTCACCCATTTCCTGATTTTTCTCAGCTATTGCCACCCAAAATATCTCCTTAGGCTTATTTTCACTTTAGGTCCTTCCTCATTTGACAATTAATCTATTTAATCCTTTTAGCAACTTTTACACCTTTTTCAATTTAGTCCTTTTTATTTAATTAACCACCCAAACGTCAAAATTTTCTAACGAAATTTTAATACTAACTTATTGACATTCCGTAAATATTCATAAAAATACTTATGACTCGATTAATAACACCGAGATCTCGATACCTCTTTTTCTCGATTTCTTGACCAAATAAATCTTTATAAAACATAATTTACTATTTTAAAAATATTTTAAAAGCTACATTTGACTTGTAAATATTAAATAATATGGTCTGCGAGTTCATTTGTCAGATTTGGTGGTCTCGAACCACTATTTCTGACACCACTGAAATTTGGGCTATTACAACTCTCCCCCTCTTTAAGAATTTTCGTCCTCGAAAATTCCTTCAGTGGAGAGATTCAAATATTTTTCACTACTTATACTTTTTCCGATGTCAATTCCTTACACGAAAATTAGAGAAATCTAGATACCAGAATCACCACGTTTCTATGATCAAACCAAAAGCAAAATCATAACAGACATAGTTATCACAAGCTGAAGAACACACTTTAAAGATAAGCCATGATTAATAATTTACAAAGTATGAATTATAAGAAAACCAAGATAAGGAAATTCAAGATACAATACCATATTAGAAATCCGAGAACATAACTCATAAAAAAAATAATAAAGATACTGATGATTCCTCAAAGAAAGCCAGAAGAAAAACACTGCTTACCGACTCTGGACTTCCATCATAACAGAGCTAATATATTTCCAAATATTTATATATATGACAGAATAATATCCAGTAAAAACGGAAGAATAGTCCAACATAATTTTTTTTTACCATCGACTTTATTCCAACATAATAAAATAGAATTCCGAAGAGATAAAGAAATACCAATCATAAACCGACCTGACCAACAGGGCTTTCGTCTAACATCATAGTTAGCTAGCATTCTCATAACATAAGAACTCCATCAGAGCTGAACAATCACACACATATCTCTGAGGATAAAAGAATATATATAGAATACTCAGAAAGATCATCATATTCATCTCAACTATAACTATCACACACAAACATCTTTACTACTCAATTATTATTTCTCTAACTAATTCTGTCTTCATGTACCCCGTATCATTCCATTCACTAACGAAAACCAATTCAGGAAGAATCTTAGCAAACACATACTTTAGATTTTATACTCAATTGAGGCGAATAGTCGAGACTAACTTCTTCTTTATCCATGACATTGCATAGTCTGTGTAATCATTAAAATAATATAATATTTCTTCTAAAATTGAGTTCATTTGTCACAATATACTCAACTCTTTTTGCATTACTAATTATTCACCACTGAACTCTTTAGTTTCCCACTTATGAACTTATTCAACATAATTCTCGCGAACTTTCATCATAAAACAACACTGGTAAAGGGGTGAGGTCGTAAAGCCTCTAACTTGACTCTCATAAATACACACATATGACTTAGCATTCATCATCAACATAATATCATCATAATCACATAATTCACTCTAAGAAAATTTTCATACTTAGTCATGTTACACAAACTTTTCGATTATCTTATTTAAACAATTGTACTTAAACATACATTCCATGAAATTTGAGTAAATTTACTCATAACACTCACTTAATCAAGCATGTTAGGCACATAATATCATATGAATACCAACATACATGGATGAGTTTATCACAACATAGACTTCCGTTTCATTTCAGTTTTCCACATTTCTCAACTTATGGTTATCTCATTAAGAACATTAACAGATGCATATCATGAACTTCTATTCATACCTTTCCATATTTCAACATATCGTAAGCACATTTCAATCATCTCAATATCATTTTTTAGCATTATCGACAATAGCTCGGTTAGAAGTCATTTCTATCTTAACAAAACAATTTCGTTAGAGCCGGGAGATATCACACTATCACAGTTCACATATGGCATGTATAGCTAGACTCATGCACACGCTATGTTAGTCCGAGAATCGACTAAACCATAGCTCTGATACCACCAAAATGTAACACCCCCTACCCTATCCATTGCTAGAATAAAGTATGAGGCATTACCGAGGAGTACGGAATACTCACAGACAAATTAAGCTATTTATCGCTCAAATGTCGAAATTGACTATAAAAGTTTCTTTACACATACAGTGCACTTGAGGTGTACAGTTCTATAATTATGAATAAACACATTTATCAAACATATTCCATGTTTTTATATATCACAATCTCATATTTCCATATATCAAATACCACCATTTTCTCGTATTTCAGACAAATACGTGTAACAATACGTAGACACACAACTCACTAACTCTTCCTGCCAGTCACAATTTAAATTGACGAATCACTTATTGAGTCCAATTTCAATGTTCACTAAAATCTATCATAAAAGTTTGGATGTAAATATCCACCAATAGATTCCGTGTACCGATATCATCATCTCAAATTTCCACAAGCATTTCTTTCCCACATTATGAACTCAAATAACATATACAAGATATACCAATGGATTTCAAGTACGGTTTCATAATATTTTGTTTCAAATTCTAGATTATTTCATATTAGAACTTTTCTCATTAACTCATTTGGAATGCCAATTCATACGGATAATACACTCAAGGGTGTACAAATATATAATCACAAATGAACTCATTCATCAACCAAGTTCTATGTTCATGTCTCATCAACTCGTATTTCCTTATATCACATAATTCCATGTAACACTTATCAAACTTTGACAGATTAGTGAACGTCTTATAGAACTGGTCTGCTCACACAAGCTGTCGATCATGACAAGCTACACGGTGTTGCTCAGTGCCACATTTCGCAACTCAGTATGGGAAATGCCATACCTACGTTTCTTAACTCGGTATGGTTAATACCATACTTACGTTTCACACTTTGCCATGGATCACCCATGGTCTTATCCGTCAATTCATCACTTTTCACTAGAATGCCATAGCCCAGCTATGGTCTTACATCTTAAACACTATCACACCAATGCCATATCCCAGATATGGTCTTACACAGAAATCACTTGTCACTTGTAGCCGAAGCTACTACTATTCATTGATCAGGTAGCTAGAGCTACCACTTTTCACTGATCAGGTAGCCAGAGCTACCACTTTTCACTGATCAGGTAGTTGGAGCTACCACTTTTCACTAATCAGGTAGCTGGAGCTACCACTTTTCACTGATCAGGTAGCTGGAGCTACCACTTTTCACTTTCACTTGTCCTTGATCAGATAAGTGTAGCCGAAGCTATCACTTATCACTTTCACTTATCCTTGATCAAATAAGTGTAACCGAAGCTATCACTTATCACTTGTTGCCATGGTTCAACCATAGTATTTTCCGTCAAATCCATCTTGTCACTGAACTAAAGTGCTCAATTTGATCGCTTATTCAATTTTCATGCTTTTACATTATCCACGATTTTATCATCATTACATATGAAATAACACATCATGAAGTTCACAAAATTAACAAATGATCACTAAAATTTAGCCATATAAACTCCCAAGTTCAATTTTTTGTATTATAACGATAATCATAATTTCATAATAAATATTCCAAATAAAACATTATATCGTTTCTAATTCAACATTTATCAATTATAATCGAGCATGTGATCAATTCATACACAAGTCATTCATTTATTATTTTTCCTCCTCCTCCTCTCCATCCACATCCTTAGTATAAACAACACCCTTACAAGTAACATTATCTATAATTTTCACTATTTACTTATGTGAATATTCAAGCTGTCCATCCGTGTAATAGTCACTAAATTATTTTTATCTTGAGCTAAAGAACTCCAAATTAAGATCCGTTAATTTTATTTGAAACTAGACTCACATATCTTCTTACCATAATGTTTCCAGAATTTTTGGTGTGGCCAATTAGTACAGTTTATTAGTTAAGTTCTCCCCTGTTACACAGTCCTACTGCTCTGACCTCTCTTCACTAAAAATCAATTATCTCATAGTACAATTTTCATATAGTGTTTCTGATTATTTCTAATGAAAATAGGTTCACTAAGGAGTACATAAATATAAATTATAGCTCATAATTCTTTTTGTACAATTTTTAGTGAATTTCTAAAATAAGAATAGGGGCTCACGAAGTTATTCTAAACCAGTCTTACCAAAATTTAAATATCTCAAAATGTAGACTTCCTTTGCTTGCTCTGTTTCTTTTATATGAAAATAGACTCAACAAGCTTTAATTCTATATCTCAATCAACTTCTAATTCAATTTATACCATTTTTGATGATTTTTCAAACTTAGACAACTGCTACTGTCCAAAACTGCTTTAGTATAACATGTTGATTTCTATTTTGTCCCAAATTCCACATTTCATACAATTCAATCCTTGCTCAATTAACCCCTCAATTGAGCTAATTTTCTCATTTAATATTTTTATCTATCATTTTAAACTACTTCATAACCTTTGAAAATCAGAATTTTAACACTAGGCTTTAATTTCAACTCTTTCACAATTAGGTCCTAAAACTAATTTTCATCAATTTTACTCGATAAAATCATCATATAACAAAATTAAAGCTTCAATTCAATATTTATCCATCATATTCTTCCAGCCCTAATTCACATCAACTTTAAAAATTAGCCATAGAATCAAAAACTAATGACATAGTAAGTTGGACCCAATTGTAAAAGTCTAAAAACATAGAAATTTCAAGGAGAAAGCAAGAATTAAACTTACATGAAGCTTGAGTATGAAAACCAGCTTGAAAATATCTCCCATGGCTGTTTTTCAGCTGAAGAAAATGAAGAGAAATGAAGAGAATTCTAGATATTCCAATTTGGTCCCATTTTTATTTAACTAATTTTGGCAATTTTCTAATTTTGCCCTTATTTCACCCATTTCCTGATTTTTCTCAGCTATTGCCGCCCAAAATATCTCCTTAGGCTTATTTTCACTTTAGGTCCTTCCTCATTTGACAATTAATCTATTTAATCCTTTTAGCAACTTTTACACCTTTTTCAATTTAGTCCTTTTTATTTAATTAACCACCCAAACGTCAAAATTTTCTAACGAAATTTTAATACTAACTTATTGACATTCCGTAAATATTCATAAAATACTTATGACTCGTTTTATAACACCGAGATCTCGATACCTCTTTTTCTCGATTTCTTGACCAAATAAATCTTTATAAAACATAATTTACTATTTTAAAAATATTTTAAAATCTACATTTGACTTGTAAATATTAAATAATATGGTCTGCGAGTTCATTTGTCAGATTTGGTGGTCTCGAACCACTATTTCTGACACCACTGAAATTTGGGCTATTACAGCGCGTCCACGTAGGCGCGCTTTTGCTGATTTGGCACAAAGCGCTCCGCAGGGGTGCGCTTTCCTGCCATATCCCCTCAAAACACGTTGACGTGGACGCGTTTTGATGGGAAATGACCATTTTCCGTAAATTTTCTAGAAATCGACCCAATTCCGTAATTTTATTTTTTTAGGATATTTACCAAATTAAAATAGACCCCAAATCCAACAAAAATCAAATAGGAATCCACAAGCCCAAAAAGTTAAAATCTTTTAATATGGATGGTAGAAAATAATCAACCCTCAACGGTCAACAATAATTGCAAAAACAACTGTCAACAATAATTGCAAAAACAAGAAAAACATTAAGAACCCCAAAATTTTTTCAAAATCCATTAAAGCATTCTTCCAAAACCTTTTCCCTTCTCCTTAACCTAAACAACATATTTGCATATTCAAGACTTGTGTGTTATCTATCAACTCTTCTCAGGTACACTTCATGTTACAAGTTACAACAATATTTACATTTTACAACAAAAAGAGTTGAACTATTCTTCCTTATAACTTATCAATTTTCTCCTAAGTGACCCAGTTACTCTTTTTCTTGTAACATCTTCACTTTTTCGCTTGGTCTACTTGTAGTTTCATCTGGAAATGAGAAATTGCTCCCTTACAAGGTTGCTTTTGCACAAGACAAGCAGAACCTTTCATGACACCGGCAAAGCTTGGAATCAACAACATTTATCAAAGTGGAAAGCAACATTGAAGGAGGAGTTGGCAGTTACTGTTCCCAATGACAGAGAAAATGCGTGCATATACAGGGTCCCCGTTAACATGCGTGAGGTGCAACCCGACGCCTATGCTCCCACTATCATCTCAATCGGTCCTTACCATCTTGGACAGGAAAGGTTACAAGCAATGGAAGAGCTGAAATGGAAATTCTTTCACCGCCTCTTTCGTCCAAAGCAGGCTAATGGGGTGGAACTAGACCCAGCGATGAAAGCCATGGAAGATTTGGAGCAGGATGCTCGTAGGTGCTACCGGGACAATGCTGAACAACATAGTAAGGATAAATTTGTTAGGATGATGCTGGTTGATGGCTGCTTCATTGTGGAGCTCTTGAGAGAGTTGAAGCACAACAACTTTCAGTGTGCTCCCTCTGTTTGAGCTGACAAAAAGATCTGATCATGCTTGAAAACCAGCTTCCTCTTTTTGTTTTGCAGAAATTGTTTGAGCTGACAAAAAGATCTGACGAATCAAGCACTTGCTTGGAACAGCTTGCCCTTTGTTTTTTCAATCCTCTATTGCAGAGTCAAAGGGATGTGCGGGCCGTGAATGCACAAGGAATTCAGAACACGTTGCACTTTCTTGACCTTTTCAGGCAAAGTATCCTCCCATTTCCTATAAACTTATCACAAGGACTAAAAACTAGCAAGTCCAGCGATTCGAGCAATGCAGCAGAAGAGGGGATTGACATGGTGCGGTCCACAACGGAGCTAATGGAAGCTGGTGTCGTGATTGAGAAAGCTGTTAATTGTCCTCCACTAGATGTAAGCTCCGAGGGTAGGTGGCTAAAAGTCCCTCCTCTCTACATCGATGATCACAAGGGAACCCTGTTTCGAAACATGGTGGCCTATGAACAATGCCATCCCAAGTGCAAACCTTATGTCACATCGTATTTGTTCTTTTTCGATGGTTTGATTAACTCAGCTGAAGATGTGGGATTTCTTCACCACAAAGGGGTTCTTCACCATTGTTTAGGTAGCAACAAAGAAGTGGCAAAACTTGTGAATGGACTGTGCAAGGAAATAGCAATGGATGGTAGGGAGTCTTATTTATACAAAGTGGTACACGATATGAACACTTATTGCAATGGCTCCTATGCTTGGTTTAGAGCGGGGTTGGTACACCATTATTTCAGAAGTTGGGTGGTAGGCATCTCCACCCTTGGAGCTATTATAGTTGTTTATCTCTCACTAATTCAAACGGGATTTACATTTGTAAAAGATCCGAAGAATCTTAACAGACCTTTTCATCATGACCTAATTCATTGCCTAATTCTACCTCTTAGTCATTTGTTTTCTTTCAAAATAAGTATCAAGTATGAGGATATAATTTGGATGTATGTTTGATTTACATTCTACTATTGTTGTTATTATATCATGTCTCAAATCTACAATAATTTTCTTGTTTTTCTCTCTCTCAAGTTAATAGCATTGGTTGTCATATAATAATAAATGGGTAAATATGTTTATTTATTTTGTTCTATTAGTTTAATATATTTATTGAAGATAGTTTTTAAGTTTGAGAGTGAATGGGAGCTAGATCCACTATTGGAGAAGCCATAACAAAAGCTATTTAATCCTTTGTCCATTTTGTAGATTCGATTTCTTTAGCCCTTTCGGAACAACATATTATTACATTCTAGTTTTCTTTGTTCCTTTTTTTCCAAAATATAAAAATAAATATTTTCTAATTTATCATCTTATTTAGACTAATTATTCTATTCATCATTTTCATCCAATTTGTATACCATTTTTTCAATTTATATTTTATTTCTTTATTAACTTAATTCGGACTCAAACAAATACAAAGATTCCAATCAACACATAAATTTAATACCCAATGCCTTGTCAAAACGTCCGAAATAAATAGATTGCGCCTAGGGCTTATCGGTTAACCGAAGTAAAAATTGTGCCCAACACTCATCGGAACGTCTGAAGGAAAATGTGTCCAATGCTCATTGACATACAGTCGAAGTAATCTGTAAACGCACAATTTTGCCGGGGCCCATGTGACAAAATAAAACAAAAAATATTAATAATAATGTCCCTTACAGTCCTGTTACAGAACCAAAATTAAAACCCTCATACAACCAAGCCCAAAACTGAAACCCAAAACAGCAGCCCAAAACTATCCAATACCCAAACAGACTACAACCGAGCCTAAACTAACCCTAGCTACCCTTGGACCCAAATACACCCAAACCCAACTTAAGAAGCCCAATTCCCAAACTGTTCGGGACTTAGGGTTGCTAGAAAACCCTTGCGCCGAATGCTTAGCCACCAGCCCTAATCGCGCCGCAATCAGCGCACCGACAGCACTCCGGCGCCATGATTCTCGCCATTAACTTGCAAATAAGGAAAAGAAAGGGGCAGTAGCAACAAATTGTATTTTTGCATTTATTTTTTGATTTTCTTTTGGGTTATAAATAAACCCAAACAATCTGTAAAGAGGGATCTTTGGACACAAAAATATACAATAATAAAAAACAGAGAAAATCCAATAGCAGAGGTGATTTGGAACGATTCCTTTTCGTTTTTTTTTCTATTTTCGCATATTGTTATTTTCTTTTTCTTTACCTTGTTCTGTTTTTTTAAACTATAATATATATATTAAAATATATAAAAAAAAGGAAAATTTACCTTTTTTTGGAATTCTGACCGCCGTGTACGGCGGCGGACGGCGATTGAAGTCCCCTGGAGCATCACCGAAAATTGCCCAAGAGGAAACATGAAGAGAGGAATTTTCTTTTTGAAATTTGATTTTTTTTAAAAAAAAAAAACAGAGAACTAATGCTTTTTCCCCCTAAAATTTGGCTTTAAATAGGGAAGGAAAACGACGCCGTTTTGCATCAGGGGTTTAAGGGCCAAAACGACGCCGTTTCACCTATGGCCTGCGCGTATGACCTGACCTGCAAGGAGGATCCGCGTGTTTTATAAAATGGTCTATTTTCGCATATGGCCCTTCCATATTTTTAGTTTTTCTAATTAAATTTTCTTTTATTTTTAATTCTGGCCTTCAATTTTCCTCTGTTACAATTTGGTCCACATTCGAATGGCACCGTTTTGAAATTTGGCATTATTGCCATTTTAATCCCTGTAATTTAACGAGTGTTTTAATTTAGTTCTTTTAATCTGTTTTAATTGCTATTTTAATCCTGATTTCTTTGTTTTATTTTTTATCCTTTTATTTTATATTATATTTAATTATTTTACCTTATTAAATATTAAATATTATTTCCTTATATTTATTAATTTACTAATATTACGAAATCTATGTATATATGTATTATTTTTATATATTTAATTATTATATATTTATTTTACTTGGTTTAATAATTTATATATTATTTTATAATTTATATATCTATTATATTAGATTTTAACTTGCATATTATAGTATTATATTATATATTTTTTTATTATATAAAATTTATTATAATATATAACCTATTTTATTTATATGTTTATTATATATATTTTTATGTTTAATATTATGTATATATATTTTTAAATTATTATATCTATTATTTACTGATTATTTTTATTATGTATTATCCTTATATTATTATTAATTATTTTATATTATATTATTATATGTTATGATTTTTATTAATTATTATATTTATTTGTATCTTTATATTCGTATATTATTGCTTTAACATTTTTTCTTATAATTTATTTATTCATGTTATATTATTCTTTTATTATTTATTGGTAATATAATTTGTATAATTGCAATTGATATCTATATGTTACAATGTCTTACTCATACAATTTTTTTTAAAATACCTTTTAAATTAATTTTTTTAAAAAAATATTTTTAATGGTGATATGTGATATTTGGGGGATTTCGAGAAGAATTTTGCCCTAACTTACTGGGTTCGACTTTTCTCGTGAAACTTTAGGTATTACATATCTCTTTTTTTTTTATTTAAGAAAAAAAACTGAGATTTACCAATTTCAAATCGAAAAACCTATTCTTAGGAATTCAAAGCGTTGTGCCCTAACTTACTGGGTTCGACGTCTTACGTCCCGAGGTAGGAATTTTCTAAAATAAAGACGAGCTTAATTTCAAAGTCATGAGATGCTATACCCTAACTTACTGGGTATAGTACTTTATTTCTTTGGGTAAGTAAGTCTTGGTTTTCTTTCTAATAAAAGGATCATATGTTGTAATTTCTTTATTTTCAACATTCGGACATGATTTTATCGATTAGGTACCAATTTTGGGCGTTATGAGGGTGCTAACCCTTCCTCATACGTAACCGACTCCCGAACCCGTTTTCTTGTTTTTGTGGACCAAAATTGAATGTTTTTAAAATAAAACGTTTTACAAGGTGATCCAATCACACTTAAGTAAAAATGGATTGGTGGCGACTCCCATTTTCGTTTTTAAAAGTCGATCCCTGATCGCTGAAATCAGAACTTTAAAAATTTATAAAAGAATGACCGAACCTGGAGACTAACACTGACAACGATTAAAGGCAAGTGTACCTATCGAACAATAGTATAGCTTAGGCAAGACCAGATTATCGAACCCAAAGGAACTAAAAGTACTAATACTAACTTTCTTTTTATTATTTAGCCTTAAAAACGGAGTGAAGTTGCTTTTAAACTAAATTGACAAGAACTAAACTAAGAACACAAAGATAAAAAGGACGATTTGGAAAATAACTTGAAGGAAACTCAATTGATTACGACGATACCCTCGGGAAGAATCCACCTAGACTTCATTTGTTATCTAACCCTTAATTATACGATTTCTTTACTTAGCTTGATCCGTAAGACTCCCTAACCTATATTAAACCCTCTCTCAAGGTGAATAACGTCTAACTCTAGATTAATTAGAGGAACTCTTGTTCGCTTATAATAACCCCCTAGGATAGCAGTAAATCGATCAATGGACTCCCATATTAGGTTTCACCCTAATCCGACAAAATCTCGTAACCCTATCTCTAGGCGTTCGATCAACTCTGCTTAATTATGTTAGATCTACTCTTAGGCAGGGTCTATTCCTCCTCCATCTAAGCACATTAGATGTGGATTAAGAAACATAATTAAGAACAAACTAAGTAATTCATCATATAACTTAAAAACCAAATAACAAGATTCGCCTAGGTTTCATCCCCTTCAGGTATCTGGGGGGTTTAGTTCATAATGAAATAAGAAAACATCGCAAGAGAAAAGATAAAACAAAACATAAGAAATCCCTAAAACCCCTTGAAGGAATTGAAGAAGAATTCTGCCGTCTTGAGTATAATTCCGGCTTCTTGGGATAAATCAACTAGCTATCTTCGTGTTATTTCCTAACTCTGACCTTCTCGGATTGGCTCCTTGGCCTAGCTTTGATGCCTTCGGCTTCTGCCGAACTCCCCTTTCTAGTTGCCCCCTTGGGTGTTTATATAGAATTTGTGATGCCTTACTTGGCCCCTAAGTATCCTAATTCAAATAGAATTCCTAATAGGGTGTTTGAATATGCTTTGGAATGTGTTTTTTTGCCTCCAAGTATCCTTTCTCGAATGGAATTTCTCTTTCCAGCGACAGTGACACGGCCATGGCACACGCCCGTGTGAATCGTGGCTAGGCCGTGTTCAGACTTTTAATGAGGTAAGGCCGTGTGGTCTTTGGGCCAGGTCGTGTTGATTTCTCTCTTGGCCCAATTTGGTCCGTTTTAAGCCCGTTTCTCGTTCTTTTCATCCTTGGGTGCTTTCCTGAGTATAAAACATGAAAAGAAAGGATTAATAGCACCTTTTTATATGAATCAAAGGGTAAATCATCCAAAAGCATACTAAATGTGGGATTAAAATATGTTACTTTTACGGTTTATCAAATACCCCCACACTTAAGCTTTTGCTTGTCCTCAAGCAAAATTCTCAACTTACAATTAAAACGAACTTCCTTGATTCATAACATTCATCAATAGTGTTTCATCATAATTCAAAGATAATTCATACATGGATAATTCAACTCAAAGAGTCTTAAAGATTCAAACAATCAAAGTCATAATTTTTATAGTATGAAAACATAGGTGTTTCCCTTTACCTGAGTAATTACCTCTGATTCAAAATCGACAAGGATTGACATCCTCACTAAAGATTCACTCAAATCACTCGAGGTGTTTAAGGTTCAAAATTAAGCTCTCAGAAGTCGAACCTGAAAAGTTAATCCCATAGGCTTACCTGAAAATCAAATCTCCACCACCGTAATATGAGATGATACACAAATCAAAAGGTCTTTAACAGGGTTGTAACGGGGCTAGGGTTAAAGGTGTAGATAAAGGCTGAAATTAGAAGATTAGAATCGAGACTGACTTGTCAAATTGCCTAACTAAAAAAAAATTGAACAAATCCTAAATAATTACATCAATTGAAAACTAATAATACGAGCTTTTTCCTCAAGATGTGGAATTTTAACATGTAAGCACATTTAATTATAGAACTAATAATGAATATACTTTGGTTTTTTTTCTCTTTTTTTTTTTCTTTTTTTTAGAGCAAACTAAATATTACAAGGAATGAATCTATTACTTTAAAATAAAGATAACAGCTAGACAACACATCAAATCAAATCTCGATATAAGGGTAGTCAAAAGGAATGGTGATAACAAATACGAAGGGGTTTTGGGTTAATATTAGCTGGTAAGTCAATAAAAAGAGTTGTTAGGATCAACGGGGTTCACTAGGGGTTAGTTGTGAAGGTGGGCTTTTTAGTGGAGTGAGTGGGTTAAATCCTAGGTGCCTTTATCATCTCTGTATATCAAATCATAGATGTGGTCTCAACATGTATAATCAAGGCAAGTTCTAGAATAATAGTTCAAAGTTGACACATTCATAATCAATAAAGTGAGCATGAAAAAGAATATATGCTCTAATAGGCTCAAAATCTCACAAAAATTATGGGTGTTTTGACATCAACCTTGTAAATTTCAAACTTCAAAGTAACATTCAGATTCAAGTAGACAACCTAATTTTTTTAAAAAAAATAGACTTTATCATGCTTGATTCTCTAGTATCCTTCAAATTTAATCATCAATGCACAATTATCAATGACTTACTCCAAAACATATCAACAAAGATCATAAATCATAGGAAATTTCATTCTTAATCATAATATGAGAGACTTTACTTTTGAACAAGGCATAATTCAGGGATTTTCAAATATTACTATAGTTAACCCTCCCCCCACACTTAAGATGTACATTGCCCTCAATGTACAAAGATAGATAAAAGCAAAATAATCATAAAAATCATAAGATGGGGAGAGAAGTGAAACTTCCTGAATTTTGGATGAAGTCAATGAAAAGAAATCGGATAGGATTGGAGGTGAACGTGGGGAAGCGTCTCGAACCGTTTGAAATTGAATCCTCGAAGCAGCCGATCTGATTTTATTGTATCCTAAGCTAAATCTAAATATCGTAAAGAATAATAAGAAGAAAATAAAATAAAATAAAGTAAAAAATAATGAATTGAAAATAAAATAAAAATAAAATAAAAATAAAAATAAAAATAAATAATGGAAAATGAAAGGCAACTAAAAGGGAGAATGAGGTTTAAATAGAGATGTAGCTCGTGTTTTGGGATTTTGAATTTTGGGCACGTTCAGGGTGTTCGGGCACGGCCGTGGGTGTAGTGGCACGCCCGTGTCTTTCTTCACACGGACATTTAGTAGGGGCGTGCTCCTCCCGTGTTCGATAAGTCAGAATGTTGGCACGATTGGAAGGCACGACCGTGTTTAGCCCGTGCTTAACAAGTCAGTAACCTCGCACGGGGCATCGGCACGGGCGTGGACTATTACCGTCACCCGTGTTTTGAAAAGAAATTTTTCTATGTCGTGCACGGCTACTGGCACTCCCATGGTTCATCCCCTGGCTTCCACAAGGCCACGGGCACGCCCGTGTGTAAAGCCGTGTGGCCCAGAAATCTGCTCTTTGGTTAGTTTATGGTTAGGTGCTAAAAAGAAAAAGAAAAGAAAAAAATAAAAAATAAAAATAAAAAATGTAAAAATAGGGTTAGTGCTCGGGTTGCCTCCCGAGAAGCGCTCGTTTATAGTCTTAAGCTACTTTACCTGTAACACCCCAAACCCGGCCCACGAGCCACAGCCGAATTCAGAATGCCACTGCGGAAAACGTTTGAAAAATATTTTGACTCATAAACTAAATCATGAAAGTTTGTTGTTGTTGATAAATCATTTCGTATTTAAAACTTTAAGTAAAACTTTGATGTTACAAATTCTTCGGTTAAAAACTTTATCATATATTTTAAAAGGAAAGTTGCTAAAAATAAAACATTTTCAGTTATTAATATAATTGACAATCCAACTTAAAACATAATAAAAATCCTTAAACACTTTAGGAGGCCCTTATTACAATAAATAAATACTTAAAATACTGAAACATAAATTGTATAAAGAAAATCCTTTTCTGCATGGGCCACCTCGTATCCTCTCCAACCCGGTCCAAGCTTTATGCATCACCTGCGATGTTTGGTAAAAATTGGGTGAGTCAAACAGACTCAGTGTATAGTTATTTCACATGTCTCCACATATGGGCTTGGCCCATATCCACACAGTCCACATACATAAATATGCAACATGAAGCCCAACCCAACCTAGTGTCCATCCATTACACCTACCTTGGCAGACCTGCCGCCCAAGGCCGTGGGTAAGCCACCGATCACCTAAGTGACCCCACATGTCAATATCCACGAGGTGACTCGAGGTCATCCTCAATCCACAGTGATGCACACAGCTATCATCCGCCAGGAGGTGGCACATAGCCAACACCCCACCTTGATGAAGCACATAGCTAACATCAAGCGCCAATGTAACACAAGGCTAACATCAGACCACGTACATAATGTACACCCTGTCCTTCAATATTCATGTCCCAAATTCCCATGCATATATATAGCATGACAAAAATATCATTTAATAGAGTATATAACACACGCTCATCACCATTTCACATATTCATCAGTGATCATTTAATATCATAAAGTACTGACCTGATTATTCAATCACCCACCATGGGTATCCACCATCTTAGCCCTTATTTCGGCTACCATTCACATCATATCACACATATATAACAACATACACACATAAACAATCAAGAAAACAGTGCAATAACTACACACCTTTTTGGTACAGTCTACTCAATCCCGGAACCCACGTCTAAACGATTTGCACCCTTGCGATTGTTGAACTCTTTCCTACACAACCTAAGTCAGAATCGGCTAATATAATACCAAAATGGCCTATGGTTGAAAACTACATTTCACTTACCTCGCTTACCTAAATCCCGAATCACCACTGGTCTATGAAGTTGTCAAAATCCCTGAGTGAAACCATATTAGAATCAGCCTTAAGCATAATCTTATGAAGAATGGCCCTTGGCCGAATATTATAGTTGCTTACCTTGAACACTTCAAATCCCGAAAGACTCCTTAGTGTTTCCTCCCTTCGACACCACGTTGCTTGAAGAGACTCAAAGAGAAAAAGGTTTCGGCTTCTAAAACTCACAACAAGATTCGGCTAAGCCTTTTAAATGATAGTTGTACATTCGGCTATGGCTCAAAATGGAGATGAAAAAGAAAAGAAAATAAGGCCTTATAGGGTTTGGCTATGGAAGAAATTGAACAAAGAAAAAGTTTTTAATGTTGATGCATATTCGGTCAAATAAGAAAAAGAATGAAAGAGAAATGTCCCCTTTCCAAGGTAGTGATATTTCGGTACTAAAAAGAAAAGAAGAGTTTGAGAGGAAAAGAAGAAAAAGAGAATACCAATATGGTCAAATAAATGATAGCCAAAACAAAAACAAAGTTTTCACCTAAAGCCAATGACACATTCGGCTAAGGAGAATAATTTTGGAGAAGAGGGAAAAAGATGCACAAAATGCCAAGAATTTGGCCAACTATCCTCCCCCTAATCCCATACAATATTTGGCCAATCCCCCCTTAGCCATCTATGCGTCCACATTCATGGTCAAAATGACCATAAAAATATTTCTAAAACATCACCCATACATCAAGCCTTATGTCCCCTTATCCTTCCATAATACATTGATTCCATACCTTAACTAATAACTTGCCTTATTCCATTAGTCTACTATCCATAAATGATAAAGTCCAACCTTATCTTAATTAGAGTTGACCGACACATGCCATACACATGCAAAAATAAAAGTCACCTTATTGCCATCCATGGGATTCGAACCTAAGACCATTAATACACTCCACACTCTACTTGCCACTTTACCAATTGACTCCTTGTGATTAAAACCTCAAACTAATTTTCTTAAGGCCAATTTTGCTTAGCTCCCCTTCTAAGACTAAAAATCTAATATTTTTCTAAAGCATTCCCTTACATTCTAAAATTCTAAAAACCTTTAAAACATATCCAAACACACACTAAGCCCACTATCACTTGAATTATGCATAAACGCATAACCCCTAAATCTAGGATATTACATTACCTCTCATTCGTATGGTCATGGTGGTTTGAGGAGGTGAAAATCCTTTCTCATGCGATCATTTCGGTTATGGATATATAGTTTAAGTCGAGTAATGTTTACCTCAAAAGCGTCGAATTTAGGATAACTTACCTCGACTGTGCCGTATAAGAAGACATTAAGTACCTCAAAAGTGATTTCTTCATTTGTCTTGAGGTCTGAATTAGTGATTCGAGGGTCTTCCTTATTCAACAATACCTGATCCTCTATTTTGATGTGATTTGTTGTTCCTATCAGCTTGTCTGGGGTCTCCTTCAGTTTCACTTCGTGCGGCTCCTGTTCCTCTCTGATTTGTGTTTCCTGCTCTTTTAGTTGTCAACCCTAAGGCTTTGTTCCTTATGTGTTTCTTCTTTGTTGGCACGAGGTCTAAGATCTAGCTCAGCTAAGTGATTTCGTGATGCTTCCTGTAAAGAAGGTTGAACCAAATGATTATCAATAGAATTAACGTTCGTACCTTTATTACTCGATGTCCTAGCTGAGTCAAGAGCTTGAAGAGTGATTGTTTCGTCGTCTACACGAAGTGTGAGTTCACCGAATTATTCCTCTATATGGTCTTTCTTTATTGCATCGGGATATGGCACACGAGCTTGGTACTTTGTATTTACCGGGTTTGGTGAATCATGGCTTACCTCAACCTTAAATTCACTTACCACAGGTTCTTGCCTTGGGTCAGATTCCACTAACAATTCACTGTTATGAGCTTGTACAGCTTGGGGCCTATGATTCGGCTCAGGTTTGTAACCTTGTGGTGTTTCCTATGGTGAAAGTTGAACAATTTGATTATCAACTGAATTTACTTTCTCACCTTCATCACTTGATGTCCTGGCCGAGTCAAAAGCTTGTAGACTGATTGATTCGTCACCTATACGAAGAGTGAGTTCTTCTGTACAAACATCAATTGTAGTCCTGGAAGTTGCAAGAAAGGGTTTTCCTAAAATTAAAGGAATCGAATTGTCCTCATTCATGTCCAAGACAACAAATTCTACTGGGAATATGAATTTATCAATTTTGATTAGAACATTTTCTATTATACCCCTAGGAATTCTGATAAATTTATCAGTTAACTGAATGCTCATTCTAGTTTGTCTGGGCTTCCCTAGACCTAGTTGTTTAAACATTTTATAAGGCATAACATTGATGCTTGCCTCTAAATCAGCTAAAGCGTTATCAATAGATAAACTACCAATTAAACATGGAATTGTAAAACTCCCTGTGTCCTTTTTCTTCTGCGGTAGTCTGTCTTGTAACATTGCTGAGCATGCTGCGTTTAATTCCACATGGTGCTCCTCGTCTAATTTGCGTTTGCTTGTCAAGAGCTGTCTTAAAAATTTTCTCGAGTCTGGCATCTGAAAAAGAGCTTCAAAAAGAGGTAAGTTAATATGTAATTTGTTTAAAATTTTAAGGAACTTACGGAATTGTTCTTCTGAATCGTCTCTTTTCATTACTTTGGGATAAGGTATGCGAGGTTGGTACTCTTTGATTACCAGTTTTGGCTTTTCTTGTGTTACCTCTGTTTTACCTTCGTCTACCTTGTTTTCTGGTATTGCATTGGGTTCATCTAACCCTTTACTGTCTTGAGCGGTGATGGCTTGATTTTGCTCCTTAGGATTAATCTCCGTGTTACTAGGTAGACGCCCTTACAGTCGTTCTGACATTAGCTTTGCGAGTTGTTGGACTGCATTAGTAACTTCCTTGACTGACTTAGTAATTTCCCCGATTCGGCTTTCATTGCTTTTGATTGTCCTCTCATTTTCTTGTATACGTTTCTCTGTGTCTGCCGAAAATTTTGTCATCATCTCTTCAAGGTGCGACTCCTCTTCCTGTTGGTGAGGTGGTTGTTGAAAGTTTGGAGAAAGTTCTGGTCTTTGGCTATTTTGATCATTCCACGAGAAATTGGGATGGTAACTCCAACCTGCATTATAAGTGTCATTATAAAAATTATTTTGTGGTCTAGAATAGTTACCCGTATAGTGAGTTTGCTCGTTTTTCATGCCATATCCGGAGGGTGGGTACTCAGGATTCGCCACTCCTCCTAGATTCGAGTCATATTGCATTACTGAGTGTACCTGCGAGGAACTATACAAACCACCAATCTTTTTATTCATCATCTCTAGCTGGTTAGATAACCTGGTGACCACGTCGAGGTTGGAGACATTGGCAGCTTTTGTTGGCATTGTCCTCATAACTTGCCACTGATAGTTATTTAGTGCCATCTCCTCTAAACTAAAATTACCTGTCAAAGCAAAGAAAAATTAGCAAAGTAAAAATAAAACAAATAAAAAAATTGCAATAATAAAATAAAAAAATGGCTAAAGTAATTAAAATTAAGCTTTCTTAATATTTTAGTTCCTCGGCAACGGCGCCAAAAACTTGATCGCTGAAATCAGAGTTTTAAAAATTTATAAAAGAATGATCGAACCTGGAGACTAACTCTGACAACGATTAAAGGCAAGTGTACCTATCGAACAGTAGTATAGCTTAGGCAAGACCGGATTATCGAACCCAAAGGAACTAAAAGTACTAATATTATTTAGCCTTAAAAATGGAGTGAAGTTGCTTTTAAACTAAATTGACAAGAACTAAACTAAGAACACAAAGACAAAAAGGACGATTTGGAAAATAACTTGAAGGAAACTCAATTGATCATGACGATACCCTCAGGAAGAATCCACCTAGACTTCACTTGTTATCTAACCCTTAATTATACGATTTCTTTACTTAGCTTGATTCGTAAGACTCCCTAACCTATATTAAACCCTCTCTCGAGGCGAATAACATCTAACCCTAGGTTAATTAGTGGAACTCTCGTTCGCTTATAATAACCCCCTAGGATAGCAGTAAATCGATCAATGGACTCCCATATTAGGTTTCACCCTAATCCGGCAAAATCTCGTAACCCTATTTCTAGGCGTTCGATCAACTTCGCTTAATTATGTTAGATCTACTCTTAGGCAGGGTCTATTCCTCCTCCATCTAAGCACATTAGATGTGGATTAAGCAACATAATTAAGAACAAACTAAGTAATTCATCATATAACTTAAAAACCAAATAACAAAATTCGTCTAGGTTTCATCCCTTTTAGGTATCTGAGGGGTTTAGTTCATAATGAAATAAGAAAACATCGTAAGAGAAAAGATAAAACAAAACATAAGAAATCCCTAAAACCCCCTGAAGGAATTGAAGGAGAATTTCGCCGTCTTGAGTATAATTCCGGCTTCTCGGGATGGATCAACTGGCTATCTTCGCGTTATTTCCTAACTCTACCTTCTCGGCTTGGCTCCTTGGCCTAGCTTTGATGCCTTCGACTTCTGCCGAACTCCTCTTTCAAGTTGCCCCCTTGGGTGTTTATATAGACTTTGTGATGCCTTACTTGGCCCCTAAGTATCCTAATTCAAATAGAATTCCTAATAGGGTGTTTGAATAGGCTTTGGAATGTTTTTCTTTGCCTCCAAGTATCATTTCTCGAATGGACTTTCTCTTTCTAGCGACAGGGACATGGCCATCGCACACGCCCGTGTGAATCGTGGCCAGGCCGTGTTCAGACTTTTAATGAGGCACGACTGTGTGGTCTTTGGGCCAGGCCGTGTCGATTTCTCTCTTGGCCCAATTTGGTCCTTTTTAAGCCCGTTTCTCGTTCTTTTCATCCTTGGGTGCTTTCCTGAGTATAAAACATGAAAAGAAAGGATTAAGAACACCTTTTTATATGAATCAAAGAGTAAATCATCCAAAAGCATACTAAATGTGGGATTAAAATATGTTACTTTTACGGTTTATCAATCCCCGTTTTTAAAATAAAACATTTTAAAAAATGGTTTCAATAGCTTGGCGACTCCGCTGGGGACCAATAAGAGAGTCAAGCCGTAAAATCGATAATTTCATGTCCTTATGTCTAAATTTAAAAATCTGGTCTAAAAATTATGATCCTTTTTTGCATGTGGTTCTATCTTATAAAATATCTTTGCATTGCATTGCATGACTGTTGTGGTCATACCCTTAAGTGGGAGTGAGAAGCTACTCCTTCGTGAGGTTTTCACCTCCGTGCAGGATAGTGAATCACTTCCAGGATACATCCGTACCTATGTCTTCGTGAGGTTTTCACCTCCGTGCAGCGATAGGGAAATGTATTCCCCTGAATCGAACTCGTCTGTATGAGCCTATAATGGGCGAGGATCGAGGAACCTGCTGGTTCGGGTACCTCAACTTTAGAACTAAACCATATATAGTGAACCCTAAGAGCCCAATTTAGGTAGAACTATGTCAAACCCTAGTGGTCACCTTGATAGGTGTTCTATGTTATTTATTTCTCCTATGCTAACGTGTTCTCTTTTGTTTTAATTTCATTGCATTCACATCATAGAAAAGAGGTGTTGATTTCAAATTCGATTGCTAAATAAAAAAGTTGGTCATAAGAAAATGGATTTTTTGATAAAGTGGATTATAAAATTGTCGTCCGAATATAGTCCAAGTGAACACAACGAGAGAAGACTGATAGTCCGTAAAGGAATACAAGACCTTATCACCTAAGGATTCAAGTTGACAAAGACTATTCGAGGATTACCACGTCTCGGCTTTCTTGTAGAGGCTAACAAATGAACAGGAGTCGTGATCCAGATCAAGCAAAAGGAGCTAGAGGAGGCATCTATTAGAAGTTTGCAAGACTTGACTTTTGCGAAGAAGGGATTCATGTTTTCACTTGGACTGTGAGGACAAGGACGTGTATGCGATCCGTTTTGTGTAAAGAAAACTATTTTCTAATAAAGTTTTTCTAATGTAACTGAATTCAGAGTCAACGCCTCTCTTTCTTTGTATTCATGCATTTGCATTATATCACATCATATGCATTTAAGTCCATAGAAAGAGTCTAATTAGTTGAAATTATACAGAGAGTTGGGGAGAGAGAAATAGAAAGGAAATCTGGAAGCTGAACACCCTTACGATACAAGAGCTAAGTCAAGGAAAATGGACCAGAGAATGGAGTAATTTCAAAGAGATATGCAGGACCAGATGCAGGACCAGATGGCAAAGCTCCAGCAAGAGATGAGAGACCAACTATTGGAGGCCCAGAAGAACATGATGGCCTAAATAGCCCAGGTGATGAGTGGGATAATAGACAAGGAAAATGGTTCCATAGTCAATGCTGAAGACAATGAGGATTTCCCTAGGGAATTCACTCCACAACATGTGCAAACACAACCTGAGGAGTATCCCAGGGGGCCACCTATCACAATTAGGCCTCAGTAAGGGCAAGCTAACACTGGAGTGCCCATGAATTTTCCATTTGGCGCAGGATCCAACCCAGGAGATAACCCTGCTAATCCGTTATTTCTGATTTGGATATAGTAAAAAGGGAAGGGATAAGAATCGAATCTTCAAGAAAGTTAGAGGATCATTGTAGATGGCTGGAAGAAAAGTTTCAGGCTTTATAAAATACTGATTATCACTATGGTATGGACGCAAAAGACTTGAGTTTGGTTCCAGATTTGGTGCTTCCTCATAAGTTTAAGATGCCAGAGTTTGAGAAGTATAATGAAACTAATTGTCCTGAAGCCCACATCACTATGTTCTGTAGGCGCATGACTGGTTATGTGAACAATGATCAACTTTTGATTCATTGTTTTCAAGATAGTTTGACAGGAGTGATCGCTGCAAATCAGAGCTTTAAAAATTTATAAAAGAATGATCAAACCTGGAGACTAACTCTGACAACGATTAAAGGCAAGTGTACCTATTGAACAGTAGTATAGCTCAGGCAAGACCGGATTATCGAACCCAAAGGAACTAAAAGTACTAATACTCACTTTCTTTCTATTATTTAGCCTTAAAAACAAAGTGAAGATTGCTTTAAACTAAATTGGCGAAGACTTAAACTAAGGACACAAAGACAGGAAGGATGAATTGGAAAATAACTTGAAGAAAAACTCAGTTGATTGTGACGATACCCTCAGGAAGAATCCACCTAGACTTCTCTTGTTACCTAACCCTAAATTATACGATTTCTTTACTTAGCTTGATCCGTAGGACTCCCTAACCTATATTAAACCCTCTCTTGAGGCGAATAACGTCTAATCCTAGGTTAATTAGTGGAACTCTCGTTCACTTATAACAACCCCCTAGAATAGCAATAAATCGATCAATGGACTTCCATATTAGGTTTCACCCTAATCCGGCAAAATCTCGTAACCCTATCTCTAGGCGTTCGATCAACTCCGCTTAATTATGTTAGATCTACTCTTAGGCATGGTCTATTCCTCCTCCACCTAAGCACATGAGATTTGAATTAAGCAACATAATTAAGAACAAACTAAGTAATTTATCATATAACTTTAGAAATCAAATAACAAGATCCATCTAGGTTTCATCCCGTTCAGGTATCTGAGGGGTTTAGTTCATAATGAATAAAGAAAACATCGCAAGGGAAAAGATAAAACAAAACATAAGAAATCCCTAAAACCCTAAAGGAATTGAAGGAGAATTCTGTCGTCTTGAGTATAACTCTGACTCCTTGGGATGGATCAACTGGCTAACTTCGCGTTATTCCCTAACTCTGACCTTCTCGGCTTGGCTCCTTGGTCTAGCTTTCGATCCCTTTCAAAGGTGGTACTTAGGGGATATATATAGGCTTTTTAGAATGCGATTCTTTCTCCCTAAGTATCCTTTTCCGACTGAAATTGTTCTTTCTAGCGACAGAGGCACGGCCATGGCACACGCCCGTGTGTATCGAGACCAGACCGTGTTTGGAATTCTATTTTGAGGCACGACCGTGTGTGACGAAGTTGAGGCCGTGCTCTAGGTGATCGTTGAGGCATGGCCGTGTGGGCTATGGGCTAGGCCGTGTCAATTTCGTACTAAGGGCCATTTACTCCGTTTGGGCCCGTTTTGTGTTCTTTTCATCCTCGGGTGCTTTCTTGGGTATAAGACATGAAAAGAAAGGATTACAAGCACCTTTTTATAAAAATCAAGGAATAAATCATCAAAAAGCATCATAAGTGTGGGATTAAAATATGTTACTTTTACGATTTATCAAATACCCCCAAGCTTAAGCTTTTGCTTGTCCTCAAGCAAAATTCTCAACTTACAATTAAAACGAACTTTCCATGATTCATAAGTCCTATCAACAATGCCTTATCACAATTCATAGATAATCCATACATGGATATTTCAATTCAAAGAGTCCTAAAGATTCAAACGAGATAAGTCATGATTTGGACTTTGAAAAACATAGGTGTCTCCCCTCTTTTAAATAACTACCTTTTCAATTCAAAACCGACAGGGATTGATATACTCACTTAGGATTCACTCAAATCACTCTAAAGTGTTTAAGGTTTAGAAAAGATCGCTCATACTTCGAACCTGAAAAGTTAATCCCATAAGCTTGCCTGAAAATCAAATCTCCACCACTGTAGTATGAGATGACAAACAGATCAAAAGGTCTTTGTTAGGGTTGTAGCGGAGCTAAGGTAAAAGGTGTGGTCACAGGCTGAAATTAGAGGGTTAGAATCGAGATCGAATTGATAAGTACCTACCTAAAACTTTTTCCGAAATTTCATCAACTGAAAAGTAATAAACCTACTAATACGAGCTTTTCTTTTGGACAATAGTCTTTGATTGTGTAAGCTCTCTTTTCATACTACTAATACAAGATAAATTCAAATATCATAATAATAAACTTCGGTAACTGATCAAATAAAGTCTCGATTAAGGGGTAGTCAAAAGAAAGGGTGATAACAAATATAAAGGCTTTCGATTAATATTAGGAGGTGAGTCAATAAAAAAGGGTTTGTTAGGATCAACGGGGTTCACTAGGGGTTAATTGTGAAGGTAGGCTATTTAGTGAAATTAGTGGGTTAAAACCTAGGTGCCTTTATCATCTCTGTATATCAAATTCGTAACTGTGGTCTCAACATGTATAAACGAGCCAAGTTCTAGAATAACAATTCATAGTTGACACACTCATAATCAAAGAATGAGTACAAAAAAGAATGTATGCTCTATAAAGTTCAAATACTCACAAAAATTATGGGTTTTTTAACATCATCCTTGTAAATTTCAAATTTCAAAGTAGTTTTTAAATTTAGGTCAACAACCTAGCAAACTTTTAATTCCTGAAAAACAGACTTATCATGCTGGATTCTCTAGTATTCCTTAAATTAAACATCAAAGTACGATTAACTATGACTTATTCTAAAACATGTCAATAATCATCACAAATCATTAGAAATTTCATCCTAATTAGTAATATGACAACTTTGCATAAAAACAAGACTAAATCAGGGATTTGAGAATAATGAAAAAAAGTTTAGCACTGTTATTCCACTTTTACCCTCAGGGATTTGAGAATAATGAAAAAAGTTAGGCATTTTTATCCCCCCACACTTAAGATGTACATTGTCCTCAATGTACAAAGATAAATAATGATAATTAGTGATCAATCAAAAAGATAGGAGGGGAAATTGTTACTTCCTGGGTTTTCTGACGAGATCCTTGAGGATGTGGACAGTATGTGGCATCAGGTGACTTTTTGCATTTAGCCTAATTGTGCTTTCATGTAGGTGGAATATATGATTTATTCTGCAAAGTCACTTGTTAATGATCTTTTCGATGAAATAGATATGTTGTTAGGGATGCTTGAATAATTGGATAGCCAATGATAAAAGTTTACAATAATAATAAAAGTTCAAATTAAATAACATGAGATAAAGTCTTCAAAATGAAAAAAATAAAATTAAAGAAAATGAATTTAAAAGGACTCAGAGGTCCTCATCGTTGGTTGGATCCGGTGGTGGTGCTGATGATGAAATGTGGAGGTGCTGGCATATTTGTTGGAGCGTCGCCTCTAATCCGTCAAAGCGTCGAGCGTTTTCAACAAAATGCATCTCGAACCGATCAAGTCGAGCAGAGATGTCTGCTAATGATGTTGCTGCTCGGTATGGATGCTGGCTCGGATTCGATGTCTCCTCTGATGGTGGTGGGACATTGTTAGGAATGTCCTCTTCCTCTTCCTCGTTGATTGGTGTTTTTAGTTTGTACTGCGGGGGGTCGGTCCCTCGACGTTGTTTGATCATCCTCATGTGTAGCATCTTCTGGATGCCTTGAGGTACCATGTTACCTATCAGTGTGAGGGAGGTGATCTGATCGTCGGTGTTGAGGAGGTTGAAGTGTCGAGCCAGTCTCGTAATGTATGGCCCCATTGACAAAATCCCCTTCATGTATGGCTCTGTTTGATGTTGAATCGCGCATGCGATAAAATATGCCAAGTCGAAAACATGTCCTTCAGACATGCATGATAGGAAGTAGACGTCGTGCTTGTTTACGACGCTGGTGCTCTCTCTACGCCCTGTGATGGTGTACGCGAGGATGGCGTGCATATACCTTAGGGCTGGGGGAAGTGCCGTCGCCTTAGAGCGGCTGGGGTCGTATTGCCTTGTAGTGGGGCGTAGCCTTTGCCAACATTTGAGCGGAGTGCAGTGGAGCTCTCATTTTAATTCGGCAAGAGGGTTTTCTTGTATGAATTTTGGCGTGTAAAGTTCGAGAGCCGTGTCGAATTGTGGTACATTTAGTCGACGCACTGAGCCTCCTAGACGGAATTGGATAGCACCTGCGTCATCGAACTGAGTCGTCACTGTTTGAAATGTGAAAGTGGTGCAAAATTCCAGTGTGAGCTCCAAATATGTTGGCTCGCCGATTGAGAAGAAGTTCCCCCACGGGTCGGTTGAGTGTAATGCGTGAATATCTGTTGAGAGCCCAACTTGCTGCACTGCGTTCCAGTCAATTCGCCTGCCGGTGCCTAGGGGTCTACCCCGGATTGCTTTGTACCATTCGTCTTGAGTTACTTGTGGGAATCTGAGGAATGGGTAACGAAGCTCGGTAGAGGCGCTTGCAGACGATGATCCGGGCCCCTTTCTTTTCTTGCTTGGGACGAATCGTTTGATTCGTGACAACGACATGGTACCTGAAAAATGATCAGTTAATAAAAGGAACAAGCTCCTTAATCAAAATTATGACCAATGTATCTCATATCATCTATAAATTTCATTCGATATCAGTGATTCTTTTGTTCAAGAAAATTGGTAAATTTTATGTCTAATAACAGAATCAATCATCAACCAAAATCAAAGTATTCATGAATGTTGTGAGAACAATCACTAACTAAAAATCAAGGCTAATTTTAAACAAAAATGAAAAAAATAAAGCAGTAATCAACGGATTATGGGTATTTAAACAAAAATAAATCATGCTTTTCAAGACTAAATCTAACAAAATCTAAAAATGCCATCAAAGATTATGTCAAGAAAATGGAACCAGGGATGGGGAAGACAATCAGCACGGGCGGAGCACGGCGGTGGCGTGGGTTTCTGTGGTGCGAACCGGGGATGAGTTACCTCGATGGTGCCATATAGAAATATTGTTTTGATCATGAATAAACCTGACCATCTTGATTTCAACTTTCCCGGGAATAGTTTAAGCCTTGAGTTGTACAGTAGGACTAAGTCTCCCACTTCAAATTGCCTTGATCTCTTGAGACGAGCATCGTGGCGTCACTTTGTTGCTTCCTTGTACAGTTTTGAGTTCTCATAGGCTTCCGTTCTCCACTCGTCTAGCTCGTTCATTTGCATCATTCTCCTCTTTCCTGCAATTTTGAGGTCAATATTCAAAAATTTTATTGCCCAAAAAGCTTTCTGTTCTAATTCAAACGGTAAATGACAGCTTTTCCCGTATACAAGTTTGTAGGGGGATGTCCCTAAAGATGTTTTAAATGCTATTCTATAGGCCCATAAATCATCATCTACTTTACCTGCCCAATCTTTTCTATTTGATTCAACCGTTTTTCTAGAATGCGCTTGAGTTCTCGGTTTACTACCTCAACTTGCCCACTGGTTGATATGGGGTTGTTGTCCTGTGGTATACTCCATATTTTTTTAAAACTTTTTCAAATTGAGTATTGCAGAAGTGAGTACCCCTATCACTAATAATTGCCCTGGGTGTCCCAATCGGGAAAACAGTTTCTTGAGAAACTTGACTACTACTCTAGCGTCATTGGTAGGTAGAGCCTCTGCTTCTACCCATTTTGACATGTAATCAACTGCCACTAGAATATACTTGTTTCCAAATGAACTAGGGAATGGCCCCATGAAATCAATACCCCATACATCAAATATTTCACATGATAACATATATGTTTGAGGCATTTAATCACGTTTAGAAATATTACCTACCCGTTGACATCTATCACACGAGGCAACATACCTGTTGGCATCCTTAAATAGAGTGGGCCAGTAAAAACCTGATTCGAGAATTTTGTGTGTTGTTTTAATACCACTGTAGTGTCCTCCTGATGGTCCTGAATGGCAATGCTCCAAGATTTTGCTTGCTTCTGTCTTTGTAATGCATCTTCAAATTACCTGATCTGCACATATGCGGAAAAGAAAGGAATCTTCCCAAAAATAATTTTTCACATCAGCAAAGAATCGCTTCTTTTGGTGATATGTTAATTTTCTTGGCAAAATGTTAGCTGCTAAATAATTCGCAATATTTGCAAACCATGGTACTTCAGAATGTGTTATAGAAAAGAGTTGCTCTTCAGGAAACGAGTCATTTATTTCACTTTCGTCTAGCTCTTTGGTGTGTAGATTTTCAAGTCTAGAAAGGTGATCTGCTGCAAGGTTCTCGGCTCCCTTCTTATCTTGTATTTCCAAGTCGAATTCCTGTAAGAGTAAAATCCATCGTATGAGTCTGGGTTTTGCATCAGGTTTGGTTAAAAGATGACGAAGAGCTGAATGGTCAATGTAAACGACAACTTTGGATAATATTAGATACTGTCTAAATTTATCAAAAGCAAAAACTACAGCTAGCAATTCTTTTTCTTGTGCGGGTGTTAATGTTCTGCTAGCATAGTAAATGGCTGAAAATGCTTGTCTCTTCGTTGTCCCAAAACTGCACCTACTGCAAAGTCACTTGCATCACACATTAGTTCAAAGGGTAAGTTCCAATCAGGTGCAATTATAATCGGTGCATTTATTAATTTATCCTTAAGGATATTAAATGCATCTAAACATTCATGATTGAAATCAAAAGGAACATCTTTTTCTAGCAATTTTGTCAAAGGCTTAGCTATTTTAGAAAAATCTTTAATAAATCTTCTATAGAACCCTGCATGTCCTAAAAAGCTTCTAATAGCCTTAACAGAACTAAGGGGAGGTAGTTTTTCTATGGCTTCAAATTTCGCTTTATCTACCTCAATCCCTTTACTAGAAATCTTATGCCCTAACACAATTCCTTCTCTAACCATAAAGTGACATTTTTCCCAATTTAAGACAAGGTTTGTTTCCTCACATCTCATTAGAACTTGTTTTAAATTTTTAAGGCAAAGATGGAAAGAATTACCGAATACCAAAAAATCATCCATAAATACCTCCATGATGTCTTCCACGAGTTCGTCAAAGATTGCCAACATGCAACGCTGAAAAGTAGCAGGAGCATTACATAATCCAAAAGGCATTCTACGATAAGCAAACATACCGTATGGGCATGTGAATGTCGTCTTTTCTTGATCTTCAGGAGCTATGGGGATTTGAAAGTAACTGGAGAGTCTGTCCAAAAAGCAGTAGCACATATGCCCGGATAATCTTTCCAACATTTGATCTATGAAGGGTAGAGGGAAGTGATCTTTTCTGGTGGCGTCATTCAGCTTCCTATAATCTATACAGACTCTCCAACCTGTAACTGTTCTTGTGGGAATTAGCTCATTCTTTTCATTAGGCACTACCGTCATTCCTCCTTTCTCTGCACAGGACTTACCCAAGTGCTGTCAGAAATCGGATAAATTATTCCTGCATCTAAAAGTTTAATTACCTCAGCTTTGACAACTTCTTTCATGTTGTGGTTTAACCGTCTCTGAGGTTGCACACACGGCTTATATTCTTCTTCCATTAAAATTTTGTGGGTGTAGAATGCGGGGCTTATTCCCTTGATGTCAGAGATTTTCCAAGCTATGGCTTTTTTGTGCTCTCTTAGTACATTTGTCAGCTCCTCTTTTTCCTTGGGTTCTAGTTCTGCAGAGATGATTACTGGTACCGTAAAATTGTCCCTGAGGAATGTGTATTCTAAGTGTTTTGGTAACTGTTTTAATTCCAATTTAGGGGGCTCTTCAATGGAGGGTTTCTGTTTTAATTCTTCATTATTTTCTATGCTTTCTTCCTTCATTTGTTTGGATGATAATGTATTTAGATCCAACTCATCATCCTCATCTTCTTCCCCCTCTTCTTGGGTCAGACACAGTTCCATCGTGTCGTCATGTATGATTTCCTGTAATGAATTTTGAATGATATGATCAGTAGTATCAACAAAATAACAGGAATCATCTTGCTCTTTAGAATATCGCATGGAATCATAAATTTGAAAAATGATTTCTTCATCTCCTATCCTCAGTGCGAGTTTACCATCTCCTACATCAATAATAGCTCTAGCAGTGGCTAAAAAAGGACGCCCTAAAATTAAAGGAACATTAATGTCTTCATCCATGTCTAATACAACGAAATCAACAGGGAAAATAAATTTATCAATTTTTACAAGAACATCTTCGATAACTCCTCCAGGATATTTAATGGATCTATCTGCTAACTGAATACTCATCCTAGTGGGTGTTGGTTCCCCAAGATCTAGTTGTTTAAACATTTTATAAGGCATTGAATTTTTATTGGCTCCTAGATCAGCTAATGCTTTCTTAATATTCAAGCTGCCAATTAAACAAGGGATAGTAAAACTTCCTGGGACTTTTAACTTGGTTGGTAGCTTATTTTGGAGGATGGCTGAGCACTCTTCATTAAGTTCCACCGTCGATACCTCTTTAAGTTTTCGTTTATTCGTCAGGAGTTCCTTTAAGAATTTTGCGTACTTCGGCATCTGTGAAATAGCTTCAACAAAAGGTAAGTTGATATGTATTTGTTTAAAAAGTTCAAGAAACTTACCGTATTGTGCATCAATTTGTTCCTTTTTTAACTTTGTTGGATATGGGATTGGTGGTTTGTTCTCATTGCGTAATGGAGTTACATCCTCCATCCCCTCATCTCTTGCCTTGTTGTTTTAGTCTGGGCTTTGTTTCTTCAGTTCGCCTAATTCCTTTTCACTTCTTAGCGTGACTGCTTTTACCTGTTCTGTCCCTTTAGGAAAAATTTCTGCTCGTATTTCACAGATCAACTTAGTAAGCATTCCAACTATCTTAGTGAGTTCCCTAAATAACTCAGTAAATTTTTCAATTGATGCTTGTTGATCTTTAAGGGTTCTCTCGATATCTTGCAGGCGTTTTTCTGTGTTTGCTGATTCCTCCTCGTGGGTTGGTTTCTTCTCTTGTGGATAGGGCAGATTTTGGAATTTTTGAGGAGGTTGTTGCCTTTGGTTTCCTTGATTGCCTTGACCTCCCCACGAAAAATTTGGGTGGTTCCTCCAACCTGGATTGTAAGTATTACTATAAAGATTATTATTAGATCGAAAATTGTTACCTATATAGTTCATCTGTTCGTCCTCTGCATCCGGTTGGTAGGGTGGGTACTCAGGATTCGCCACAGTTCCACCTGTGTCGCACTGCATAACTGGATGTGCCTGTGAAGAACATAAATTGTCAAGCTTTTTGTTCATCATCTCGATCTGTGTTGATAGCATGGTCATGGCATCGACGTTGGAAACTCCTGTTGATTTCGTCGGTTTAGTCCTTCAAGCTTGCCATTGGTAATTATTTAGTGACATCTCCTCGATGAACTCGTAGGCTGCTTCAGGATTTTTGTTGTTTAGAGTTCCATCGGCGACTGAATCTATCAGTTGCCTTGTTGAGGGGTTTACACCGTTGTAGAAGGTTTGGACTTGTAGCCACAAGGGTAAGCCATGGTGTGAGCACCTCCTCAGGAGATCCTTGAATCTCTCCCATGCATCATATAGTGTTTCTACATCTATCTGCACAAAAGAAGAGATATCATTCCGTAATTTGGCCGTTTTGGCTGGTGGAAAATATTTCATTAAAAACTTTTCGGTCATTTGATCCCATGTGGTAATTGACCCTCGTTGTAACAAGTTTAACCACTGTTTAGCTTTATTTCTCAATGAAAAAGAAAATAACCGAAGAAGTATGGTATCATCAGAAACGCCATTTATTTTGAAAGTATCACAGAACTCTAAAAAGTTAGCTATATGCGTGTTCGGATCTTCGTCCTGCAAACCATCAAATTGAACAAACTGTTGAATCATTTGTATTGTGTTAGGCTTTAACTCAAAATTGTTAGCGGCTATAGTGGGCCTAACAATACTTGATTCTACTCCTGTTAAATGTGTTTCGCAAAATCAAACATTGTTCGTGGAGCATTGTTTTCCCCCACATCGCGAGGTGGTGGGTTGTTTTCGTCCATCCCTTCAGTAGGATCAGATCTATCTTCTTCCTCTCTCTCTGTGTAATCTAAGGCTCGCCTGGTTTTCCCTGCGATTCCTACAAGCGGTAGCTTCGATTTCGCTGTCGAATATCAAAGGTCCTCTCGGGTTCATTCTAGTCATAAACTAGAGGTACCTGCTGAAAAAGAAAGAAAGAAAATTTCAGTAAGAAAAAGAAATCAAGAATAAAAACGAAAAGAAAAATAAATTGCGAAAAATAAAAATTAGGGCTAAAGTAATAAAAATAGAGTTTTCTTAATATTTTAGTTCCTCGGCAATGGCGCCAAAAACTTGATCGCTTCAAATCAGAGCTTTAAAAATTTATAAAAGAATGATCAAACCTGGAGACTAACTCTGACAACGATTAAAGGCAAGTATACCTATCGAACAGTAGTATAGCTTAGGCAAGACCGGATTATCGAACCCAAAGGAACTAAAAGTACTAATACTCACTTTCTTTCTATTATTTAGTCTTAAAACAGAGTGAAGATTGCTTTAAACTAAATTGTCGAAGACTTAAACTAAGGACACAAAGACAGGAAGGATAAATTGGAAAATAACTTGAAGAAAAACTCAGTTGATTGTGACGATACCCTCAGGAAGAATCCACCTAGACTTTTCTTGTTACCTAACCCTAAATTATACGATTTCTTTACTTAGCTTGATCCGTAGGACTCCCTAACCTATATTAAACCCTCTCTCGAGGCGAATAACGTCTAACCCTAGGTTAATTAGTGGAACTCTCGTTCGCTTATAATAACCCCCTAGAATAGCAGTAAATCGATCAATGTACTCCCATATTAGGTTTCACCCTAATCTGGCAAAATCTCGTAACCCTATCTCTAGGCGTTCGATCAAATCCGCTTAATTATGTTAGATCTACTCTTAGGCAGTGTCTATTCCTCCTTCACCTAAGCACATGAGATTTGAATTAAGCAACATAATTAAGAACAAACTAAGTAATTTATCATATAACTTTAGAAATCAAATAACAAAATCCATCTAGGTTTCATCCCCTTCAGGTATCTGAGGGGTTTAGTTCATAATGAATAAAGAAAACATCGCAAGAGAAAAGATAAAACAAAACATAAGAAATCCCTAAAACCCCTGAAGGAATTGAAGGAGAATTCTACCGTCTTGAGTATAACTCTGACTTCTTGGGATGGATCAACTGGCTATCTTCGTGTTATTCCCTAACTCTGACCTTCTCGGCTTAGCTCCTTGGCCTAGCTTTCGATCCCTTTCAAAGGTGGTACGATATATAGAGGCTCTTTGGAATGCGATTCTTTCTCCCTAAGTATCCTTTTCCAACTGAAATTGTTCTTTCCAGCGACAGAGGCACGGCTATGGCACACGCCCATGTGTATCGAGACTAGACTGTGTTCGAACTTCTATTTTGAGGCACGGCTGTGTGTGACGGAGTTGAGGCTGTGCTCTAGGTGATCGTTGAGGCACGGCCGTGTGGGCTATAGGCCAGGTCGTGTCAATTTTGTACAAAGGCCCATTTACTCCGTTTTGGGCCCGTTTTATGTTCTTTTTATCCTCGGGTGCTTTTCTAGGTATAAGACATGAAAAGAAAGGATTACAAGCACCTTTTTATAAAAATCAAGGAATAAATCATCAAAAAGCATCATAAATGTGTGATTAAAATATGTTACTTTTACTGTTTATCAAGGAGCAGCTTCTAGATGGTATAATCAACTGAGCCGCGCTAATATTAGCTCATGGAGAGACTTAGCTCAAGCCTTCATGAGGCAGTATAATCATGTCACAGATATGATGCCTGACCGAATCATGTTGCAGAACATGGAAAAGAAATCAGATTAAAGTTTCAGGTAGTATGCGCAAAGATGGAGAGAGGTCGCCATGCAAGTTCAGCCACCAGTCCTAGAAAAAGAGACTACAATGCTCTTCATTAATACTTTGAAGGCTCCATTCATCACTCATATGATAGGAAATGCTAGAAAGAGCTTCTCAGACATTGTAATGATGGGAGAAATGATCAAGAATGTCATAAAAAGTGGAAAGATTGAGGCGGGAGAAAGTAACAAAAGAATGGCCACAAGGAAGAGAGAAAATGAAGTGGATAATACAAGCATGGGGTGCTCAAAGTCGATTGCTGTTAAACAGCCAAAAACAGTGACTACTGGGTATCAAGGTTCATCAAGGAAAGAATCTGGCACAAGGCAAAGCAATGAGGAACTCCAGTTTACACCAATTCCAATGACATATAGGGAGTTGTATTAAAGTCTATTTGATAAACATGTGGTGGCTCCTCATTACATGGAACCAATACAACCCCCGTACCCCAAATGGTATGATTTGAATGCTCAATGTGAGTATCACGCGGGAATAACAGGTCACTCAATCGATAACTGCATGACATTTAAGAAATTGGTCGAAAGGCCTATTAAAATAGGGGTTGTAAAGTTCGATGAGTCGAACGGAGCAGTGATAATTGAAGGAGGGGGCAAGAGAGTTGTGATTCCTTGAAGAAGTCATCAGAAACCTAATAATCGAGGAATCAAAACACCAATAACATATCCAAAGAAGGAATCGGGGAATAAAAGTTTCCAAGCCCTTACATACTTGGGAAGATTTTAAACAATGGGAATGTGGAAGAAATCCCTGTACTTTTAGCGTTAATCTAGAGTAATGTGCAAAACACGCTTGTTGCCTTAAGCCTAGAGGCAATAAGACCCCTTTTGTGAAATAGGCTTGTGTCCTAAATTCTTATTTCAATAAAATGCATCTTTTGAGTACATATTCTTTTATTCTTTCTACTATACATTTTTTACTCTTTCATTATTTATTCATTACCATACAAGTAATCATCCTTAGAACCATTCATTCTTTGGATTTGTTCGCCTTCGTACCTAGGTATCCAGATATCAAAGTCATTAGCGGCGTTGTTACTGACTCCCTTTTTGAATGAAATATGGGCCTAGGGAATCTATGGACTTTGAAGATAATAGAGATTGTGACCTATCTTCTAATTTGTTAAGAATGGTGAAACAAGATGAAAAACAGACCTTACCTTACATAGGGTCAATGGATATTGCGAGCCTAGAAAAGGAATGAAGATCGAAGCCTAGCTCACCACAAAAATAAAGCGAGATATTACTGAGTTATTTTCTATAATTCAAAAATATTTTCGCACGGTTATATCAGGACATGCCTTGGCTAATAAGAAGCAGGCTAAACAAAGAGGATCGGGCACTGTTGATTCACCATGGAAGGGGATTGCATCAGCCATACCGCAAGTACAAAATTAAAGAAGACAAGATTCATATGCCTACTCTACTTCTTCACAAATTTTCCATATGTGGGGCATGGATGTGATGGGGCCAATCTCGTCAAAAGCTTTTAGTCAATATCGACTCATCGGCATAGTTATCGATTATTTCACTAAGAGAGTGGAAGTAGCTTCATATGCCAATGTTACAAGGTCGAAGTCATCAAATTCATTAAAAAATTAAAAAAACAAAAAAATGAAGGAAAATATCAAATGCCATAAAGGATCGCGTTTAAATAACTGTACAAAGTCAAAGTCTACAGTTTGTCCAAAGATCCGGCAGCATATTACAGTGCAACAAAAGTTGCCAAAAAAAATGAAAGGTGGCTAAGACTTGTAAAGATTGGCATAAGAAGCTATCACTACTCTCTATGATTATCGAACGTTGGCTAGGACCTTTGTTGGGGCAACACATTTCTCATCGGAATAGAAACAGTTTTGCTAATTAAATCTAATTGAAGAAAATGTTAAAAGCTATTCGTCACGGCCAGATGATGCGAGCTTACGTTAAAGAAAGTTCATCTTAGGGAATTCCACGAAGGAACCTGATGTTGAAAAAGACCTTTCTTCTATAAAACGATTTTAGAGGAAAGCATATGCCAAGCTGGGAAGGACTTATGTAAAGCCTGTTCTAGAGGAGCATTGATATTGATCAAGATGGATGGCGAAGACTTACCCAATCTGGTGAATTTAGGTTTAGTCAAGAGGTATTTTACCTGAAGGAGGAAATACTAAGGTGAAAACCCGTAAAGGGCGCCTTGAAATAAAAAAAAAAAGAAAAGAAAAAGAAAAAAGAAAAAAGAGAGGCCAAGGAGAAAACCCGCAAAGGGCGCTTTGAGACCAAAGAGGATTTGAGTTGAAAACCCAAAAAGGGCGACTCAAATTTAGACCAAAAAGCGGGGCATACAGTAGTCTTGCTACGTCTGAATTAGCAATGAGGAAGTATGTTACGCCTTGGGGCATCGACAAAGTACTCCGGATCCCCTAAACATATATTGAGTTTAAAATGGTCCTCAAGAAATCAGAACAAAAAAGCTCAGGCTACGATATCTGGGGCATCTAGCTTCTATCCTACCCATTTTTGAATTCCTTATCTTTGATTGCTTTATTCTTTTGAGAAACACTCAAATCAATTTTCTTTTATTTCCTGGGTTATCTTTGATTAAATTATTTTTTTCTGAGCTATGCTCCTAAATAATTTCTTTCTCGTCCATTCTCGTGTTCTTTTCCAAGCATTTATATTGAAATAATGATTAGTGGATTAAAAACACTTTCATAAAAGGAGTTTCGTATATTACTCTGGAAGCTTCTAAATAATATGAGAATCTGAAACATGACTACTGCTCAGAACTCACCAAGCCTAAGGGCTGGAAACATTGAAAAATGATTATCTCTTCAAATTCTTATCGGAAAAGACAATTTCGTTGGTGACACCATATCGGCAAATGACGAACAAGGTCAATCCGAGTGTAAAAAGGGATCATTGTCGTGATACCTTGCATCCATTCAGACACATACATCTGGTCTTTACACCTAGGGGATGGTGTAACAGATTGAAAGTGATACAAGTTCTGTACCCCTGAGTGGTAACAAAAATATGAAAGAAACCAAATGCATTCCCCTGAAGTTACAGTGGGAGATTCCAACTTCATGTCCCAAGGTTCAAGAGGGACTGACTCAGAAATTACGTTGAGACAAGCTGGTCAAGCAAAACATGGTTAATGAACAAAAATGAGTGATAACACCTAGAGTAGGAATCATATTCATAAGATTTTTGTATCATAGCAAATCTCATTAGGTGCATTTGATTCATTCCGGTCATGGCATTCTAATCCTAATCATTTTCAAGACATGTTGCATTCATGTCACTCATAACACATGAAACCGAGTTTACAGGATATGTCATTCAGTAGACAGTGTAGCGATATTGGTGAAATTTTAGATCTTATCTTTCTGAAGTTGTAGGAAGCAGATCGAAGATGTTTCAGTCTTATCTCCCTGAGGTTGCAGCGGAGTAGACTAAAAATAGAAGATTTTATCTCCCTGAAGTTGCAGTGGAGCAAATCGAAAGCAGAAGATCTTATCTTCCTGAAGTTGTAGGAAGCAGATCGAAGACGTTTTAGTCTTATCTCCCTGAGGTTGCAGCGGAGTAGACTAAAAACAGAATATTCTATCTCCCTGACTAGCAGTGGAGTAGGTCAAAGATTGTAGATCTTGTCACCCTAAGCAGTAGGGAACCAAGATCGAACGGCAAGTCTTGTCTTCCTAAGCAGTAGTGGAACAGATTTAAGCCACCGGCCCTATCTCCCTGACCAGCAGTGGGATAGGTCAAAGATTGTAGATCTTGTCACCCTAAGCAGTAGGGAACCAAGATCGAACGGTAAGTCTTGTCTTCCTAAGCAGTAGTGGAACAAATTTAAGCCACCGTCCCTATCTCCCTGACCAGCAGTGGAATAGGTCAAAAATTGTAGATCTTGTCACCCTAAGCAGTAGGGAACCAAGATCGAACGGCAAGTCTTGTCTCCCTAAGCAGTAGTGGAACAGATTTAAGCCACCAGCCCTATCTCCCTGGCTAGCAGTGGAATAGGTCAAAGATTGTAGATCTTGTCACCCTAAGCAGTAGGGAACCAAGATCGAACGGCAAGTCTTGTCTCCCTAAGCAGTAGTGGAACAGATTTAAGCCACCGGCCCTATCTCTCTGACCAGCAGTGTAATAGGTCAAAGATTGTAGATCTTGTCGCTCTAAGCAGTTATGGACCAAGATCGAACGACAAGTCCTGTCTCCCTAAGCAGTAGTGGAACAGATTTAAACTACCAGTCTTGCATCCCTGAGTTTGCAGTGGAGCAGACTGAAGATAGCCAATCTGGCATTCCTGAGCTTTGCAGGAAGCAGATTGAAGATAGCAGATCTGGCATTATTGAAGTTGCAAGAAGCAGGTCGAAGATACCAATCTGGCATTCCTGAGCTTTGCAGGAAGCAGATTGAAAATGGTAGATCTGACGATTCCTGAGTTTGCAGGAAGCAGATCGAAGACATCAGTCTGGTGATCCTTGAGTTTGCAGGGATCAAATTGAAAATATCAGATCTGGTCTCCCTGAGTTTGCAGTGGAGCAGACCAAAAGATAGTGGATACTGCCCTCATAAAGTTGAAGCTATCAGACTTATCTGAAATCAAGATGAAGTTCCAAATACCCCTGAAGATGCAGTTCGGATTGGAAGCCATTTGAAGAAGATAAGGATCAAGAAGTCGAGGCTCGGCCAAAATCGGGCAAAATTGGTCCTTTTATAGTCTTTGCTCTATTCTTGTTTCACAACAATGAGCAAAGAGGGGCAGCTGTAAACACACAATTTTGCCCGGGCCCATGTGACAAAATAAAACAAAAAATATTAATAATAATGTCCCTTACAGTCCTGTTACAAAACCAAAATTAAAACCCTCATACAACCAAGCCCAAAATTGAAACCCGAAACAGCAGCCCAAAACTATCCAATACCCAAACAGACTACAACCGAGCCTAAACTAACCTTAGCTACCCTTGGACCCAAATACACCCAAACCCAACTTAAGAAGCCCAATTTCCAAACTGTTCGGGACTTAGGGTTACTGGAAAACCCCTGCGCCGCATGCTTAGCCACCAGCCCTAATCGCGCCGCAATCAGCGCACGGACAGCACTCCGGCGCCATGATTCTCGCCATTAACCTGCAAATAAGGAAAAGAAAGGGGCAGTAGCAACAGATTGTATTTTTTCATTTATTTTTTTGATTTTATTTTGGGTTATAAATAAACCCAAACAATCTGTAAAGAGGGATCTTTGGACACAAAAATATACAATAATAAAAAACAGAGAAAATCCAATAGCAGAGGTGATTTGGAACGATTCCTTTTCGTTTTTTTTCTATTTTCGCATACTGTTATTTTCTTTTTCTTTACCTTGTTCTGTTTTTTAAAACTATAATATATATATTAAAATATAAAAAAAAGGAAAATTTACCTTTTTTTGGAATTTTGACCGCCGTGTATGGCGGCCGGCGACGGCGGCGGACAGCGATCGGAGTCCCCTGGAGCATCATCGGAAATCGTCCAAGAGGAAACATGGAGAGAGGATTTTTTTTTTGAAATCTGATTTTTTTTTAAAAAAAAAACAGAGAACTAATGCTTTTTTTTCCTAAAATTTGGCTTTAAATAGGGAAGGAAAACGACGCCGTTTTGCATCAGGGGTTTAAGGGCCAAAACGACGTCGTTTCACCTATGGCCCGCGCGTATGACCCGACCCGCAAGGAGGATCCGCGTGTTTTATAAAATGGTCTATTTTCGCATATGGCCCTTCCGTATTTTTAGTTTTTCTAATTAAATTTTCTTTTATTTTTAATTCTGACCTTCAATTTTCCTCTGTTACAATTTGGTCCACATTCGAATGGCACCGTTTTGAAATTTGGCATTATTGCCATTTTAATCCCTGTAATTTAACGAGTGTTTTAATTTAGTTCTTTTAATTTGTTTTAATTGCTATTTTAATTCTGGTTTCTTTGTTTTATTTTTTATCCTTTTATTTTATATTATATTTATTTATTTTACCTTATTAAATATTATATATTATTTCCTTATATTTATTAATTTACTAATATTACGAAATCTATGTATATATGTATTATTTTTTATATATTTTATTTTACTTGGTTTAATAATTTATATATTATTTTATAATTTATATATTATCTATTATATTAGATTTTAACTTGCATATTATATAGTATTATATTATTTTTTTATATATAAAATTTATTATAATATATAACCTATTTTATTTATATTGTTTATTATATATATATATTTTTTAATGATTAATATATGTATATATATATTTTATTATATCTATTATTTACTGATTATTTTTGTTATGTATTATCCTTATATATTATTATTAACTATTTTATATTATTTTATTATATGTTATGATTTTTATTAATTATTATATACATTTATTTGTATCTTTATATTCGTATATTATTGCTTTAACATTTTTTCTTATAATTTATTTATTCATGTTATATTATTCTTTTATTATTTATTGATAATATAATTTGTATAATTGCAATTGATATCTATATGTTACAATGTCTTACTCATACAATTTTTTTAAAAATACCTTTTAAATTAATTTTTTCAAAAAATGTTTTTAATGGTGATATGTGATATTTGGGGGATTTCGAGAAGAATTTTGCCCTAACTTACTGGGTTCGATTTTTCTCGTGAAACTTTAGGTATTACATATCCCTTTTTTTTATTTAAGAAAAAAAACTAAGATTTGCCAATTTCAAATCGAAAAACCTATTCTTGGGAATTCAAAGCGTTGTGCCCTAACTTACTGGGTTCGACGTCTTGCGTCCCGAGGTAGGAATTTTCTAAAATAAAGACGAGCTTAATTTCAAAGTCATGAGATGCTATACCCTAACTGGGTATAGTACTTTATTTCTTTGGGTAAGTAAGTCTTGGTTTTCTTTCTAATAAAAGGATCATATTTTGTAATTTTCTTTATTTTCAACATTCGGACATGATTTTATCGATTAGGTACCAATTTGGGGCGTTATGAGGGTGCTAACCCTTCCTCATACGTAACCGACTCCCGAACCCGTTTTCTTGTTTTTATGGACCAAAATTGAATGTTTTTAAAATAAGACGTTTTACAAGGTGATCCAATCACACCTAAGTAAAAAGAGATTGGTGGCGACTCCCACTTTCGTTTTTAAAAATCGATCCCCGTTTTTAAAATAAAACATTTTAAAAAATGGTTTCAACATAACCTATACTCAATCTATACTATGGCATACCAATTATATCCGAATCTACCCGAACGTTTAATAAGATAATCAATTTTCTAATGTCCTCATTTAGAACTAAAGTTTCAGGAATCCATGTATACTACCGTAATAGGTGAGAGAAGCAAATTAACTATTGAAAATTCGAGTTCGATGTGACACGAGATTAGGCCATATCTTCAAAAGGAGAATTGAAAAACTTGTGTCCAACAGTTTTCTCGATCTCCTTAATTTTTTGAAACAAACAAATATTAAGAATTTAGTGCCAACAGAAAATTAGACTCATGGAACTAATACATATATTTGTGGTCCATTTAGAATCAACAATATTACCTTTTTCTCGTTAATGAGAAATCACACTGAATGTATTCAAAATATATAAGGTTGAAGTGGAAAATCAACTTAACAAAAGAATTAAAAGCATTATATTACGACAGATGATTAATATCTTGTTCACATGTACTCATATTCAAAATAGTTGAAACTGTTGTGTCTACCTACCCTGTATCTTATTCACGTGTCCCCATAATTCTATTTGTTACAAACAGTCGATGGCATCTCCAGGATTCCAATGACGAGCTTCGTGATGCAGAATCTGCCTGGCTGTGTGTTAAGCATGTCAAGAGCAATGCTATTGTTACATCAAAGATTTGTAATATTTTGTTGGATAAACCCAGACTCTGGTTTAACTGGTGCCTAAATGATTTTGTTGCCACATTCTTATGATAGTTAATAATATTATCCCCCCCCCCCCTTTCCTAGTAAGAGAAGTTGGGTTAGAAAACATAGTTCTGTAAGATCTTCTGATCCTTGACCTCATTTGTCAGGACAACCGATAGGTCAGCCAAACCGTCTCGAGAAGTTTGCGAAAGTGGCATTGGAGTCATTGCTGAGCCGGCCTGGTGGTAGCATTAGAGATGGAGATGCCATCGACTGTTTATAACAAATAAATATGGAGTCTCATTACTTTTCACCAATGTGAGGCACTTCAGACATTGATACTTCCTTTTTTGGTAAAAAAAAAATGCATTAAACATTCAAGGCATCACATATTACAAACGTACATTTTTTATATGACATTACTTTCACAACTAGGAGGACAGACCAAGCGCAGTTTTTGTACAGTACTGGACAATCATAGCTGCTCTTAGCTTTACCAAAATAATGGAACAAGAGCTTTTCTTCATTTAAATATAGATTGCAAAAATGGACAACTGCATATTAATTGGATTTGGTTCCTATTCTTCCATTCATCAAATCAAATAATTCTTTCAGCCAAAAGAATTTAGTATAAAATCACTTTGAATTCATAATCTGAGCACCGTTAGTGCCTGCCATATATATATATATATATATATGAGTATTTTAAACAAATAGGTTATGTAGTCTTGTGTGTTTGGACTGATTAAAGCATACAGAGGAAAACATACAACAGAAAGGGAGCATTAGATTAAATTAAGAATAAAATCCTGCTCCTAGGAAGTGGATATATTTATTATTTATGTTCCATTTCTTTTCTGGTATGGCGTCTTTTAAATTTTAATTTTAAGTGAATGAAGTTCCCTTATCTCTAAATTTCTTGCAAAATGGAGAAGGAACACTCTAACCCAATCCAAGTTTCAATAACATGGTTATGTGATGTGATACAAGGGCTAGTTTCTAAATTCTAATCTTCTGCCTAGACCTTCCTGGACTATCAACATAACCCAAATCCAAGTTTCAGAATTTGAGAATGCTCGAAGTGTTTTCTTTCATTGCAACATCCCAGATGCACAGAAGAGAAACCGGTATTACATTACAATTGTAGAGGGATATAACATCTAGTCTAGTTGGCATTCTCAAAGCAATTAGGCATCATCATCATCACCATCATCATCATAATAATAATAATTTTGGACTATTATTATTAATAGAAAAACATGGTAACAGCATGGAGTAATTTTCCGTTCCAACTTTGATAAGAGAGTAAAATTTGGGCAAAAATTAATTCCAAGTTCAAACATAAGCTGGTAATGTAAAGATGTGCAAGCAATTAAGCAAAGGTTAAGTATCAGCAAGAATACATGGTCTCGTATAAACCAAAAATACCTGTCCAATGTTCATTCCAAAACAACTTTGGCACCAAGAGCCTTCATCTTCTCAATTATTTGTTCACCTTCTTCCTTGGAGACACCCTTCTTCAAGACAGAGGGCGTCTTCTCAACCAAGTCCTTAGCTTCCTTGAGACCCAAATCAGTAAAACTCCTAACCTCCTTTATTACTTTAATCTTCGAAGCAGCTTCATATGACTCCAACTTCAATTCAAAAACAGTCTTATCTGGCTTTTTCTCTTCCTTTGCCGCCGCTGCCGCCCCGCCACCAGCCGTCTTCATTGCCAAGCCGGCAGCAGCACCAGCCTTCATGACTCCCACAGTCGGCGGCTCAATCATTCCTCGTTTCTTCATTATAATAGAGCCTAACTCGGAAATTTCAGACAAAGTAAGGCCAGAAATTTCATCAACGAGTCTCCAGACACGCTCAGTTGGAGGACTGCGGTGTTCGGTGGGATCGAAATTAGAAGGATCATAGTCAGCTGGGAGTCTTCGTTGATCAATCTCAACTTCTTCGTCCTCTTCATCTTGTTCTAGCTTTGCAGGCTGGTTAAAATTCCTGATTGAAGAGCCAAAAGCATTGAGAGTGACAATCTGAGATCTGCAGTAAAACCCATTAGGTAAATGATGCCTTAATCTTAAAAGCAAGCTCATTTCTTTCAGCAAGTAAAATGATGCAGGATCGGGAATAAAACCCTAGAGAGAGAGAGAGAGAGAGAGAGAGAGAGGGGTTTTGCGCCTCTTTCAGTTTCAGGTTAATAGACTGTAATAGTGGTGATGACTAACAGTAAATATAAAAATCTATGCAGAAGCAGCAGCCTGACTCAAAGTGTTTGGAATTTGGGCTTTTATCTTTAGGCTCTCCAAAGAAAAAGGAGCGCCTGCTTGCCGGGTTTAACTTTAAAAGACCAAAGCGATGTCATGCGTTGCCAACCCAACAAGCTCGTTCAAAGAAAATAACAAACCAAGCTGATTCGCAAGGATATTAGTCTAGTGTTTATTTTGTTTTAGGATGGAACCACCCCTTCAAGTTCAATCATCGATCCAGGCTCAGCCCCAATACCAAAACTCTTGATTGAAATTGGTTTTAAGTTATTGCCATTGCAAACATTTCCGTTCAAATATTAGGATTTTTTTTTTTAAAGTTATTAATCATGAAACATAAATACATATAGCCGTGCCACTTACATTCCGTTTGGTACAACAGTTTATTTATTAGATAATGATTATAACAATTTGTTATAATATAAAGAATAATTAGTATAAATTTAAATTTAAATTAATAATAATTAAGATATTTTTACAATAAGTAAATGTTTTTTCTTCTCTTTATTGAAAATAAATCATGCAAGTGGTTAAAAATGATTAAGTGATTACTAATTCACATGTTGAATACATAATACTCCAACCAAATCAAAATGTAAAATGAAAAATGTGTTTTGAGTTCTGAAAGAGGACTCTACATTTGATACAACGTTATAAACAGATTTACCAATTATAACAACTGCTTCAATTAATGCACCAAACACTTTAAAAAAGCCGCAACGATAAATAGAATTATTGCAAAATCTTGAGATCATGCCATTGCCAATTTGTTTGTGATACGACCTTGCATTTTCAACCAAATAGGCTGCCTTGGTGCTGCATAAATCAAGAATTTGTGGATAATACAAGTCAAATTAAAATGTTACTTCACAAGGTGCATGAAATGTTCTTCCCCGGCATATGGACTCTAGGTTTTCTCCAGCATAAGAACAAAGCGGTGAGACCTCCACACCTGGGTTCATACGTTCAAAACATGTCGAGGATTAATGAGAAAATATATGACACATCACATGAACCACTAGATATCCAAAACCAACAATAGAGCCATAACAGAACATGCAAAGTCAACCGTGAAATTACCAGTGGCGTATAATGGCACTGAATGTGTTAAGAAGCCACCCGCAGCAACTACCCAACGTGTGTGTAGTCGTAGAACAAGCAGCCTCGCGCTGTCTGGAGTGTCATAATTTGAACCATTTGCGTTTTTCACTGGTGCAAACTCTTCCTCTCTCAATATCTACATATTTGGAAACACAAAGAATTAGATGAGTAATTAATCCCCTGATGCAATTTCCGTAAACAGTGAATAAAATATACCTCTCAACAACAACAAAGAAAATCAATTGGGGCGAGAGAAAGGTGATCACCTCAAACAAAGCAGTTGAAGGAGCATAGGGAAATGCATCAAATATGAACTGCTCTAGTTTCAAACCCATTGTATAACCATGAATAGATGGAATTTTTGTCTCCGCCAGATGGTAGCTGTAGTCAAGACAATATAGACATTCACATCCTTTTAAGGATTAGATAGGAAGGCACTAACAAGCAATTACAAATCTGACCTATAGTGGTACCAAGAAATATAATAATTGATCTCAGATTCTCAATTGTCCATTTTACATGTCATATACACTTAAAAGACAGGAAAGATAGCTCAATTAAATTGTATTATAGTATTACTTCATGAATCAAGAAAACCTTTCCTTTAGGACCCCATGAGCTCAGCCTCTTTTCCTCTCAATGATGTCACGGAAAACTATCTTTTCAGCAATTTTCTAGGAATAAAATAATAGTTTTCAGGTTGGAAGGGTAGTTTGAAGGAAACATAAGGCACTTCACTATCAGGTTTGTTTTCAATTCACTGAGAAAGAGAGAGAGGGAGGGAGGAAATACATCAATCATGCAGGACATGGAACTGCATCATTTCATGAGCTTTTTATTCTCTAAACAGCATTAATAAAAAAAGCAATGCTCAAGGCATAACATATCAAAATGTGTATGCTGAAGGTCAGGAATAAGACACTAACATGCTGTCTTTCTCAAGGCCATTTGCCACTTGATTTAGAAAATCCAAAGTAAACATGTGTAAGCACACCTGAAAAACATGAAGTAATTAGCACAAGGAATATAGTCACACCTATTCCAAATATTTGAGATGTTATGGCAAAGTCTGTAACATAGTCTAGGCAAATTAGCACAAGGCATATAAGTCGCTAACACATTTCCTAAGGTAACAAACCAAATTGAAACCATTGAAGAACAAAAATTGTTTGTGAAATTTTGAATGCCCCAGAGCAATTATCCATTTAGCAGTGATTGAAATTTTTCTAAAAATCTATCATCTAAAGAGAAGGAAATAAACAGTAAATTAAAGTCATTCAAGTTTGAGAGCAAGGAAGTGCACAACAAATTACATGAATTCGCCAGCTGCAAACAGTTTCTATGACCTTCAAAACTTTTTGTTTCTTGAATGGTTTCAAAAATATTTTCCATTAACTGCATTAAGGGCATGATCCTCATCTCTCACCTATAAACGAACTGCCTACAATCTCACAAATAAAAGCCTAAGAAAAGCCAAAAGATAAAGCATACTTGAATCTGAAAGCACTAGCTTTTGTTAAAAGCAAGCAATATTTCTTAATAAAAACCAAAAAGAAAGGGTGAGAATTACTGTACATTACTCCAACAAAAACGAAGACGCCCAGTTTGCTGGTTTACTGCAGAAGCCAGTGATTGATCTAATTCAGTGTATTCAACCACAGTAAGTGGTCCACCTTTACCTCGCCTTACAAAAACACCAACCTTTTCCTGGGGATAGGCCTGTAATCAAATCACTAGAAGAAATTAAGACATCATAAAATCTTAAAGTGATTAAAGTTTACAATATTATCAAATTCCACAACCTTACGCAACAAAAAGATAAAGCATTGGCATGCCTTACGCAATCAGTGTTCTTCATGTGCATGACATGAGAATTGAGATACAGCATAACAGATCCAATGCAATATATGCTACTCAAGAATAAACACATGGAAAGCACAAGCATTCCTTCATATTTAAAAAGACAAAGTAGAGCTCAATAAATGTAACTTTCAAACATCAATATCATGCTAATAAATAATAATTTGCTAGCAATGAAATACCATTAACTGCAGTGCAAATCAGATAAATCCCTCTTACTTATTTTCTGTTTTCTTGCCTCCCCCCCCCCCCCACCCCACCCCACCCCACAATCTTTGTTTGCAAGACCCGAAGAAAGCTAAAGGTCAAAGGAGGTATCGGAACTCAAGGATTTAACTGGTACGTTAGAAAACAGTAGATAACTAGATATACAAAAGTCCTTTGAACTGTTGCAATCCAGCTTAAATTTCTCAAATATGCATAACATAGGAAAAAATAGTAACTGAAGATCCCAGATATACATGAACATTGAGAAAATTAACTACCTTCCGGACAACTTTAGCAGCTGCAGTTACACCTTTATCAATGAAATATCCCAGGAATGTTGGATCAGCTACACGAACCTGCACTCGAGATCCTTATCACTGTCTCTTTAAATAAGAAATATCAAGGAAATTTTTAACGAAACAAAACAAAGACAAACACACCAATGCATTGTCAACGCCGTAGCAATCAACATATTTAATCCCTCTCGTGGCCATATCCTCTAACAATCTTGAAGATTTCAAGGCTGAACAAAAAGTTAGGTATATTCATATAATAGAAGAAACCAGGACACTTTAGAAGATAGCTGAATAGCAAACACCAACTATTTGTACATTATTTTCAAAATACCTGTATATACTCCTCCATTCCCATCTGGAGACTTAGCAACCTGTCTTGAAAAAAGGCACTCACGTTATTGCCACTTAGAAAAGGATGCAGATTGTGAAATAAAAGAATATTATTGTCAGCCAAATGAAAAACCTTCAAGTATTACTGCTTCGAAGAGAATAGTGTAGGAGGAATACTGTTGCTTTACACAACAGAATCAGTACTTTTCCATCCTAAAACTTAGAGAGAGGTACCTCTATCCTTTCAGCAATTAACATTACTTAACAAGAATTCTCAACCCTATAGTGCTGTTGCAATGTTATAATAGTATTTGTTCACATCCAATCCGAATCAGTTATACAGTAAGTAGAACTGTTCAAGGACTTGATCACCTTTTAATTAGAACTTAATTTTTTCATTGACTTGCACATTCACAAAAGAAGCCATACCTTGAATGGAGTCTCCATGACATATCTACCATCCTTTGAGATACAAGGTATGGTGCCTTGCTGGAAAAAAGTAACCTGCACCATGTCCAGCCTTCAAAGTCAGCAAAATTAACAAAGATAGACAATAAGAAAATCAGAGAATCGGAGACCATCTTACTTGATCTGCTTCAAGACCAAAATATTTATGAGACTCAAAGAATTTGCCGGTTGCATCATCAGTAAAAGGACTAGTCATTATGTACCAGTGAATTGTCACTGAACCTACAAATACCTAATCATCAGGATAACATACACACAGAGAATCATGCATAGTAGTAGATAAGAAGTTTACCCTCATTCATAGCTTGTGCAGCTAGTCGTTGAACACACAAAATCCGCTCAGCTTGCAGTTGAAAAAGCGACTTCCCAGAAGGAAGACCAATGTCTGTAATGAAAATGCAAAAAAATAATAACAATAAATTTTAAGTAATAACAAACAGACAATTTTAGGTCTGTAAATGAACTGAGCATGAATGAATAGACCCCTGTTTGTGTTTGTTCGTTTATATTTGAGCTTGTGTTAGTTAAGAATTTCTAAATTGTGCTCATGCTTGTTTGCTTAAAATTATGTGTTGGAATGAATTCACTTAAATTAAATGGACTTGTTCGAGAATACTAAACAAACATATTCATGAATACATAAGTGAACATGTTTCAAACAATTAAAAATCTGTACAACCTATATAATTAAATTTAAACAAACAAACAAGAAATAAACATGTTTCTTATTTTGGATACAAAATAATGGAACAGGAATTTTAATAATTAAACTACAAATGGATACAATAAAACACAAATAACAACAAATTAATGTTACTAGCTTATAATTGAATAATAAGCCATTTTTAAACGATTTACTAAACAATCTTTAAACAATTCAAAAATGAGCTTCTTTGTGATTATAAATAAATGAACTGCATATACTCTGTTCAAGTTTGATTCGTTTATCAAATGCGCCTAAAAACCTTGTTCATAATGCTTTATATAGCTTGATAAACAAAGAGAAATCAAAACATTCATCAAATGCTCTGTTCATTTATAGAGCTAGACTTTACTAAACAAAAGGACTAAAGCTATATACAGACTTTACTGAAAAAAACAATAATATAAAGCTATTCAATTTTCAAATATTTAATAAAACGTTTCTTGCACCGTTTACCATCCAACAAGATCATTCGTTTTAACTTTTTCTCTCCTCATTAGCTTTATATGTTTGAAACACGTTTCCTTCTAAATCTCTCTGATTAATGCATACAGAGCCAGTGCACTATGGTATAATCATCACAGTCAGTACTTTTCCAGAACCTTATCATCTATTTATGGCCCAGAATTAAACGATGATTTCAGAACTCAAGAGAATTTGGCAACCAAGAAGAGTGAGGACAGAAAAGCATTAACATGGGTAAACTCTAGTTTTCAGAAAGGACATTCATTCCCTGAACTGTTCAGCACACAAATCACTTGACATCATCATCCAAGAAACTCTAATGTAGCATAAGACTTTCAAAATCATGTCAGCAATGGATAAAATGTACTCACTGAAACATCCCTTGGGATCTGAACTTCCAAGCCGAGTCCCCTGCAATACATTTCAATCAATCATACCAAGATAAGACAAAAGATGGAAAATGAAAAAAGGTTAGTGAACATGGCCTATTATTCATAAAGCAGATTTGGATCCTTTCATTAATGGAAAAGTATAGAATCCTGTAAATCAATGTTTTTAACTAGAAATAATTATTGAAAAAAACAGACTGAAGCATCCACTTTTTAAGTTAAGACATGTCACTAATTATCATTACTAGACATCCAATAAAGCAACATCATACCAACCTTTAGTAAATAGTGATCATCCACTTAAAAGATAATGGTATCTGCTTTTTGCATTAAAAGTGCAGACATTGGTGGCAAAATATCATGTCTAATGTGCAAACCACCCTTAAGGCAACATCATTCCAAAATTATGGTCAGAGGTAGAAAAACTCATTAGCCGAGAACCCGTAATAACAGCACCATTTAATTACTAACACTGTAATAGGTAGCTGGGAAAGAATGATTACTTTCTTTCAATCCACTCCTTTTGGGAAGAAAGAAAATAAGAAGAGGAAACAAATTTAGTGTATCTGCAGCATTCCTTTTCCTCAAAATCCAATCATTCAAAATGGGACAGGAAAAAAAATCATTCCACTTCTATCCCCTCATGCTCAATACAATTCAGTAAATAAATTTCCTTCCCCTCTTCTTTCTTTTTTCCCCCATTCCTCAATTCTCACCTTTTCCCTTCTCTCCATTCCTTACCTACCAAAGACATAGAATATAGCTCAACAGGAAGCAATACCTGTCCACCAGATAGGAGCAAAACAGCCAATTTGCCTTCTGAGATAGCCTTCAATCCCATCTTCCACCACCTTTCCCTGTGCTCCATCGTTCTCTCATCCACCGATGACACCCAACTCTCCGGCACTGGCTCTATTGCTGCCACCGGCAGTCCTAAAGGCCAACAAGAAGACAATCATATTAAAGAAATAACCAAAATAGATGAGAAGTAAGGATTTATTTGTATATACGCACCCTGGGATCGAAGCGAGCTGCGAATGATCCGATCTATTCTGGAAAGATCCAAACTCTGGAGAATGAAAACAGAAGTTCAAATAATAATTAAGAACAAAATTTGAGTTATAGCTCTATTCAGTTAACGATCGAAGCTGCAGTCGAACTTGCTTGGAATTGAAGAATTTCAATAAACAGTTACAATTAGAATGGAAATTGAATAATTGGAGGTTGCAGTTGAATGTCGAAAGAGTTTTTTTTTTTTTTAATGTTTGGAAATCGAAACGAGATTGGACGTGGTAGTTGATAAAAAAGAGTGGTGACCTGTATATCGTTGAGGAGGAGGTGGCGTTCTTCAGGGGAAAGCTCGTCCCAAAGAGCGAAAGCGTCTTCCTGGCCGTAATCTTTGAGCCTCTCCAGCAGTAGCTGAGGGGGCGCAGCGACAGCGTTGCTGTGTATCCCCATCGGCTCCCTCATTTTGTTACCAGAAGCTGGGTAGAAACTAAACAAACCAACCTGCAAATGTTGTTTATGTTTTGGTAGATCTCATCTCATCTCTTCTCTGTATTAGTTATTATTAATTAGCCTAGGTGGTTGGTTCCATGGCAAAGCAAAGACAAGAAACCTGTGGAGTGGAGTGTCGACATACAACTGGAATTCCCTCAATGCCCTCTCCTCCCATCCAAATTACTGCATTACTCATGCATCGTTGACGACAAATCCTATTATTATCCAATAAAAAGGCAAAAGCAATAATGAAAGAAATGACCTTTTTTCAGAATGTATCCGTCCATCATTTTCTAATCAAATCTGAAAACACTGATTTCAAATGCTATGTATGTATGTATGTATGTATGAATGTATGTAATAGAAAGCGCAATGGCAATAGAATCCCGATGGGACAGACATTGGGGGTCCGAATTCCATATTCAATCAATCAATTACCAACCTAGAAGTACGTAAATTCAATTAAAACCGTCTGGAACATGAAATGCTGGAGGCTGCCCCACCACTGAGTCACCGACAAACTTCTTAAAACAGATATAGCACATAACGATGTTGGAGCTACAGTTTTATTTTGTAATAAACTTATATATTGGAACAAAAAAAAACACTTATTCCATGATAGGATATAAATATACATATCAATTAATTTATCAAATATAAAATTGAGTGATACTATTTTCAATGAATAAATTCGAACTAGTATGCTTCAAAAGAATAATAGTGCCCAAAGATAATTTGTAGCAAAAAGAAATGCCGCCCAATGATACAAAAAATTTTGTTTTCCTAGAAATGCCATGGGCCAGCTAATGATGTTTCTGAAGCTTAGCTAGAGAAAGAAGGGCCGGGATAGGGTCCATGCGAACAAGCTCTGGAAGCAACAGGTAAAAAATCTAAAGCCTGGCTCTTGTGTCTTTCATTCGATGTGGATAATTTATCGGGTCCATAAAATTAGCATGGATTTTGAACTGACTGCGGCCCGACATTAACATGGACTTTGAATACTACTTAACCCACTACTGTTGTTGAGAGCATACTGGCCCAAGAAACAATATCCGGCCCCTTCTATTTCGTTATCACACCTGAGAATTCATATATATATAAAATCAAAGTTTATTTTTACCTGTCAATTTTTCCTACCCTTAAATAGAAGAAAAAGACACCTTTAAATATGTTTGGAATTCAAATTCTCTTGATTGATGCAATAATAACCATGCCAATAAAATTTAAAAAATATATAAGTTAGTATTCAATATATATACTTTGGTTATACCTTGTCATTATTACTAAAATATACCAAATATTAATTAAAATGATAAATCAATTGTATTTTTCAAGTCCCAATCTAAAATGAAGCTTTCGTGTACCTTGCCTTTCTATTTTATGTTACGGCCAAAAGTTACAAAATAATTCTAAATATTATTTTTATATAAATACTATCTTCCATCTTAATTAGTTCCGATGATTCAAATCCATCAAATAATAGGGAAAGAAAGAAAGGCAGTCAGATATGCAAGTTGGCGTGAAATAAAGCAACCTGCAGCTGCATGGATTCTAATATATATATATATATATATACACACTCATATTGGCTGATCGAACGGTCTTTGGCAAGCAACGCCGTATCTTTTGCTTTTGCTTTTGCTTTTGCTTTTTCTTTTCTTTTCTGTTCTTTTGATAAAGCAAAAGACGAACCAAAAAAATACTAGACTGGGCCGGTTGAGGACCTTGGATGCTGTTAACGTGCAACTTTGCCTTTATATTGGATTAGATTCAAAGCTGCTGCTACACTTCTCAGCTTCTTGATCGCATCTGTGTATCCTCCATCCACATATTAATTAATATACGTTACTTACTGCGATTGAAACCACCAAGGCAAGTATGCTCACTCTTGCAATATCTATATCTGAATAAAAAAGGGTAGGAATCTCCTCCTCTAGCTCATACTACCAGTTTCAGATATGAAGAAGCTTCTCTTCCTCTTTTCTCTCATCTCATTATTCTTCCTCTCTTCTTCTAGTCCAGCTTTCTCACATAATTTGTCTCTCAGAAAGCAAGCATCAGTCCTGGTTTCTCTAAAACAACAAATTGAGGAATCCTCCACTTCCACTCCTCTAGCTCTAGGTGGTTGGAACGTGTCCAACTACTTGTCACTTTGCTCTTGGACGGGAGTCCAATGTGATGGCTCGAATAGGTCAATAATTTCTCTTGATATATCCAATTCCAACATTTCTGGTTCTCTCTCTCCGGTTATCTCCCAACTTCAAAGCCTTGTTTATCTCTCGGTGTCTGGCAATAGCTTCTCGGGTGAGTTTCCGCAACAAATTCACAAGCTTAAGAGGCTTCAGTTTCTCAACATATCCAAAAATATGTTTAGCGGAGAGATGAAGTGGGATTTCTCTCAGATGAAAGAGCTGGTGTCGTTAGATGCTTACGACAATAACTTCAATGGCTCACTCCCATTAGGCGTCACGGAGCTTCCTAAGCTGACGCACTTAAATCTTGGTGGGAATTACTTTAGCGGACAAATTCCTAAAGCCTATGCAAGTATGGAGCAGCTCCAGTATCTGTCTCTTGCTGGGAATGATTTGAGTGGTTTTATTCCTGCAGAGCTGGGGAATCTAACAAATCTCAAGTACCTTTTACTGGGTTACTACAATGAGTTTGATGGTGGAATACCACCTACGTTTGGCAAGTTGGTCAATCTGGTTCATTTAGACCTAGCTAACTGTAGCCTGGATGGTCCAATTCCTTCCCAACTTGGAAACTTAAAGCAGCTGGATACTCTCTTCTTGCAAACAAATGAGATTAGCGGTGGTATCCCTCCTGAAATAGGCAATTTGAGTAACTTGAAATCCCTTGACCTTTCCAACAATATGCTAACAGGGGACATTCCACTTGAGTTATCTGGTCTTCGTCACCTCCTCCTCCTCAACTTATTCGTCAACAGGCTTCATGGTGAGATCCCCCAGTTTCTTGCGGAGCTACCGGAGTTGCAAGTCCTGAAGCTGTGGCACAATAATTTGACAGGATCCATCCCTTCAAAGCTGGGACAAAATGGTAGATTGGTTGAGCTTGATTTGTCAACTAATAATCTCACTGGCCTGATCCCAGAATCTCTTTGCTTCGGAAGGAGGCTGCAGATCTTAATTCTGTTCAGTAATTCCTTGTTTGGTCCTCTACCCGAGGATCTTAGTAAATGCGATACATTGTCAAGAGTTCGAATGGGACACAATTATCTAACTGGGCCCATACCAAATGGATTGCTTTACTTGCCAGAGCTATCACTCCTGGAACTGCACAACAATTATCTCAGCGGACCAATTCCACAAGACACGGCTAAGATACCCAAAAAACTTGGCCAGCTGAATCTTTCCAACAACAATTTATCTGGGTCACTCCCAGCTTCAATTGGGAATTTCTCTAGCTTGCAGCTTCTGCTACTTGGTTCCAACAGATTCAGCGGAAATATTCCTTCCCAATTTGGCCGATTGAAAACGGTGCTAAAGTTGGATATGAGTAGAAATAACTTGTCAGGCACCATCCCATACGAGTTAGGTGATTGTTTCCTACTAACATACCTGGATTTGAGCCAGAACCAACTCAGTGGTCCAATCCCAGTTCAAATCGCTCAAATCCACATACTGAATTACCTCAATGTTTCCTGGAACCACTTAAACCAAAGCCTTCCCAGGGAAATTGGTTCTATAAAAAGCCTAACTAGTGCAGATTTTTCTCACAACAACTTGTCTGGATCAATACCGCAGTTTGGACAGTATTCATTTTTCAACTCAACCTCCTTCGCGGGTAACCCTCAGCTTTGTGGTTCATACTTGAAGAATTCTTGCGACTATTCTTCTTCTTCTTCTTCTTCAGTCTCTCCGTTAGAATTCCGTCACCAGAGTGGCACAAAGTCTCCTCAAGTCCCTGCAAAATACAAGTTTCTTTTTGCATTGGGACTTCTGGTTTGTTCTTTTATATTTGCTGCTTTGGCAATCATCAAGACCCGCAAGGGTCGAAGAAATTCACATTGCTGGAAGCTGACCGCATTCCAGAAGCTGGAATTTGGAAGCAAAGACATATTGGAATGTATAAAAGAAAACAATGTGATAGGGAGAGGTGGAGCTGGCATTGTGTACAGAGGAATTATGCCAAATGGAGAGCAAGTAGCAGTGAAGAAGCTGTTAGGCATAAGCAAAGGGTCTTCGCATGATAATGGCCTCTCAGCAGAAATACAGACTTTGGGTAAGATTCGACACAGGAATATCGTGCGCTTGCTGGGATTCTGTTCCAATAAAGAGATCAATTTACTAATATACGAGTACATGCCGAATGGAAGCTTAGGTGAGGTTCTTCATGGAAAGGGTGGCGGCTACCTCAGGTGGGATACTAGGCTCAAAATAGCCATAGAAGCTGCCAAAGGCCTGTGCTACCTGCACCATGATTGTTCCCCTCTCATACTCCATCGAGATGTCAAGTCCAACAACATTTTACTCAACTCCGATTTTGAGGCTCATGTGGCAGATTTTGGCCTTGCCAAGTTCTTGCAAGACACTGGAACTTCAGAGTGCATGTCGGCGATAGCTGGTTCATATGGTTATATTGCTCCAGGTACATCTACCTTCTATATTGTAATTATTTATCAGCAGTTTTTTATCAGACATAAATTAACATTTACATTTGATCCTGGCTAGAATATAAAGTATGCCCCTTGATAACCCGGTTGCATCATTATTTGAGAACCATATTGACCCCATCTTATAGCAGATAGATTTTTTTTTTAATTGTTAATATTATCATTAGAAAAGTTACAGAGGCAGGCAGGCTCCACTCCACTAACACAAAAAACATAATAAAATGAGTGTGGGTGTGACAGACTTGTATTTTGAATGTCCTGGAAATCACTCACAAGCTTTTTTGACGGAAAACCTAGCAAGATTCCTTAGATGAATAATAAAATTAACGCAAAGCCTACAATCTTCTCAAAATCATGATTGGGATCTAAGTTTTACTTTCTCTTCCCTATGTCCCATAAAATTGTAAACAACTTTTTTTTTCACTTTATTTTCTTTACCGCTCACTTTGCTTGGGGGAAGAGAGCTAAGCTTTGCCTTTGTTTCTTTTTCTCCGCATCCAAGTCAAAAGTGTATAGAAAGAATGAATAAATAAAAATAAAGAGGAACCAACTGTGTGTAGATTATACTTGAATAAAATATATTATATATGTGATGAACAAATAATAATTTTATATATGTAATTCCCATGTTTAATTAAGTTTTTCATCATGATATGACAGAGTATGCATATACACTGAAAGTAGACGAGAAGAGTGATGTATATAGTTTCGGAGTGGTACTTTTGGAGCTAATAACAGGGAGGAGGCCAGTTGGAGATTTCGGAGAAGAAGGGCTAGACATTGTTCAGTGGAGCAAGAGAGAGACCAAGTTGAAGAAAGAAGGGGTAGTGAAGATATTGGACCACCGAGTAAGCAATACAATTCCTGAGGAGGAAGTCATGCAGGTTTTCTTTGTGGCAATGTTGTGCGTTGAGGAGCACAGCGTGGAGCGACCTACAATGAGAGAAGTTGTTCAAATGCTTGCTCAGGCCAAGCAACCTAACACATTTCACATGCAGTGACTTTGTCACTTTTCAACTTCTCTACCCTCTATTAATATTATTATGTCCTTATCGTTTGCATGGTTGCAGCTGCAGGCTCACAATTCTCTTTTTTTCTTTTTTGATACCTTAGTCTCCAAATGAGTTTGTATTTGGAAGGCTTTGAAACGCATGCCAATTGAGATATATATATATATATATATATATATAGTTATTACGTAACTATTTCAAAGATGTTGAATCTTCTGCCAATTAATTAACTGTTTTAGGAGCAAGCCCCATTGGTAAAACAAAACTTACAAGATTGGAATCAAGATTTTTGCTTAGTCGTGGCAATCCAGCTTTCCCTTTGTAAGTACTTTATTTAATTGACATGTGACAAATGCAAAGTTGTTAAAATAATCATAGATAATCTAATGCAATAATCTTAAATTGCAACAGTCAACTAAAAAATAACTTGAATTGAATTCAAATAAAGAAATCTAATGTAATATATTATTAACTTAAATCAAATCAAGCCAGAAAGACACCTACTTAGACACCAATATAATATACTTTTTTACTTGGTTACAACTGATGCGAAGTCTTAAACATCGATACATCATCACATTACTACGTAACACAACTTATACTGGCCCAAAAGAAAATGTTGGTTATCGCTACTACTAGTACTACCAGTAGAAGCAAAAGAAAGCCCTCCATTACTTTCACTTCTCTTTTTTTTTTTTTTTTTTTTTGCCACCCAATCTTCCAAGCATGCAAGCAGAGGTAATAATTCATCATTTTCACATTGGATTGGCTCATTCTTGTAATGGGATTTCAGTCGCATTAATCCATGGCATAATTCGGAGCTACAGCTAAAATTCTGGTATCTCTAGCTGATCGTGTCGCTGTACCTTCACCACCTTCTTGCCTACCATCATCTATCACAATCAAGTGGCCTTCCCTCCGAATCAATCTCTGTAGTCACCCAAAGTTATTAGGAATTACATAAAAATCACCACATTTTGTTCAAATACAAAATAATTATAAATAAATAAAAAAACAACAGTAGCTTTACCTCAATAAGTGATCTGATTCGTTTAATTTCTATTTCTACTTCTGCAGTAGAGCTGTAGTTGTTTTTTTCATTCTGCTGATTCACGTACCACTGGATTAAATCGCCCTGACTCATTCCGGCCAAGCCAGTTTCTGCAGAACATAAAATTGACTCATTCTTATAGACCGTCTTGATCTTGCACTTTCAGAAGCAAATTTAGGCTAAGTTGATACAAAAGTTTTAAACACAAATATTCATTCCCGTGTTTCAGTAAGAAATCCATAAAGCTGATTGTGAAGATATGACAGGTTTACCTTCTTGCCTTACAGCTTCTTCATGCTGTCTAAGGCGCATGACAAGGGCCTGAGTAACCCTCTGAAAATAGTCTTCCTTTACCCTGTATTCTTCCTTTTGTTGATTGGCAGTACCTACTCCTTTTTCAGAAAGATGGGTTCATCATAAATCCTCAAGCCAAGTATATATCAAAAGAAAGTGATACAAGTAAAACAGCTTATATAGTTCTACCTTCACTTTCAGAAGCTGGGTGAACATCAGCTTGTCCAAAATTATTGTTTCTATCATCAGAACCATCATTATTTCCTTCTTGAAATTCAGACAAATCAATCTCAGTGGACTCCACACTGCACAATTAAGGAAAAAATTGCCACAATAAACAAAAACAGGAGAAAGAAAGGATGGAACAAGGGCATTCATGATTCTACAATGGCTATGTTATTAGACTTGCCTGATTATAGATGTTTTCAGTAATCTCACAGCTACACGAACATGCCGTGGTTGCACCTGCAAAAGAAATATTTTCTAACTTCAAGGTGCATAATAATGAAAGAATATGTTCTATGGTAGATAAAGCACCTGAGTTTCCAAATAACTTCGAGCAATGGCCTCAGACAACCTGATTAATGCCTCCAACTGCCTAACTGTCATTCGGTATGCAACTCTGCTGCCAGGAGTTGTATCACCTCGTCTGAGTGCAACATAAGACTCCACCAAGAGTTTTCTTGCTTCAGAGGTTAGCTGCATTATACTAGCACCACTTAGCTATACAAATGTAATGAAAAATAACCATATCCAATGCAGTGAAAGGTTGTGCAGAAACCTTTGGTTTTAAAGATTTTGCATATGTAATATATCGTTTCAGTTCTGCAGTAGTGAACGCAGGTTGAAGTGCATCTTCACGCTTCTGGTGAACTCTCACAATATGGTGAGCAATATGGTAATCAGTTTGATCATCTGGGTCATCAATCATGACGTACACCAGGTCAAACCTAGAAAGAATAGCCGGAGGGAGAGCAACATTATACTGAAGAGGAGAAATGTATCAGAGCATCAGTTTACAAGCAAATATACCAAACTTACAATTAGCATCAAATACTGAAAAACTGGGGGAAACAATGCAAATGCCAACCCAAACCAGACTTGATTGCTTTCTATGCAGTATGAGAATGTCCTAACCTTGAGTGGTTTAGACTTATCATAGCGCCCTCCAGTAGGATTAGCTGCAGCTAGTATTGACGTCCGAGCATTCAGTGTCGCTTGTATCCCGGCTTTAGTAATGCTTATGGTCTGTTGTTCCATGGCTTCATGAATTGCAACCTTCACACAGAATTACATATCAGAAACCAGATACTTCTGAATGTAAGAAACTGTTCTTTGGTAAGACAATATGAACCTTACCTGATCCCTGACATCCATCTTGTCGAATTCATCAATGCAACATATGCCATTGTCAGCCAGCATTAGAGCACCTGCCTGGAAATAAGATCAGATGTAATTTTTAAGACACATAAAAGCAAGGATTTGATTAGTCTCTTTTTCTTTCGGCAAGATTGATGAGTTGACAACTGGGTACAGAAGTGTATAAGCATATTTTCTCTAAGTATACATTTCAGATCTCTAAATTAGTTTTTCCTTAAATAATCATAGAGGAAGGATGCAAAAACTTGAAATCATATGCAAGCAGGAGAATGAATTTGGAAATTTAAATTTAGTCATCATATAAAAGATGAACAGGATGCAAGCATATTGAAAAATTGGAAGTAATTCAGCAATATTCATTTGTGATAAAGTATAAGATACATCATAATACGTAGGTATTTCAAATTTACTACCAAGGAAGATCCAAATAAAATCATGGATCTGACATAATCACAGAAGCAGTACTTCTATGAGCTCTATTGTACAATTTATACAATTTCCAAATCAAATCTTTTTTTCCAGATTTCAAGTCATGCACCTTAGAGTATTTCCAACCAGGTTGATCCTTTCAAGAAAAATAATAATAACAAATCTTTTTCATGTATCTAAGAATCATATCAAAGACATTCCATTTAGTTGTCAATGTTAATAGAGCACAACTCGCTAGTTTTCATGATTAACAGAACCAAATACAGGGCATAACACCAATAAGATTAAGTAAATACGAATTTTACCTCGATACAGAATTCACCAGTTTCTGGTTCTTTGGCCACAGTTGCTGTCAATCCAGCAGCAGAAGAGGATTTGCCAGATGTATAGACAGATCTGGGAACAATACCTGATGTGTATCTACAAGAATAAAGACATCCATTATTTGAGTTCTAGAAGTTATAGCCCACAAGCTCTGTATAATAAAGCACGTACTTGAGAAACTGGGACTTTGCACAGCTGGGATCTCCAACTATACAAACATTTACGTCTCCTCTCAGATTAATGCCTTCATGAGTATGCTTATGGACACCACCCAAAAGCATAAGCAAGATTGCTCTCTTGATATCTTGATGACCAAAAACAGTAGGTGCAATGCTATCAACAAGCTTATTGAAGAAATCAGGGGTATCTCTCATTCTTTGGATTTCTTTAAGCTCCTCCGACTACAAGTTAGCCATCGGGTGATTTAGTTCATTTGTGGCATAAAACCTAGTTTAGCAATTAAGCAAAGATCTAGGGTAATTGGAGAGTCATGTATGTAAATCACAATGGGCAATAGTCATGAGATCATCAATTTAAATGTGAAAGGCAACAATACCTTTCAGTAGATCAATTACTTAGTAGGCAAGCTCAGAAAGGAAGATAAAGCAAAAATACTATGAAGAACATCCTAAGATGTAGACATGGCATAACATGAACAATTTCGGCTTGTAAAATGGACAATGGAACATGACAGCAAGGTAGAGGATAATAACAAAAGTAAGGTGCATCAAGAACTAACTGTGAACTGTTGGTCTTCTTCATCACCAGCCTTTTTTCTATTTCTAATGTCGACATCCTTTCTACCATCAGCAACCTGAAGAAGAAATCTTTCTCAGAAATCAATCAAAGTATGCTGCAATAAGCCTTTTAAGCGAAATGCAGCAATGGGCCAATAAAAGACAGACCTGAACTGAATTAGCAATGAAGGCTAAACGATAGGATAGGTCTCTGACTCCCAATGAGCGAAGACCTCTCACACCTTCTTGCCCAGCAGTTGAAGACTTACGCTGAGAAGCTTCTCGACGGCATTCAGCTCTTTCACCAGGGGAGGCCAGGGCCAATATGTCCGGTATCACAACCACAGTACCAGTGAAGACAACACTATAACCACGTAAAAATATAAGTTAAAGAAAAGAGGGAAAACAAAGAGAGGGGAGCCATGGGGCAAAAGGGAACAGAGTGAGTGTTGGATGCATAAAAAGCAAATAATCTTACGCATCCCCCGCTCTAGCCAGTTCAACAATCTCATGGCGAAGAATAACGTCCAATGATCTAGGTAAGGAGCCAGCAGGAATCTCTTTAGAGGTCTCCTGCACTCTTACCCTCTGCCAATCTGCAAACTTGCTCTCTTGTCGAAGCAATGCCCATTTTGTTCTATTTAAACACGTTGCACTGACGCATGTTGTTGGCTGCATCGGCAATGTAGGGAAACAATGAAAATACGAGTTAAATCCAACAAAAGAAGAGAAACAAGATATTTAAGAAAGGCAGCAGACCTCAGTGTACTTGAATTGCTGTTCGACATTCTTGACAACGCTTCCGCATTCCAAGCACTTAAAAGATCCTTGGAGAAGCTCAGGTCTGACTTCGCTTGTACGAGTGACTACTCCAGTGACTGATACTAGCTTTCCAATTTCGGCAGTGGTTAATTCTCTCAGGCTGAGGAGACGCATTAGCAAAAGGAGCACATAAATTGACTGCTGTATTACTTGGTTTGTTTGTAACAATAAATCTAGACTAATTGATGCTAGTAGTAGCAGTAGAGAGAGATGATGATGAAATGAAAAGGTGTACCGCTTGGTGAAAGGGATGTTAAAGAAGGCAACATTGATGTCCTTGTTAGGGTTATCATCCGCCTCCGCGATAACCGTGGGATTCTGCTCCATCACGAACCTCTTGCAGGCATTCTTCAAGTATGGCTCGAATCTGTAGTAGGAATAGCAATAGCGGTCAATATTGAATCTCAAATACTAAAATATCATAATTGGGCAGCTTACCTCAAGTACTCATCAGCGATGGCCTTCTGCAGAATGTCATTGTAGAGCATGACGTGCGAGAAGTCGATGTACATGGTGCTAGACCCGTTAGCTTCCATCGCCTGTATCTCCGACTCGTAATACGACTCCCCCATTCTCGGGTCCAACCTGAAGCTGGTTTTTTTTTTTTTTTGGAAAGAAAGAAATGAGATTCAGATCGGAAAAGAAGATTAAAAACTGTATCTGCAACCAAAATCAAACCTCTTGAGGAAGTCCAGGAATATGTTCTCCACTCTAATTGCCTTGTCGTCTACAAAGCATCCGCTGAATGCCTCCATTCTCTTCTCTTCACTTCTCTTCTATTCAAGGAACACAAAACAAAACCCTTCCACTAGTGACTGGGGGCTGCCCTCATCCTGGACCGGTAGAAGAACAACAGCTTAAGTCCCCTCCCCTTGGCGGGAAATTACTGTGGGGACCATGCTTTTTCCCGCCTAAGCGGCCTAATCTTTCTTCCTCACCTCTCTAGACTGGGCCTTTCAATTAGCCTATACCCCTTTCGGGGCTTTTCAAAAGATGTTTATTTTGTTATCCTGGCCTGAAAGCCTAGTAGAAATCCAAAATCAAAACTATTCACCAACTTTTAAATGCAAGTTATGAAAGTTTTTATGTATTTTACTATACTAATGTCTACCATTTTTTCCTAATCGTTTTCATGAATCTTTTGTTTACAGTTATAATTTTATTTTAATAGCAACAACATTATTAAATCTCTTTTTTTCAAAAACACAATCAAGAGTGAAATTTTCACATTACATTTATGTAATCGTCTTCTTTTATTAATTCTAAGTACATATAAACAAATTATATTTTTATGAAAATGATCAAAATAAAAATAGGAATGAAAATGTTGAGAGGGTAAGTAAAATTTATTTTCACAAAATCAACATATATTTGTAAACAATCAAAATAAAAAGATGTACATTCAAATTAAAGTTTGAAAAATAATAAATAGTATGGAAAAGGAAAATTGAATTTAATAAATTTAGAGATTTTCTGAAATATAAAAATGGAGCAAATAATTTACAATAAGGAAATAAGTAGTTATAAAATATAAATCAAAATTTATAAAACATTTACTACATTGTATACATTAAATTGCCAATGTTGTTACATTAATACCAATAAAATTTAAAAATAGCTAATATAATATGTGTCTAAATAATGAGAAAACAAAACAAATTAAATAACCATGAAAATGATTTATCATGTATCCAACAAATAAAAGAGTGGTTATTTATAAGGGATAAGTGATGGAATTTGTAACTTTATACATCAATTTTAATTTGGTGTATTTATATATATCAAACTTTAATTTTACTTCAATTTTTATATTTTACTAGCTCGTTATCTATATGACACATTTTTCAGTTAAGTACTTAAACGTTTTATTAGATTAGAAAACAAGCAAATAATTTTAAATTATTTCCATCTATATTAAAAAATAGATTTATTGGGACAAATAAGAAGCCATTTTTCCTAATATTTGCTTTTTTTTTTAAATCTAAGTGGAAAGAATTTAAATTTGTTTATTTGGTTTTTTAACCTAATAAAATATCAAGTAAGCAATTTTCATATGACTTAATAAAAAAATTGTGCCACATGGGTAATGGAGTAAATAAAAGATTGATGTGTACGAATACACCAAAATAAAGTTGATATATAACATTACAAATTATATCAAAATTAATGTATAATTTTAATATTTATCCCTATTTATAAATACCATAATATTGCAACCTTTAATACAATGTAATAACCCCTAAAAAATTTAACCCACGATTAAAAAAAACTTATGGCATTATTAAAACTATATTAATTAAAATGAAGAGAATAAAATCTTCTTATGCTCAGTCAAAGAATAAATTGTTAATCAAATTAAAAATGAAATAAAAACCCTTCCTTCTATTTCATCAAATATTATGGACATATTCATACCAATTAAATTAAAAACAATTAACATAATATATACTTAAATAATGAGAAGGAAAAACAAATGAAACATCTACCAAATAAAAGAGTGACTATTTATAGGCACCGTGATACAAATTGTAACCTCCAAATTATATAACTCACAATTAATGTCCTTATTAAAATATAATTAAAATTTAAGATATAAAATTATAGCATCTAAAAATCATAAAAGACGCAATTAAAAATATCTCATAAAATAACCTTTAAAATGCAATAAATAAATTAAATTAATATTAATTAAATACACATAATTTTAATAGTTTCGTTAAAAACTTTAAATCTTGACGGAGTTGAAAACATAAAATAAAAATATAATTGTTAAAAAATAATAATTAAACATAAATTGTAACACCCCAAACTCAGCTTATGCGTTAAGACTAGACTTGGCATGCCATACAATTCGAACTTACGTCCAGTCATCAATGCTTTTAATGAAAACAATTTTTCAAAACGATTTTGAAAACGGAGTTTATCAAAAATCGAGATTTATTTGAAAACCATGACTTTAAAACATGAGAGTTTACAATTTGATTTTCAGAGAAATAATTGGTTAAAAACTTAAATAATTGGTTGAAATAAATTTATAAAAGGGTTTTCACTGGAATTTTACGAGTAAGTGATATTTAAGAAAAACCATTTTTATACGTAAGTTTAATAAAACATTTATAAGAATTAAACAGCCCCATTTAAGTAACTAAAACATATTAAAATCCATCCACGAATAAAAATTCATAAAAATAATACCAGAGGCCTTATTACATCGCAATTGAAATAGTACTTAGATAAAAAAAATACTTAAAAGAAGTTTAAAGTTTTTATAACTCATCATTCGTAGTATGGCCTCCACACGAAGTCATCCCCGGCCCAAGCCTCCATCAATTGTCATTATCTGAGAAGGGTAAGAAAACGGGGTGAGTTACTTAGAACTCAATGTGTAACCCACTTACCGTGTCTACTGGGCCATAACCATATAAACATATATTTGGGCTTGAGCCCATTTATAAATGTGCATTATATAAATCAAATATAAAAATGCATGTGATATGCAATTCCCAACCAAGCCTAATTTTCATTCGCTGCACACCACCCGTACTAACCATCACACCTGTGGGGATCAAGTCAACCCACCCCGCCAACACACCAATCGCAGGCATAAAGCCATTTTAAAAATTGTGGTTAAACCACCGAACTAGATTGTGGCAGAGCCACTCGAACTAGATTGTGGCAGAGCCACGCAAACTAGATTTTGGCAACAGGCCTTTCTTATCTTCATCAATTTTCCCAACCCATGTAATCATGTATATGTATAAAACATAACAATACATTCACATGATGAATTTTAACAAAAAGCCCATATATCGATCTAGCAGTTTTTTTTTTCAAATTTGCCCATATAGCAAATTATCAAGTTGGGGCCATATAGCAATTTATCAAGTTGGCCATATAGCAATTTATCAAGTTGGCCCATATAGCAATTTATCAAGTTGGCCCATATAGCAATTTATCAAATTGACCCATTAAGGGTATTTTCGTAATTCGGTCCATAAGGACATTTCGTAATTCAGCCCATTAGGGGCATTTTCGTAATTTGGCTCATAAAGGCGTTTTCATAATTCGGTAATCGTACCCACTAAGGGTAATTCGGTAATTTACCCTCTAAGGGTATGATGGTAATTTTCGCAACCTAGGCTTAATTACTAATTTTGGGCATAAAAATCAAAACTGTCCATCTGCGTCGTACTGACAAAACTGACTATAACTCGAGTTGGGAAACTCAAAATTTAGATCCGTAAATTTTCCCTGAAACTAGACTCATATAACTTCTTACTGTAATTTTTTCAGAATTTTTTGCTTAGCCAATTAGTATAGTTTATTCTTCAAAGTATCCCTTGTTTCACTGTTTGACAGTTTTGCCTGCTCTTCACAAAATCTTAGATATCTTATTGTACAGAACTCAAATACTGGTTTCGTTTGATCCAAATAAAAATAGACTCAATAAGGATTCTAACAATATAGACCATGTCCCGTAATTATTTTTCTACAATTTATAGTGATTTTTCCAAGTCAGAACAGGGGATCTCGAAATCACTCTGAACCAGTCTCACAAAAATCTAAAAATCTCAAAATATACTAATCCTTTGCTTGCTCCATTTCTTTTATAAGAAAATAGACTCAATTATCTTTCAATTCATATCTCCTTCACTTTCTAATTCAATTTACACTATTTTTGGTGATTTTTCAAAATCACGTCACTGCTGCTAACCAAAACTGTTTTATTGCAAAGTATGGTTACCACTACGAACATATGTACGCCCGAGTGGTCATAGATGCCGATTTCCGGTTTTCTTTGGTATTTCAACCAAATCACAGAACATTCATGTAAAATTTCAGAGAAGTGTGAGATTACACACCATTTCAAACATGTATTTGGAAGGGTATGAGATTACACACCTTGATTAGGATTCTCTAAGAACCACTCTTCGTTGCCCCTAGAACAATACCAACCAAAAGTTAGCCTCGGATTTCCAAAAGATTTCGTATCACTCACACTTGAATCACTTACCACTATATCCGAAGGTAGAATATATCGAGTGATTTGTCCCTAAAACATATAGTCGATTATTTCAAATTATTACTCCGTTAGCAACCAATCGAATATGGAATAATATCAATAATCCATAAGAACTCCTTACCTTATTAATATTGGATCCGATTTCCCCCACTTGACTTATGGCTAGAATGATACACGGCCATCTACTTAGAACACGATTTAATCGAAGAAAAGAGTGTCTACCCAAATGAGAAAGAATTTATGAAGGAGTGATTATGGATTTAGAGGTTCGGTATTGACTTGAAGTTGTGGCAATGATAGGAGAAGTTGGAGAAAAGAACACAAAAGGATGCCAAAAGAAAATTAGGCCTATCAAGCACCAAAAATCCTACCAAATGACTAAAACAAATTCAGCTACCCTCTCCTTCACCTCAACCGTCCATGCCTTTGCAAATAAGCCAAAATTTACCAACCTAAAACTTAAAAAAAAAAAACCAACATGCTCCCTAATTCACTCTCCATCATTCCTTTTTTTTTTCTCACCTACTCCATTATTTCAAATTCCATCATTATTATTATTCTTTTATTTCTTTTTCCTTGTTTTCCTCCTTACCTTATCTTTTTAGTCATCATTTCATTTTTCTTTTATTTCATTCCTTTAATGATGTCATGGATGACACTTGGAAGAGCACATAAAAATAAATCCAAAATTTGCAAAAAATGAGATTTGAACCCCTTCCCTCCATGCTCTCCATTTGATGCCATAACCTCTTTACCAATAGTTCATTTATGTTAACAATTTACTCACTTATTTCCATAAGCTTTGATGCCTCTTACTATCTCTCCTTAATAGGCTTAAACACAAACTTTCACTAAGGCCCAACTTGAACCCAGAACTTCATAGAACCCCGTAACTTTCTAAAATCACTTATCTAATAAGTCCAATTTACAATATTACCGTTCTCATATTCTCAAAACTTTTAAAACGCTTCTACACTCGAGGTCTAATGGGCCCAATTCTACTAAGCCTAAATTTGGGATGTTACATAAACAAATTTATTAACTAGAATTTAATAATAAATAATTAAAATATAATAATACAATTTAAAATTTATAAAATATATATTTCAACATTAAGTAGCATCCAAATGTCAAGTAATTTAAATGCAATAACACATTTTAAAAATTATTTCTTTTCCAAAATACCTAAATTGTGTTTATTAAGTTTTAATATCTTGAATTGTCACTCAGGAGCTGATTTTATATAGTACTAAAAATCTTATCGCACACGTATGCGTGTGAAAATGGTATATTTAGAACACATATTTGTGTTCAATAATAAATTATACATGTTAAAATATAAAATATATAAAAAATATTAAAATAAAGTTTTAGTTGAATGATAAATTTAAAGTTTTATTAATCTAATTAGCGTATGTTCAAATCCTATCATATACATATTTGACTCGTGACACTAACTCAAGGATTTTATTAGTAATATAGATAAATATACAACTGACAGAGATAATAAATTATGCATATTAAAATAAAAGCGTATAAAAATATTAAAATGAATCTTTAGTTAAGAGGTAAACTTAAGGTTTTACTAATTTAATTAGTGTGGATTCAAATTTCTCTATTTGTTAAAATAAAAAGATTAAAATATTTTATTAATAATATAGATTATATATACGTACAAAGGAGTGAACGGTAAAGCATTTCATCTGCACACACACGTATATATACACTATGCATGCATAAATCATAAAGTATACATATATAGGCGAAGAAAAGAAAAGGACGGCATGCAGCACGTACAACTAGCTCAGAGCTCAGACACAACAGATGGATCGAATTCGTCCCGGGAAAACCCTAGACACCAACAACCTCTTTTTTATGTTTGTGGTGCCCAGGCCACTATCTCGAACTTTTGTCAGTTATTCTTCCAATACCAACTGCAATATTTCTATTTTCTCTTCTAAATATGAATCCATTCCTATATTATTATTAGGAGTAATTTTTCAGAATTTTTGTTGGGCAAGGATCATTTTTTTAATAAATATATATTTTTAATTATCTATAAAAATAAAGTGTTCCAAGTTATTGATTTGATTTTATGTGCTCATCTTTATTGGAAAGGTTGATAGCACATTAACCAATAACTTATTGATAGATATCTTTGAGATGATTACAAGCTAGTAAAATGGCGACAAAGAATTATTCTTTTGACCCATTTTTCTTTCTATACACCTGATATGTTCTAACTGGAATCTATATTAGCAATAGTGGATTTCGTTGTTTACTTATTTTCTTTTAGATTTTTTCCCCTTAAAGCTAATTTTTTTACAACAACTACTTAATAATATATAGGAATATGGGAGGTCTTTCCTTTCCTTCTCAATTGATTATCAGCCACATGCCCCCATCCCAAAAAGATGTTGAAAAGAATCACAGTACTTATTTTGTACATATATACTTTTAGCCAAAGTTATTAATTATAGCATATATCACAACCAAGAGATCTGCAGGTATATTTTAGGGAAAAGCACATGTAAAATGCATATCTAGGTGTATGGATCAATTCATGAATATTGGTTCTCCATATATTTTTTAATATACACATTTATTTTTCTTGTGAGTCCATCTTGAAGATAGATTTAAAATTTATCAAGGAAAGAAAAAACCTATTTAAGAAGTGAGGGTTGAACTCAAAGGGTAGGAGATTAATAAATGACGAAGCTACATTTCTTAAAGGGACATTTTCATTGAGAGAGAAAAGGAGAGGGAAAGGAAAGCATTTCCATATTGTATTCTGTCACATCCTTAAAAATAAAAAGACAACTATTCGTCCTCGAGGCTTATGTTTGAACTCCTCTGTAATATAGAGGTCCGATCATTAGAAGCACCACAGCGTGCACTACCCAGCTCTTCAAAACCCCACCTAAGGCATTAATTTCAAAACCCAATCAGCTCTAAAAACACACAGCAATAAGCAGCAACATCAACAACATCCACCAATACATATATTAGTATTGTATCACAATCCTATACTTGTCAAATCAATAAGTGTTAGGTAGACATGAACATCAACACTAGCAACAGCCACGACAATGTTGAACAAGACCAAAAGGGGTCTCAAAGAAACGTTATATGCCTCTTTTGTTGATCAACTTTATGTGCTTGGTTTTGGGTTTTGTATTCTCAATCTTGTTTTTATAATAGTTCAATTTTTAGTGGTGTCGAAAAAGACAATTTTAGAATTTCTTTTTCGTAAATTAGATTCTGTAAAATATTAAATATGAAAATTTATGAAATTTGTATAAAATTATATTAAAGTTTTGTCCGATAATTTTGTTGAATCAACAGATAATTTAATCAAAGAGATTAAATTATAAAAGTCCAATCGCTATAGATTTTTAATTGGCCAAAGACTTAATGACATAAATAGTAATTAGCTAAAGGTCCAAAATGGTAATTAAACCATTTTTAAGTATTAGGTAGTAGATGATGTTGATGAAGTCCACAAATGTTAATTAAGATTAGTTTAATGTTAAATAAACCAGAATTTTGTTGATTAACCTAGCTTAATTAAATCATAATTAGACTATATATACTAAGTTAGTGGAAAAGCATAAAAGCCATTACTTTCATTTTCTTCTTCTTTCCTCGGCTTGAAGAAGAAAACCTAAGGGAAAAGTTGAATCATTTGACCCTTAATTGGTAAGTTCAATTAAGTCATTTTCTTATAATTTTTATGTTTTTAAGGTCACGGAAGCTTGATTTAATTAGCCCATGTACCAATTTATAAAACTGTTAAAATTTTGAAAGTTCCCATTGTTGATTTCTTGAAGGATTTGGTGTTAAAAATGACAGATTTGAAGCTTATATTATGAAAAGGGATTAGATTGTAAAGTTTAATTGTTAGTTTTGTATATAGGGACTAAAGTGAATAACATGTGAAATTATTGTGAAATTTTGATAGAAATAGGAAATAAAGGTCCCTAATGAATGTAATTGAAATCGATTTTCAAACCGAGGTTCAAAATTGAAAGATATGGTTATTTTGAATTCATGGACTAAATTGAATAAAATATGAAATTTTAGGGGAATTGAAAAAATGAGATTATATAGGTTCATTCATGTCATGACATAATGTATAAATTTTTAGTATTTATGGATTGAATGGAATAATTGTATAGATCAAGAATTGGATCAGATTGGAGGTAATTGAGGAAAAGCTAAAATTGTTGAGTAGTCCCTAAAGAATCATCTTGTTTGGTGTTTTGATCAGATAAGTTCATATGGTAATTATTTACTTAGGTTGTTATGTATTTAAATTGTGTGTGTGTGTGTATGTGCGTGCGCGTGCGTATGTGTATGTGTATTTGGTTGTGAATTGGTACAATCAAGCTAGAATTGGAATAAATTGAAAAATGATGTTTATATGTGCAAAAGATGTCCATGTGAACATAACATGTAACACCCCTTACCCGTATCATATGCCGGAACCGAGTACGAGGCATTACCAGACTTAACAATACATTTTGTCAAATTAATTAACACATATATAAAATGACTTAGTCAAGTCCCTATACATGCCATAACTTAAATCATTTAAAAAATAAAGATACCCATAGATAACTTGATAGTGTGAAGCGATCTCCGACGACCTCCAACCCGAGCTTCTTTAGTAGGACTCTGTATCATGGGAAAGGTGTAACGACCCAAAATCCGTGGGCACCAGAAAAAAAAAAGAAAAAAAAAGAAATGTGTTATCGGGCCTCCGTCTTAGTAAACCGAGTTAGTAAATAATTATTAGGAGTAATTATGAGTCTAATAGTGTGTTTAATTAGATTTTTATTTAGTGAATTTAGCTTAATTTAAAGTAATTGGGAAAAAGGATCAAATTGAATAAGGAGTAAAAGTCTAATTGTAGATTAAAAGAAAATAAAAAGGACTAAAATGGCAAATAGACCATTTAGTATACTTGAGGCGGCATAAGCTTTAAAAAAATCTGAGATTTTATGTGTTAAAATATATTATTATTATTATTAAATAATTATATTAATATAATAGTATATTATATAATAAAGTAAATAGTATAAAAAGAAACAAAAGAAGAACAGAAAAGAACAGAGAAGTTTTCGAAACAGGGGAAAAGAAAGAAAGAAAGAAGAAAAGGGAAAATTGAGGTTTTAAAGCTTGAAGTTTAATTAGGTAAGTCAATCAAGTTCTATTCTCTTAATTTTGATGTTTTAGAAGCTTTAAAGCAAGATTTTGATGAAACTAAGTTGATATTTTGAGAGTTTATTGGTTTTCAAGTATAGTTGATGTTGAAGAAAAAGATGAATTAGAGACTAAATTGAATAAAATTTAAGTTAGAATTAGTAAAAGGATTAAATTGTAAAGTAAGCTATAAGTTTTCTACTATAGGGATTAATTTGGAAGAAATTATGAATTAGGGTTTTATTATGAAATTATATAATCAAGTTGAATATGGAAGGAATTTAAGTAGAATCAAAGCATGAATTAAGTTAAGAAATAAGTAAACTTAATTAGGAGTTAATTGCAAAATAAGTTATAAGATAACAGTTTGGGGACAGCAGCAGTAGAGCAACTTTGAAAATTCACCAAAAATCGTAGAAGTGGAATTAGAAGTTGAGTGAGATATGAAATTAAAGTTTATTGAGTCTATTTTCATATGAAAGAAACAGAGAAAGCAAATATGTTCTGTATTATGAGATATTTAAATTTTAGTGAAACTAGTTCAGGGTGATTTTGAGATCCTCTGTTCTGACTTGGAAAAATCATTAAAAATTGTATAAAAATAATTTGGGAACATAATTTATATGGTTAGATTCCTTAATTAGTCTAGTTTTAGAAGAAATAAACCATAACATCATTTGAATTCTTTATAAAAAGATAACTAATTTTTAGTGAAGAAGGGTAGGAACTGCCAGACAGCAGAACAGGGGTGAATTTAAAGAATAAACTGTACTAATTGGCTAAACCAAAAATTCTGAAAATTTTATGGAAAGAAGATATGTGAGTCTAGTTTCATAGAAAATTTACGGATCTTAATTCGGAATTCTGTAACTCAAGATATAGATAATTTAGTGATAATGACTCAGGTAGACAGCTTTGAAAGAACTTATAAGTAAATAATAGAATTGTGTATAAAGGATGTGGAATGAAGAGGAAGAGTAGAAATTGAATAAAATTCAATTATTTATTGTAATTTAATGTTGTAATTAATAATTTAAATTATTATTATTTTCGTAGCTAAAAAGGAACTCGAGGCATCAACCCACAAAGGAAAGGAGAAGGTTACTGAGGAATAATCAAGCAAATTCGGGTTTGTATTACTATAATTCAAACTATTTATTTATTCATTAAATGTTAGATTAATTTATGAATATGGTAAGTAAATTATAAGGTAAGTGTTTTTATTGAATTGAATGGAAATTGAGTTGAATGATGAATATGTATTGAAATTGAATTGTATGTGGTTTGAAATGGAAAAGTGTAATTGGTATTGAAATTGAATTCGTTATGAAAATGAAAATGAAATTGAGAACTGAAATACCCTATTAACTAGTCGGGCTGAGTCGGATATAATTGGCATGCCATAGGATTTGGAAGAGTACGGGATTTATCGGCTTTGCCGATCAGGCACTTTATGTGTCGTAAATCAGGCACTTTATGTGTCGTATTTTAGGCACCTCGTGTGTCGTATCAGGCACCTCGTGTGTCGTTTCAGGCACTTATGTGTCGTACATTGATCAGGTACTATGTACCGTTTTAGGCACAATGTGCCGTACTGGTGTGTTTGGGTTAGAATCCGTGTATCCGCTAAAGTCCGAGTCTGTTAATAGGGGTAAATAAGGAAAAGGTTAAATTGAATAAAATGAAATGGTTGAGCCATTGGAAGAAATGCGAAAATAGAACATGAACTGAAAAATGTGATTGGAATAGGAGTATGAGAATAGAAAGTATGAACCATTGGTTCAAGAAATGGATAGTGGCTCAACATGATTGTGTATTATTTCAATTGTTGAATAGCTAAAATTGAATTGTATGAATATATTGAGAAGGACAAACTTATATGAAAGTTATGTTTGAATTGGTTTAGTTAAATTAAAGTTATATGAATTAATGATATGATTATTATGATTATAATTTGAATTATGGTAATACCACTGAGTATATGTATACTCAGCGTACGGTTGTTTCCGTGCGCAGGTTGTAGAAGTCAAATACTGAACCAGCATCCGAAGCTAGACCCGACTTCAGCAAACTTTTGGTGATGTATATTTCCTTTTCATAATGTGGCATGTACGTAGGTTGTGTATAAAGGTTATTATGTTTTGAATGTAAATGGTTAAAAATGTTAGTATTACAAGTTTAAGAATTATAATGAAAGAAGTATATTTATTTTAATCTAACTAATAGTTTGATAAATTTAAGTTGTTATTATATTGATTGAGTTTGATTAGAAGGTAATTAGAATAGAAAATGAATATATGAAATGAATTGGTTGAATTGGTTATAATTGAAATGAATACGGTTTAATTTACAGGGGGTCTTATATAATAATAAGCAGAAATGCTGCCGAAATTTATATTAAACAAAAATTATATTTGCAAATTGTCTGATATGTCCGGTAATGCCTCGTAACCCTGTTCCGGCGATGGTTCGGGGTTAGGGGTGTTACAAAAGGAAAGGGGGTAAGCTTATAAAGCTTAGTAAGTTCACATGTAAAAATAATAAGCATTAGCAATGAATTTAGCTTACTACTACGCTGTCATAACTTGCATAAATAATACTAAGTTTTTACTTTCCCAACTTATTCATTTGTAGCCTTATCAAAGCCTCAACATGACAAATCCTCACAACAAGTTCTCAAAGTGATACAATCATTAAATCACATGCTTATACCTTATTACTCATGTTCACATTAATCTGTCTACTTGAATCGCTGTCACTAAATTATTTATTTCTTGAGCTACAGAGCTCCAAATTTCAAACCGCTAATTTTCTCTGAAACTAGACCCACATATCTTCATACCATAAAATTTCCAGAATTTTTGGCTTAGCCAATTAGTACAGTTTATTCATTAAAATTTCCTCTATTTCACTGTTTATCTATTCTGACCACTTTTCACTACGAATCAATTTTCTCCTTGTGCAGAATTCAAATGATGTTATAATTTGTTTCATTTGAAACTAGGCTCATTAAGGAATCTAACCATATAAATTATGTCCCAAAATTATTTTTTTTACAATTTTTAATGATTTTTCCAAATCAGAATAGGGGATCTCGAAATCACTCTGAACTAGTCTCACAAAAATCTAAATATCTCAAAATACAGAATTTTTTTTGCTTTCTCTGTTTATTTCATATGAAAATAGACTCAATAATCTTTAATTTCATATCTCACTCAACTACTAATTCCATTTCTAAAATTTTTGGTGATTTTTCAAAGTTACTCTACTGCTGCTGTCCAAAACTGTTTTATTTCTAAATTTCACTCTTTCATGTTTTCTTTATAGTAACTTTCATTGGAACACTTACTTCGTATCAATCTTACCAAAGTTCGATCACATATCGAGCACATTGCTCATAAGTTTACATGCATATACTTGCACTTTTTCATCACATAATCATATTCAATTACACTTAGTCGTTATATAGCCACATTGTATTTTCACTTAGTCAATTTCCTGTTGAACTCATTGGAATATTAACGAATACATCAGAATATTGCACATAGTGCCACACTTGTAGCCAAAGCTACTTCACATCAGTTATCACACATAGGCTCGTTCTCGAGCTATTCATATTCGCGGGTCTGCTCACACAAGCTGTCGGTCATACGTAACTACTCAGTGCTGCTCACACAAGCTGTCAGGTATCCGCAACACATGCAGGATTACCCAGCCACTGGTAGAACTTATAAGACCAGCACCCGTTTCACATAATCACAATCTCGGGTCTGCTCACACAAGCTGTCGGTCAATACGTAACTACTCAGTGCTGCTCACACAAGCTGTCGAGTATCCATAACACATATCGGATAACTCAGCCACCGGTAGAACGTACGGACCAGCACCCGGATCACTTACTCCACTTAGATTTCACATAAGTTTCAAGTGAACATGTCACTCGTATCCATTTTTATTCCTAAGGTTCAACAAGGAAATTTCTCACTTGTCGATATTTTGTCAATTACATCAAATATTCAACCACAGTTCATACCATTTATCAAAATATGAAAACGTAAGTAAAAACGATGATTTATTTACATACAAACTTACCTCGATACCAAAACGGCCATTTTACCAACTTTCTCGATTTTCAATTTTCCTCCCGTTCTAGGTCCAAATCTCATTTTTCGGGGTCTAAAACATCACATTTAACTTATTTAATTAATGTAATATTCAAAACAGTCCTTAACTCAACTTTTGCAAAATTATAATTTTGCCCCTAAATTTTTACATATTTACACTTTTGCCCCAATACTCGAAAATTAAACTTCAGCCCTTATTCTTATGTTTTATAACATGCTGATCATTTTTCTCTTCTATGGCAACATCAAATTCTCACCCTAACATGTACTTATGAACATTAGGTATTTTTACCGATTATGACGTTTTACTCGTTTTCACATAAAACCGCTTAGTAAAAGTTGTTTAACATAATTTCAGCCTTCATATTCTATCATAAAACATCAAAATACACACTTTTCACCTATGGGTAATTTTCCAAAGATGAACCCTAGCATGAATTATTGGTAGCATAAGCTAAATCGAGCTACCGGGACTCCAAAACCGTAAATAACTTGAAAAACAGGGCTAGAACGGACTTACCATGAGCTTGAAAAGTTGAGAAAACCCTAGCCACGTCTTCTCTTGGTAAATTTCGTCCATATGAAGAAGATGGACATATTTGACATTTAAATTTTGTTTTTAATTCATTTAATTCACTAAATTACCAAAATGCCCCTTAAAAAAATTCTTTTGAAACATACCCATCCATGTCCATTTTTGTCCACCAACTTAACCAATGGTCTAATTATCATTTAAGGACATCCAATTTAAAATTTCATAACAATTGGACACCTCTAGCATGTAGAGCTCAACTTTTGCACTTTTTACAATTTAGTCTTTTTGACTAAATTGAGTGCCCAAACGTCAAAATTTTCGAATGAGATTTTCACAAAATCATTTCGTGAAATTATAGACCATAAAAATATAAATAAAATAAATTTCTCAACATCGGATTTGTGGTCCCGAAACCACTGTTCCGTTTAGGCCTTATTTCGGGATGTTACATAGCAAATGTTAGGATATGATTGACATGCCAATAGGGTCTTGTGAGCATTTGTACAAGATTGATTACATATGTTATTGAGGTCTAACATTTGTTGCAGATTCTTAAATATATGTGACGCGGGTTTAGCTCGGACAAGTAACTTGATGTGTCGCTATAAATGTTAGCCCGGACAAGTAACTTGTCATGTATATATTTAGCTTGGATGAGCAACTGGTGTAATGTAGATACCTATGAATCTAAGTCTATTTACTAGGGATCATCGGGCAAATTAGTTCATATGGAAATAAGAAATTGAAATGGAATGAACTGAACTTGATAATTCAAATGGCAATTTATTATATGAATCGAGCAAGAAACATTGATTAAAGTAATGCCTTTGATATATAAATATGTGAATGTAACATCCCTTGATTGAGTATGAATTTGATATTGTTACCTAATGTGACATGAATTGGCATGAAAAGTACTTGTGATATTTGTAATGCCCTCTTCCCTATCCTAGTCATCTGATTCGAGTCTCGGGTGTTACTACACATAACACTTAACATTTTATCAAAACAGTTTATAAATTTGTGTTTCTTTAAACATTTATTTAATATTATAACTAAAAAAACTTGACATCTAAAAGCAAGGAAAACTTTTAAAATAATTTATTACATTAGACATCATAAAGATCATTACAATAAAAAAGTTTATTAATAATAGACACTCAAGGCGTATTCTAAGCTACGTCACTTTTCCAATGCATGCATAATATTCATGAATAACATTTCTCGTGTGATGCTTCAAAAAAAAATACTCCTAGTACCAACACGGCCTAGGACATTCCCGTGTGTTCAGGCCATGTGTTGCACACGATCACGTGCCAAGCCGTGTGTGATGATCCTTCACTTTCCCACGCTCGTGTGCAAGGCCGTGTGTCCGTGTCTTCAGGCCGTGTAACTCACTGATGTTGTGTGTCTCGAATTAAAATTAAAAAGTTAGCTCCAGTATCCACACAGTCTAGGACATGTCCGTGTGTCCAGGCTATGTGGAACACCTCAAACCGTTTGTTCACTTTTTTTTTGAATTTTTTTAAAGATCATAAAAGTAAACTAAAAAAATAAAAACACTAGGGTTGCCTCCCAATAAGCGCTTATTTAAGACGGATCTTAGAGTCGAAGCTCCTCTCTAGCATTATTATTATTACCATCACAATAAAATTTGAGACGATGACTGTTTACCTTGAATGTACCGTATTCAGGATGTGTTACCTCAATTGTATCGTATGGAAAAACGGTTTTTACCATACATGGGTTTGACCCTCTTAACCTAAACTCTGAAGCAAAAATTGATGGATCCAATTTGCCTAACAGTACTTTGTACCCAACTTTGAATTGGTTCATTCTCTTCACATGCACATCGTGACGTGCTTTGTTTCTTCATTGTGTTTTCTTGGTTTTTCATCAACTTTCGGTCGTTATTGATCTAGTTCGTCGAGTTGCACCATTCGCTTTTTACTTGTCCCACGTGTTCTATCACTTTGAATAAAATACGACTCCAACACGTTTTCATGAGGGATTTCATGTAAAGAACGTTAAGCCACATGATTACTAACATTAATAGAACAATTAGTATCATCTCGCTCACTAGTGACTCTCATAAAATCACGTGCTTGAAGAGTAATCTTTTCATCACCTACATGAAGCACAAGTTCACCAGAACCCACATCAATAATAGAGGGGCTAAAAAGGGTCGACATAATATCATAACTACCTCAATATCCTCATCTATGTCCAGTACAACAAAATTAGCAAGGAATATAAAATTATCAACTTTCACAAATACATTCATAATAATACCCCTAGGCTATCTAGTTAAGCTATTCGTTAATTGAATACTCATCCTAGTAGGTTTAGGTTCCTCAAGACCAAGTTGTTTGAATATCTTATAAGGCATGACATTTATACTAGCCTCAAAATTAGCCCAAAAAAATTAACATTTAAACTACCAATGAGACAAGGAATAGTAAAACTCCCTAGATTTTCAAGTTTGTTGGCTAGTTTGTTTTGGAGAATGCATGAGCAAACTGCATTGAGTTCCACATTCGACAAGTTTTCTAACTTCTTTTTATTTGTTAACAACTCCATTAAAAATTTTACATATTTTGGCATCTACGAAAGGGCATCAACAAACAATAAGTCAATGTGCAATTTTTTAAAAGTTGAAGAAATTTACCATATTGTTCTATGGAACTTGTGATTTATAGTCTTTAATTACCGACTTATGCTCTTTCTTGCTTTCCTCAACCTTATCACTTTTCACAACAGCTTCTAGCTTCGACTTCTTTTCAGGTTCGACTAACCCTTCCACGTTTCGAATAATGATTGCATGGATTTGCTCATTTGGGTTAGTTTCAGTATTGGTAGGTAAACTATCTTGTGATCTTTCTGAAACAAGTTTGGCAAGCTGTCCAATTTGATTTTCAAGCCCTTGAATCGATGCTTGATGATTTTTCAAAGCTGTCTCATTGTTTTGAAATCGAGTTTTGACACCGAAATAAATTCAGCCAACATCTCCTCAAGGTTCAGTTTCTTCTTTTGCTAATAAGGTTGCTGAAAACCCGAAGTGAGTTGTGACCTTTGATTATCTTGATCACCCCGAGAGAAATTTGGATAGTTCCTCTAACCTGTATTATAACTATTGTTATAGGGGTTATTTTGATATCTAAAATTATTACCCATAAAGTTGACTTGCCCATGCATCATGCTAGACTCGAAGGGTGAATATTCTGAATTAATCATCCCCACTCCATTCGCATCACACTACATCATCGTATTCACTTGCTTAGAAACATTGAAAACATTAATTTTCTTACCAAGAGCTTCAACTTGATTTGCTAACATAGAAACTACATCCATGTTAAAAATATCGGTCGTTTTCATTGGTTTTATTATCATGACTTGCCACTGATAGTTATTCAGTGCTAATTCCTCAATAAATTATTGAGTTGCCTTGGGTGTTTTATTATTTAGTGCTCCACTAGCTACTACATCAATTAATTACCTAGTCGAGGAATTCAAACTATTGTAAAAAGTTTGAACTTGCAACCAGAAAGGTAATCCATGATGAGGTCACCTTCTCAAAAGATCCTTAAATCTCTCCCATGCATTATATAATTCCTCCCAATCAATTTGAGCAAAAGAAGAGCTATCATTCCTCAACTTAGCTGTTTTAGCTGGTGGGAGTACTTCAACAGAAATTTTTCGGTCATCTGATCCCAAGTTGTGATAAAACCTCCTGGCAATGAATTCAACCACTGTTTTGCCTTGCTCCTCAACGAGAATGAGAACAACCGTAGGCGTATGACGTCATCAATAGTGCCATTGATATTAAATGTGTCACAAATATCTAGAAAGTTAGTCAAATGAGTATTTGGATCTTCATCTTGCAAACTATCAAATTGAACATACTGTTGTACCATCTGAATTGTGTTCGGCTTCAGCTCAAAATTGTTCGCAGCAATAGTCAGTCTCAGAATACTCAATTTAGCCCTAATCAGAGTTGGCTTAGCATAATCATGCGTAGTACGAGAAGCAAGAGCTGTAGGAAGCTACTGATTTTGATTATCACCCATCTCCACAGTAATATCTTTTTCCTCTTAATTGTCTACTATATTCTGTTGATTTTGTCTTGCTTTTCCAACCTTTTTACAATTTTTGCGAACAGTCTTTTCAACTTCACTATAAACAATTAACAGTTCTGACGGGTTTCCTCTAGTCATAAACCAAAAGAACCTATCAGAATCAAACAAAAAAAATTAGAATGTAAAAATTAAATTAAAAAAATGACTAAATTAATAGAAATAAAATTTTCTAATATTTTAGTCTCCGACAACGTCGCAAAAAACTTGATGCAATCGTAAACCAACTAAAAATCTGACTAAGGCAAGTGCACCTATCAATTAATATTATAACTACGGTGAGCATAAATATTGTTCTCACGAGGACTAAAAAGTACTAAAAATTACTGTCTTTCTATTATTTAACCGACAAATTAAAGTGATTGATTAAAACTAAAATTAACTAAATTAATTAACTAAAGAACGCGACAAAAAACAAATCAGGAAAATAAACGATTAACAACCAAGAAGCGAGACAATACCCATGAAAGAATCCACCTAGATTTAATATTTCATTATCAATCTAAATTACGCAATTTCTTCACTTAGTATCTTGATTTGTAGAAATTCCTAAATTATGCAAATATCTCTCTTAAAGGAGCAACTGACTCTAGGTTGATTAATTGAAATTTCTATATAATTAAAACCCCTATTATCGTATTAAATCTATTTATGGATTCCCCTATTAGATTTGATTCTAATCCAGTAGATTTATGTCGATCTATTTATTGGATTGCATGCAACTGTATTTAATTACGTTAGATCTACTCTTAAACAAGGTCTATTCCTCATTTGATTGAAGCACATTAAACATGGATTAATAATCTAAAAATATTAAACCAATAATTAAACACACATAATTAAGAACAAGATCTAAGTATTTATTGCGTAAAAATAGAAATCAAATAACAAAATCCATCCTAGGGTTCATCTCTATAGGTATTTGGAAAATTCGTTCATGATGGCAAATAAAAGCACCCCAAAAACAATATAACCACAATAAACAAAGAAACTCACAGTAAACTTCAAAGAAATCAAAAGGAGATATTCAATCTTGATGTAAATCTGCTTCAAAGTCGGCTCAAATGGTGTTTTTCTAGTTGTTTTCTTAAGTATTTTATGATGGCTCACTCTCATCTTCTTATCCTACACGACCGTGTGCCCAGTCCGTGTGAGAGAGTCCAACCTGTGTGGCCCCTATACCTTACTCCTATTTTATGATTTTTGCTCGTTTTTCGCTTATTTTGCTCCCAAATACTCTCCTAAGTATAGAAACATGAATTTAAAGGATCAGAAACATAAAATTAACCATTTTGCATCGACTAATCATCCAAAAACGTATTAAGAATGAGGCTAAAATATGTTATTTTTATCACTTCTCAGTGTTCAATAATAAATTATGCATATTAAAATAAAAAAATTTATGAAAAATATAAAAATAAAACTTTAGTTAAGTGGTAAATTAAAGATTTTACTAATTTAATCGGCGTATGTTTAAATTCTACCATATACATATTTTTATTGATTTTTGTTAAACTAAAAAGACTAACATACGCTCAAATAACTTGATTTATTTTAATTTAAATTAGTACTTAATTGACTTGTGACACTAATTTATAAATTTTATTAAAAATATAAATAGATATACAACTAAGTGAGAGATGGAATTCGTCCTGGGGAAACCCTAGACATCAACTGCCTCTTTTTATGTTTGTGGTGCCCATGCAAGGGCAAGCAGACAAGGCCACTATCATTGATCTTTTGTCAGTTATTCTTCCAATACCAAATGCAATATTTCAATTTTTTTCTTTTTCGTTTTCCACATGTGAATATGAATCCATACCATTACTATTATTAGGAATAATGTGTGAGAATTTTTGTTGGGTCAGGATCATTTCTTTTAATAATCATCCATAAAAAAAAATAAAGTGTTCCAAGTTATTGATTTGATTTTTTGTGCTCATCTTTATTGGAAAGGCTGCTAGCACATTAACCAATAACTTATTGATATATATCTTTAAGAAAATGGCCACAAAGAATTATTCTTTCGACTCTGTCCATTTTCTGATATGTACTAACTGGAATCTATATTAGCAATAGTGGATTTCATTCTCTACTTAAGTTTTTTTCCCTCAGAGCTAACTCTACTTAGGAATACATTAATTCATTATTCATTTCCTTCTCAATTGATTATCAATCACATGCCCCCATCCCAGAGAAATGTTTTTGAAAAGAACCATATTTCTTATTTTGTACACATATGCTTTTAGCCAATGTTATTAATTATATCATATATCATAGTTAAAAGATCTGCGGGTATATATTAGGGAAAAGCACATGCAAACTGTATGGATCAATTCATGAATATTGTTTCTCATTATATCTTTTAATATATATTTTTCTTTTTCTTTTTTAGTAATAAAGAGACGTGAGTTCATCTTGAAGGTAGCTTTAAATTTTATTAAGAAAAATAAAAAATTCTATTAAAACAGTGAGGGTTGAACTCAAGGATAGGAGATTAATATAATGATGAAACAACGCTTTCATTGAGAGAGAAAAAGAGAGGAAAAGGATAGTATCTCTATCTTGCAGTTAGTCACATCCTTAAATATAAAAGACAACGATTCACCTCGGGTCTTGGGTTTGAACTCCTCTATAATATAGAGGTCCGATCACTAGAAGCACCATAGCTCTCTTCAAAAACCCACCTAAAGCATTGAGCTTTAAAAAAACACACCAATAAGCAACACCAACAAATCTACCGATACGTATTGTATCACAATCCTATACTTGTCAGATCAGTAAGTGCTAGATAGCCATGAACATCAGCACTAGCAACAACCACGACAATGGTGAACAAGACCAAAAGGGTGTCTCAAAGAAGCGTTATATGCCTCTTTTGTTGATCAACTATACGTGCCTGTTTTTGGGTTCTGTATCCTCAAGCTTGCTCTCCAAGTACTATTTCAACCACAAAGGCTCCAACAAATGGGTTTCCACATGGGTTCAGTCAGCTGGATTCCCTTTCCTTCTCTTGCCGGTTTTCCTCCCTTACTATCTCTTCCAATGCACTCAGAGAAAGCCTTTCACTCGTTTCACTCCTAGAATCTTGAGTTTGTCCATATTCATAGGCCTTATGCTAGGCTTAAACAACCTTCTTTTCTCTTGGGGCAACTCTTATCTTCCAGTATCAACCTCTGCTCTCCTTCTATCCTCTCAACTAGTATTCAATCTCATCCTATCCGCAATTATGGTTAAGCAAAAGATCACTTTCACGAACCTCAACTGCGTCATCCTATTGACGTTAAGCTCAATCCTCCTAGCCTTAGGATCCAACCACGACAAACCGCAGGACCTGACCCCAACCAAATACATGATAGGGTTTGTGGCAACCATAGGGGCGGGGTTGTTATTTGCCTTGTATCTGCCGATTATGGAGATGATATACAAGAAGGTGTACTGTTATGCGATGATGATAGAAATGCAGTTAGTGATGGAGCTATCGGCGACGATATTAGCGAGTGTGGGGATGGTGTGGGATGGGGGATTTACGGAGATGAGAAAGGAGAGTAAGGAGGTGTTCGACAAGGGGGAGGGAGTTTATTGGGTGACGATGATCACCAATGTGGTGACTTGGCAACTGTGCTTTATGGGAACGGCAGGAACGGTGTTTTTAACGTGCTCGCTAACGGGAGGGATATGCATGACGGCGTTGCTGGGCATGAACGTATTAGGAGGGGTATTGGTGTACAGAGAGGACTTTGGGGGGGTGAAGATTGTTTCTACAGTGATGTGTGGGTGGGGGTTTTGTTCATACGTTTATGGGATGTATGTTAACAATCACATGATGAAGCTCTTGGACGATCATAAACAAAATATTAATCCATCTATTGAAATGGCTCAGCCTCAGCCTCAGCCTCAGCCTCATTCGGATCTTCATCTTGGACTTGGGGCTTGAACAAGTTAATTAATCTTCACTATTTTAATTAACTAATTAGCTCATATTAGATAATTAGCTTCTGTCCATCGTAGAAATTCATCCTGCAGTTAGTAGTAGCAAAAAGAATATATTAATAACTATAGTCTATGTATCATCTATCAAGGAGTACATGATGATATTGATCCTTGTTGAAGGAAAATTATATATTTTACCATATTGTAGGTTTTTTTTTTACTTTCCTATTAATAATATTTCATTGTTCAATATCTTATCATAGCTGGATTCAAATTGTATATATATATCTTTGTACCCAGTATTGTAATGCATTGCTGGAGATTTTAAATAATAATATTTAGTGTTTGTATCTAATATATTATTCATTATATACTGAGACTGAAATTTCGAGAAAGGGCTGAACTCAGGAGGTTGAGGTTGAGGTTGTGGGTAAAGTGATTTTTTTTTGCCTGAAATTGAGATTAAATAATAATCAAGCTCTATATTTTTTTAAGGGGGGGGGGGGATGGAAAAGTAATAGTTTCGAATCAACAAACTACAGCGCGTGAACGTATCTGAATCAGAGTTACATAGTTAATTTGGATGTTTGAAGCAAGCAGCTTATCATTATACAAGTACTTGGTCATTGACAGAATCATGTAAGCCGAACAAAATTGTGTATGGCTGCAGCCGTATAGACACAAGCACAGTTAAAAATTAGCATCCATTAACCAATGAGATAATAAATGTTTTTCCTATTTTAATTAATAGTTGAAGATTTAATTTCACCCTAAAATATAGAACAGTTTTAAAATTTGCGGTCAATATCTACTCTCTTACGAAACCTATATAATACAAAATTTTAATTAATAAACTCACCCAATAAATAACTTAAGAAAAAAAAAATGGTGAGATTTGACTTTTAGCCCCAAACCGAATGTTTTTTAAAAGTAACTGAAGGCCTGAAGCTTGGGCTTGGTGGGCTCATTTCAGGGATCCCATTCAGCATTAGACCATAAGGCCTCTAGGTCAAGGTCCAGAAGCTGATAGCCTGATACCGATGTGCCAGGCATAGCTTAGGCTTCTGATGGTGATAGCCAGCCAGAAAAGAAAACCAGGAAAAATCACTAATTCTCAATCAGAATCAATGGAACAAACAAATTGTTAGTGGTTGAAGTTTCAGGCAGGAAAAAATCACAGTAAATGGGGATTTTGCAAGCGTCCCAAGTGCCTTTTGCATCGACTTGTTCATCTTCGTCTTCTTGTCTCCCTGCAGCACCTAAAACCTTATCCGCATGCAAATCATTGGCTATGAATGTCAAGTTGAGCAAAGTATGCAATTCGACGAGTCTGCGACTGCGTAAGATTGGTGGTGGAGTTGTTGGGGTCGGTAAGGAAGGCGTACAACCAGTGCGCATTGATGAGGATGATGATGGTCATGATACTTCTTTATCAACAACCGCCCAACCGGAGGAAGATGAGGACCTCCAATGCGTTCGCCAAATCCAAAGAGTAACACCATTCCTTTCTTTCTATTCTTTCGATGATAGTTCCATTATTACCTACGACTATACTTGCACTACTCCTTGCTAATTAAATCTGCTTATTGCTTACTAGGTTCTACAACTTCTCAGGAAAAACCGAGACATGTTATTCAGTGAGGTATGCAGACTATTTGGTACTCCTCCTCCTATACTATCCTTCTACTTTACATTTTTTTTTGGGTATTTACATACAGGTTAAACTGACCGTGATGATAGAGGATCCTAGAGAAGTAGAGAGAAGGAGGTTGCTTGGCATTGAGGATCCTGATGCCCCTACCAGGGATGATCTTGTCGAAGCTCTGGAACAAGTGACTTCCCTTTACCTACCTATCTTCAATTTCTATATGCTTGCCATATTCTCAATCTCAATAAACAAACACTATTACTAATTCAATATCATATTAAAATATTTACCATTCTATTTCAAACACTATCCAAATACTTTCTCAGCTGTTAATTTTCAGGCTAAATCTAATGAAACTATTCTAATATGCTGGTTGTTTCTATTTTACCAGGTCAATGAAGGGAAGATCCCCACTAATCGTGTTGCTCTCAGGATGCTAGCTGAGGAAATGACCAACTGGCCTAATATAGAGGTACTTTTGTTTTTGCTACTTTACACTATGTATATTTACTAAGTTCTTTTAGCCATCTCCAAATTTCTTTACATCTTCTGTATCCCTTGACATTGGATTTGTTTTTAACCATTGTACGAATGGCTCATTATGTAGCTTCTAAGCAGCATGGCTTTGGTAATTTCTGTATGGATATCTGGCTCTTGAACTTTTTGAGAAGATGGTTACAGGTAGTGGTTTGAAGTAATTCCTTTTCCCATATCAGTAAAAAGGGAAACTTTAGAAACCATTGGAGGAATTCCTTTCATGATGGAAATTCAAGTGACTTGTAGGCTTTATGAGAAGATGGTTACCAGTAGTAGTATGAAGTAATTTCTTTACCCATAACATTAAAATGAGAAACTTTAGAAACCAATGGAGAAATTATTATCATAATGAATTTCGGATGACTTTTTTGATTGAATGGCTCTTGCCTTTCATGAGAATATACAAAGACTTTGTAGGTTAAGTCTTTTTCTTCGAGTATCTAGTTCCCTATAAAATATCTTTACCCATTGAATCTGTCATTTCTTTGTTAAGATAAATGACTAATGATGACTCTGGATCATGTTACCTCATTCTAGGAAGCTACTCGCATGTGAATGGAGTTACTTGACCTGGGTCTGCATGTATTATGCATTCCAGTTATCATTGATCGTAGAAAGTTAGCTTTTCTTATCTTTGGCCTAAAATATGCTTGGGATCTACTTGTTATCTACCCTCTTTGTAAAATTTTCCATGGATGTACAAAACTTTAAAAAATGTAACTTCACTTCCACTGAAAGGAAAGCAATTGAACAATAGGTTTAATGCTATTCTTTTCCCCCATTCCCACGTTTTCAACTTCCTTCAACTGTATAGTTGTGTCATCATTCTTAGCTTCTTTTAAGTTCAACTTGCTTTACTTTGCCTTGTATTTTCCTCAGCTTCTGGAGTTCTAGGACCAAATTTTTTATATATGTATGGTTGTGTATTTTCCTAAGCATCTTCATAAGTGATAAGTTCCATTGAGATGACTTATATTTTCCCATTATTTCTATGTACACAGTTGATTATTCTTCTTTTAGATCGAAATTTGAGAATGCTTGATGTCTTTAATGAGTAGGTTGAAGCATCGAAGAAACAACGTAGCAAATCCCTTTATGCAAGGGCGACAGACACTGGCATTGATCCTAAAGAGGTTGCTAAGAGACTAAATATTGATTGGGATTCTGCTGCTGAAATCGAAGATGCTGGAATCAGTGATGAAACAGAAGTCCCTTCTGCAGTGGTTTGTTTTCTTATCCCAGTTTTAATATTTTAAAAACTGATTTCTTTACTAGTAAATTTGTTATCAGTTTCTGCATCTATTAAAGGTCAGCTCTTTGCTGTGAGGCTTGCCTTATCAAGGCCCTAATGCTTTACCAATTTTAGAATTCACTGAGATTAGGATGCTCCAAGCTAGTGAAATCTTTCAAATTATAACAAAAATGGATAAAGAACTTACATGACTATCAAATCTTGGCTTTTTGGTTATATCATTCACTTAAGACTCATTTGGCATATGAATGCTCGTGAAAGTGCATTTGTTTTAAGTTTAGAATGAATTTTAGCCTTTTCTTCACTCCAAGTAATAGGAGTGCAGATATCTAATAGCTTGACTGCTTGTATCCTACCTAGATACTTGCAATAGAGGTTTTAACACCATATGAAAGATATTTGTTAATAATAGTACCAAAAAGATATTTTTATAAGTATCTTAAACGATTTACATAGTTTTGAAATCATATGGTTTACAATTTTGTTGAAAAATGAAACTGGGAAGTTGTTAATAAACCTTATGAAATGAAAGTAGGCAAAAGTATTTGGATCCCTTTAAAAGAGGATTTGAATGGTAAGTTTAAAATTGTAATCTATTATAATTTTTCCAAGGGATCAGAATCTCTTAAGGAAAAGATTTGAATCCCTTACAAGATTTTGTATTCTGTAAAATTTTGTTACTGGGGATGAGAATGCTATATTTGAGAATTCGAATCACTCATCTGGAAATTCAAAAAATAAATCTGTTGGACATGCTTTTCCAAAAGTTGTAATTCTTCATCAACGACATGTCTAATCATGAAAAAGTGTTTCTAATGCTAGTTGGTGCTTATAAATGCTTCATTTAACATCAATTTTACATTTGATTCTCTTCAAATTCATTTCTATTCTCACTCTTTTCTGTCTCATGGTTCATAGTACATGTGTGCTTTAGAAAAAAACTTGAAATGCAATCTTGTTCTTCTTTGAGTAGGCTTTGGATCTGGGGATTACATTTCCACGTAGACCATTTGCACCATAGTGGTGAAATCATTATCCCAAAGAAAGCTTCCTAGTAGTGTCTTCCCTAGAATGATAGTATAGAAACTTTAAAGATATAATGGTTTCAACTAAAAGTTATAGAGCAGGAAGATTTACTATCAAATCTGTTTGTTGAAAGATGCATATGTATGGTCTAAGTACAATCCACAAGACACAAGTGAGAATGGCGACTCATTGGCAGAATGACTAAAGTGGATTGAAGATGACTACTTTGTCGCCTAATTATTCATAAAGCTATTAGCAATTCTCTTTATAATGTGTTTCACAAACAAAATTCAATGCTAGAATTATGGAACGCTATTGAAAAAGGTATAAGAGTGAGGCCGAGGGAAGCAAGTCGTTCCTTGTGAAGATGTATATTGGCTTTAAAATGATGAACTCTGAAGAAGTTATTGATCAATTTAATGAATAGAAATGACATTGCAATTGAGTGCAATGTCACGAGAGACACAATCTCTAAAATTTTCAAGTATCCACCATCATTGGTAAATTACTACCATCTTGGAAAGATTACTAAAGGTATTTGAATCATAGATAAGTTATTTTACCTTGATTTTTTTGATTGGCATAATGATAAATTTAGCCCTTAGCATTCACCCTTTTTGTCAATTTGGCCCTAAATCTTTTTTTTTTTTTGGATCACTTTGTCCCCCAACCTTTAAAAGTTAGTCAAATTGCCTTTTTTATATAAAACAGTTAATTGGACCTTTAAAATTTTAATGTTATTGATGTGGAAACTTGCGTGGCAGTTCAGGTTTACTTCATAAAAAAATTAAAAAGAAAATATTACAAATTCAAAAAAGTTCATAAAATTTTCTATAAAATTTATTCATGTTAGCAATAAAGTACATGTAGATTTTTGCTTGAGTTACCACGTCAATGCCATTAAAATTTTAACAGTTTAATCAAATTTTTTGTCCTAAACAAAGCAATCTGATTAAAATATGAAGGTTGAAAGCCAAAGTGACCCCCCCCCCAAAAAAAAAAAGAAAAAGAATTAGTGCCGAAGTGACAAAATAGGTAAGCGCTGGGGGCTTAATTTGTCTTTATGCCTTGATTTAACACATAAATTGAAAGTGCAACCCAAAAAAGAGAAAACCTTCACATTGACGGTAAGGGAAAAAGGAACTCTTAAAAAATGAAGTGGAAGTTAAAGAAAAATTGGGAAAGACTCAACAAAAAGAAAGGTCGTTGTTATGTGTATGAAAATAATGGGCCACTTGGTGAAGGTGTTTCACTTTTGCAAAGATAAGAAAGATGAAGTCAACATGGTGTTAGAAGATGACATGGTTGCAAATCATACAAAACTTCTCATGGTTGACAACCAAGATGGTTACTGGATTGACTTCGATGTAACTTATCATGTCGCTGCATTCAAAGGTGAATTCAAGAACTATGAAGAGGTCAATGAGTACAAATCAGTCTTCAGGGAAATTACTTCACTTGCAAAGTTGTTGCCAAACTTTAACATTTCAAGATGTACATGACATCCTAATCTTATTAAGAGTTTAATTCTTGTTAAGAGACTTGATGACCATAGTTTCAAAGTTATGTTTATTCTCAAAAAGTGAAAATTTCTAAGAGAATCATTGTGGGAAAAGACTATTTGAAAGATAAATAACAACAAAAGTAATTCTAATTATGTTTATATTGTTGATTTTAATGACTTTAATTTTTATGCCTATCTGCTTAAAACAGAAGATGGAACTTTGACATGTTTTTATTCAATGATTTTACATCTTTTTGTGCCTTACTCAGTTGTATCAATAAAGAAATTTTGCACCTAATACGTCACCTAAAAATGGGGTGGCAAAAAGGAAGAACAAATCTTTACATGAAATGGTGAGATCCACGCTTTTGCATTTTCTTGTGCCTGAGTTTTGGGGGGAAGCATTATTTACTTCTTGTTATATCTTGAATAGAATTTTTTATAGAAGTTTTAATAGAACTTTTGAATTATTGAAAGAGGGAATGCCTAAATTATGACCAATCACTTTATATTGTGATATTCTAGCTGTTAGTTACAGCACAAAGAACGAAGATTGTCCAACAATAACAAGCTTATTGCTATAAGATACAATCATGTGAGTAGTATTGTAACGAGAGGTAAGGCTAATTTAGAGTACCCACATACATATAAAATATCAGTAGATCCCCTTACTAAACCCTCCTTTGGTTATAAAATAGCTTACACTATGAGAGATATGTGATTGGTATTGGTTACTAGAGATGATTGATAATAACTCTCTCATTGGTGTCGTTTAAGAAATTGATCATTTAAGTTTTAAAAATACTCTCTTCATTCAATGATCAATGTATATGAGAATCAGTTGATATTATTATTGAATTTTCTGAAAAATTTATGCATGAGATACATAATATTCTAAAATTCATCAACTTTTGGAATAACAAGGGAAAATGGATATGTTTCCTTCTATATTAAATTGCATCAGCCATTGAAGAACACACAAATTGGTGTGAAGTATGAATATGTTCCCTTGTATCTCATATTAAATATAAAGTTTCAATCCTTAGTCACCTTTAAACATACGCTTTACATATTTTTTTTATTTGAAATTTTCCTTGTATCTCATATTTCTTTAGACATACACTTTACAAATTGGTGTGAAGTATGAATATGTTTCCTTGTATCTCATATTCCTAAGGGGTCAAAATCACCAAGGAAAAGGTTGAAATCCTTTATAGGATTTTGTTTTAAGGAATTAGAATTCCATATTTGAGGATTCAAATCCCTCATGAAGAAATTCAAAAAATGAATTCGATGGAAACACTCTTCCGTTCTAAAAGCTGAACACCAGTTGGTGCTTGTAAGTGATTCATTAACATTCATTTTACACAAATTTACGTTCAATTTGCTTCAACAAACATTTCTCTTCCTTAACTCCCTTTTGGTTCTGCTTCATGTGTGTTTAAGAACTTGTGTTCTTTTTCGAATGGGTATTGTATTCTGGGGATAACATTTCTAATTCTATAAAAGACCATTTGCGCCATTTAGGGAAACTATTGTCTTAAAGAAAACTTCTTGATAGTACCTTCCCTACAACATTACTTCATTTCTTCTTTTTGTTATTCCCTATTACTATTTTTCTTGATTGCACTACTGAGACAAGATTGTGAATTGGACAAGATTGGCTATTGTCTTGAATTGGCTAACTTAATATCTGCAGTGGGTGTTTTTTGCCTTGTTTGTTTTTCAATTGAATGATTTAACTTCTAAGAAGGTTACTATAGTTTTTCTTTCTTATTTGTTCTTGATTGATTAATTGAATTTGAAGGGTGTAAATGTGGGAGCTTCTTTACTGTGTTTTTACTGTGAACTAGGGTCAGAAACTCAAAGCATTTCTTGTAATGGATGCATAAGACAAGCTACCATTTAATTTGAAATTAGTATTTTTTTTTTTTTGCAGGGTTATGGGGCACTATACTTGGTCACAGCTTTTCCAGTTATCATCGGTATATCTGTAGTGTTAATATTATTTTATAATTCACTCCAGTAGGAAGGTTGGACACACCCTTTTCCTTTTGACTTGAATCAATAATGTATAACCTCTTTTTAAATATGGTTTTCATTTTATTACCTTTTTGTTTTCCTATGTTGAATTGTGCAATACAATTAGTGATGCACCAACATCCACCACAACATCCAAGGAAGAAGTGAATTTTGCAGAGCCTCGTTATCTGTCTTTGGATGAATGCTGCAATGCTTCTTTGCTTTGTTAACCATTTGATTTTCTACAAATTTATATATATATTTATTGTATATAAAAATAGGTATCAAGAGGCACATTTCGCTCTTTCTCTCTCTATATAGATGGTAAAACTCGAGTCATTTGATAAATTTTGTATTAGACCTTAGGAAAGCTTTTGACTCCCTTCTCTGGAACTTCAAATTTCAGGTGTTGAGAGTTTTGGGTTTCTCTGATGATTTTAGAAATAGGGTTTATGCTTGTGTTGCATATCCTAGATTTTCAGTGGCTTTGAATGGAGGGCTTGTAGGCTACTTTTCTGGAGCTAAGGGAGTCGGGCAAGGGGATCCCTTATCCCCCTACCTCTTCATTGTTGTAGGCTGCCAGTTAGGTACTTGGGTGTACCTTTGGTGACAAGGAACCTTAGAAGCAATATTTGTGGTCCTTTGATAGAAAAAATAATGAGGCGTATACATAGTTGGACCTCTAAATGTCTCCCTTTTGCGGGAAGACATAAGTTGCTGAATTCTGTGATTTTTAGTTTACTAAATTGCCTGGAATGCTATCATCTAACCTATCTTGTACGGTAGGAAAAGAATAATAGAACTTTTGCCCAGGTAGAAACTAATGAAGGTAGAGCCATAGAGCAGGTTCGACTGCATAATTTAGTTCGAAGGCTCTCACGTGTTTTTACGCTATATTAAAAGGGTAAGAACTGTACACGATGGGTTTTATAACATTTTAATTTCATATTTTAAAATGAAATATTTAAAGAAAAATAAATATTGTAAAAGTGAATGTGAGAATATTGCTTTTGAAGTTTTTTATCGTTAACTCTCTTGGTTTTATTTTATTTTTAGTTTTATGTAGCAACACTTTGCTCCTTTTTAATTTTTATTCTGAATTAAGCTACATGTCTTTTAACAATTTTAATATTGAAAGAATTTTAATAACATTGATAGTTTAAGAATTTAATTGGAATGTTTCGAAATTTAGCTATCAATTTAAAATAAAAATTATAATTTGAGGATGTTTGATGTATTTAATTCTATTGATAATAATCCAAAAAAAAGAAAAACACATATTTGATAACAATTTAAAATGTAAACTATAAATTAGTACTTTTTATATTAATTAATACTCTCACAATTAATACGTACATTAATTGGCGATTAACCAAAGAGTGGGTGGGCTGGGCTGGCTGCAGACGTACTGGTTCGGGTACGGTCCTCTAGAGCAAGAACCCGATGCAATGCGAACGCGAAGAGGATGATTATAATAGAGATGTTCACTTGATTGGCACAACATCCAGGATGGGAGCTGTAGATTTTGGACATTTCCCACTACTCCATAGCAATTCACGCGCACATTTCAGGCAGTTGCACATGTGCCCGCAACTGATCATCAGATTAATCAATCAATTAATTAATTAATTAATTAATACACCTTAATCATGCAGTTTATCCATTGCCAGATTATGCTGCTTGCTTTTCATCATGAAATTAATACTATTATTACCTGTACAAAAGTGAGTTGACCTGCATTTCTAAGCATATACAACAACAGCGATTCCATGGTGATGCTACTCTTTCCGTTGATTTGTTCTCTTCCCTTCCACCTGTACGTACAAGGCCAAACAGTTAATGGGAAATAAACAGAGACGCTAGAAGATAAATATACTATAATAAAGTAAATACATCAAGCAGCCTAACCTGAGTGAAGTAGTTCCCGATTGAAGGAATACTGTTGAAATTTCATCTGCATGTCCATGCAGCTCAAAATTGATTTTCTTAGCTCCCCCATCTCACGCTGGAGTTGCTCGACCTGTCCTCTTAAATCACAAATCAGTTCGATTTCCTTTAATATGTAAACACATGCATCCACAGCAAATTAAAACCAATGAATGAATACCCTGAACCTGACTCGGAAATTTTTAATTAATAGAATGAATGAATATTCACCATGGAAGTAGGGGCTATCGAACAACAGGACCGTCGAGTATCCTGATAATATTGAGCTTCAGATACTCCAGATGGTGGTGAAAACCTAGATGGACCCCGATCAGAATAATTACCAGTTTCTTTACCATCTTGACAACTCCATGACCTCGTTAGGTCCGATGGTGAAGGCATTTGGATAGAGATGAGGATTGATTGAAGTAGGTATGGGCTTCGTACGATTGATGGCTGATTATGCTCATTTCTTCTTCTTCTACTCCTAGATCACCAGCTGGAGGCAAATGTCTCTGTAAGTAGGACTTCACTTGGACCATTCTATCCTCATCGTCCGCCTCTTCTTGACTTGCACCTCCATCCTCTTGCATAATTTGTACCCGAGAGTTCATTAATCGGTCCATTCTCTCTCGGAAATCACTGGCAAGACAAGTTGAAACTCTTTCCCTGCATTGGTAGGTAATTGGAAATTATGACGCTGGCCTTTTACGTCTTGCAAGATCATAAGAGAGATCAAACATCAATTTATATAACCTCATCTCATATTTTAAGGTTATATGAGTGTGTATGTGAAATATTCCAACCTTTATGTAAATATGTACTTGTAAATAACATACATACTATATTTGAGTGTATATCAAATTCAAAACAAAACGTATAAAAATAGTAAAAGGTGATGTACCTTTCTAGGAGCTGACGTATCGCCTCATTTTTGGAGGTGGTGTTAAGCACTTCCTGGTACCATGCTTTTCGTAAGTCTTCCCAATAACTTCTGGGTCGAGATATATCACAAAACCAGTCATAATTTGTTTGATCAAAATATTCTGGGTAATGATCCTCTAGCTCTTCGGTTACCTCAGTACCATCATTGTCATTGTAGAATGTTGCCTTCCCTGCATTTTCCTGAGAGTCAAGGTGGAGCTGCTGCTTGTCATCGATATCCTGTTCCAGTTCCTGTTCTTCACCTATCTCATTCAAGGATGTTTCTGTAGTTTCTTCTAAGCCAAGAGAGAGATGCTGCTGATGATTATCTCGTTCTTCCGCAGTCTCATTTTGAGAGTAGGGATTCACGTTTTCTGCAGTATCTTGCGAGTCGAGGAATAGATTTTGTTGGCAGTTGGACCCTTGTTTTTTTGCCATTTGGTTCACAGATTGACTCGCCAATGGTGTTGTTATATCTGCAGATTTTAGTGATTCAAGGCATCTCACTTCCAAGCTTGTTTCTTTTTGCTGTATGGCATATGAAGCTGGCTTTGCCTGTTCATTAAGATTTTCGTTTCTGTACTCTGTGAAGCGATTAACTGGACATATACTCTGGTGCCCAGATATTGACGCCTTTTGGCAATGAGATTCTTCACTTTGCAGTTTGGAAGTGGAGCTTTTGTCTAACTAGGTCGAGACCTGATCCCTATGAAGGCATCTTGAAGTAGCTGAATCATTCTGCGCAGCACCAGTGCTAAACTTCTCCCTGGATTTAGTTAAGTTTCAAGTCAATAAGTTGATGAAGGCAAACAGAAAGGAAAATCTAATTGAATAAATCAGAAAATGGAGGCCGAAAGTTTTTTTTTTCTTTTTAAGTGAAACGTAGTTCTATGAGATTTGGGAAGAATTCATCGCATCAGTTAGCTTGAAGCAGTTAAGCTAAAGCTATATGAATCATATAATATGATGCAACGGAAAGAGAAACATTTTAAATAATTCATAGCATGCTTGGTAGGAAAGGAAAATAGAAAGAAAAAGAGAATGGGAATGGGAATGGGAATAGTCTTTCCTATTTTTCTTTGACTCTTTCCTTTCTGTCCTAGCACTTTTTTACTCACAAATGTCCTCGAGTCCTCCTTAACCACTCGAGAATGAGAAGTAGTGCTTGTATTATTCCATCCGGTATGATCTTTCTAGAGTAAATTGTTATAAGGACTGACTTGTATTCTAAATAAATTTAAGGCAAATGAAAGCTTGGAAGCTAAGCGTAATCTGTAATGGCATTGATGAATTTGTGGTAAATATTAAGGATGTTAGATTTATAAAACTTTTTGGATAGGCAATTGCGAAGACTGGAGATGGTGTTAAAAATATAACGTCGGTAATAATAATATATTGCAAAGAAAATAGAAAAAAAAATTAAAGAACAATTACAATAGGAGTAGACTATGTCTATTTATAGGCTTGTAAAGCCATATTCTAATAGTAGTGTAGTAAGATTGAAACTCCTTATTCTAATTAATATCAAATAGATGGAGTTTAATAAGGTTTAAAAAACCTTATTTAAAATAAAATAAAAAAAGTGTAGTTCTATAGGGATTCTTCTTTTATTTTATTTTTCCATTGTATTTTATTTAAATAAGGATTCGGGTCACTTAATTCTAACAATCTCCACCTTGACATAAATTCTCAATGTACAAGTTCTTCATCGCGAACTCTCAACGAACAAGTTCTTCACCTCTTCCATAAAACCCCTTAAGGGTTTAACTTCAACAATGAACACCAACCAAGTCTAAGCAATGCTCAAACTTGGTTATAGGAAGTGACTTAGTCATCATATCTGCAGGATTTTCATGAGTACTAATTTTGCTCACAACAATATCATCACGAGCAATAATATCACGAACAAAATGATACCGAACATCAATGTGTTTTGTTCTCTCATGAAACATTTGATCTTTTGTAAGGAAGATGGCACTCTGACTGTCACAAAATACTGTGCTGATTTGAAGGTCTTCATTGAGCTCACTAAAGAGTCTATTCAACCAAATAGCTTCTTTACAAGCCTCAGTAATTGCCATGTACTCAGTTTCAATGGTAGACAAAGCGACTGTAGTTTGCAAAGTAGCTTTCCAACTGATTGCACAACCTCCGATTGTAAAGACATAACCAGTGAGAGATCTTCTTCTATCAAGGTCTCTAGCAAAATCAGCATCAACATACCCAATGACTCCATCTTTAGTTCTTCCAAACTGTAAGCAAACATCAGTAGTACCTCGTAAGTATCTTAAAATCCACTGAACTGCTTTCCAATATTCTTTACCGGGATTTGCCATGTATCTGCTAACTGCATATGATAAACCTGGACGTGACCAAACCATAGCATACATGAGAGATCCCATTGCATTAGAGTATGGAACATGTGACATGTACTCAATCTCATCATCTGATTGTGGAGACAAAGCCGATGAAAGTCTGAAATGGGCTACTAAAGGAGTACTAACAGGCTTAGCACTCTGCATATTGAACCTGTAAAGAAATTTCTCAATGTACCCCTTCTGACTTAGGTACAATTTACTTGTTTTTCTATCTCTAAGAATCTCCATACCAAGTTTCTTCTTTGCTGGTCCCAAATCTTTCATCTCAAATTCTTCACTTAGTTGGGCTTTGACCTTTCTTATCTCTTCTTTATCTTTTGCTGCTATCAACATGTCATCAACATAAAGAAGTAGATGCACAAAAGAACCATCACTGTTTTTCTTAAAGTAAACACAACTGTCAAAACTACTTCTTTTAAAATCATGAGAAGTCATAAAAGAATCAAACCTCTTGTACCACTGTCTTGGTGACTGTTTCAAACCGTAAAGGGACTTTTTCAGCAAGCAAACATAGTCATTTTTTTCTGAGACTGTAAAACCCTCTGGTTGTTACATGTAAATATCTTCCTCAAGTTCTCCATGCAAAAATGCAGTTTTTACATCTAACTGCTCAAGCTCCAAATCATGCATGGCCACAATACCAAGCAAAGCTCGAATCGAACTATGCTTCACAACTGAGCAGAACATATTTGTGAAGTCCATTCCTAGAATTTGACTGTAACATTTTGCAACAAGCCTTGCTTTATATCTAGGCTTTTCAACTCCTAGAGTCCCTTCTTTCTTTTTAAACACCCATTTACAGCGAACAACCTTTTTACCTTTAGAAAGTTTCACAAGATCCCATGTTCTGTTTTTATGGAGTGATTCCATCTCCTCTCGCATAGCAAACATCCACTTTTCTGAGTCTTCACAGCTAACCGCCTCAGAATAATTAGACGGCTCTTGGTTTGCATCTATATCTTCGGTCACATTTAAAGCATAAGCAACTAGATCAGCCTCGGCATACTTCTTTGGAAGTTTAATTTCTCTTCTAATTCTGTTTTTGGCGATAGAGTATTGTGGTGAAGAAGCAACTCTATTCTCAATTTTTGTACTTGCTTGAGGAGTCGACTCTGTATTAATTTGATGCTCCACCTGCTTTTGATTTTCTTTATTGAAAGAGCCTTTAAGAGATAAGTTAGGTAGCTGATAAACCGTAATAATAACATATTTTAATCCCACATTTAGTATGCTTTTGGATGATTTAAGCCTCGATTTATATAAAAAGGTGCTCTTAATCCTTTCTTTTCATGTCTTATACCCAGGAAAGCACCCAAGGATAAAAAGAACATAAAACGGGCCCAAAACGGGGTAAATGGACCATATCACGAAATCGACACGGTCTGGACTTAAGCCCACACGACCGTGCCTTGTTGATCATCCAGAACATGGCCTGACTCCCGATTCACGCGGTCGTGCCTCATTAAAGAAATCCAAACATGGCCCAAAGACTGGTCACACGGGCGTGTCCCTGTCGTAGCAAAGAGCAATTTCATTCGAATTTGGATACTTTGGGGAGAAGAAACACATTCCAAGAGCCTATATAAACCCCCTAAGTACATCCTTGAAGGGGCGGTGAGCTAGGCCAAGGAGCCAAGCCGAAAAGGTCAGATTTGTGGGAATCACTCGAAGATAGCCAGTTAATCCATCTCAAGAAGCTGAAATTCTACTCAAGACGGCGGATCTCTCCTTCAATTCCTTCAGGGAGTTTTTGGGATTTCTTATGTTTTGTTTTATCTTTTCTCTTGAGATGTTTTCTTTATTTAATATGAACTAAACCCTTCAGATACCTGAAGGGGATGAAACCTAGATGAATCTTTTTATTTTTTTCTGAACTATAAGATAAATACTTGATTTGTTCTTAATTATGTGTGTTTAATTCTTGTGTTAATGTTTCCGAGATATTAATTCAAATATGATGTGCTTAGGTGGTGGAGCAAAAGTCCCTGCCTATTCATAGATCTAGCATAATTACAGTAGAGTCGTTTGCGCGCCTAGAGATAGGGTGACGAGATTTTGCCGGATTAGGGTGAAACCTAATATGGGAATCCATAGATCGAGTTAATGCGATTCTAGGGGTTTTAATTAGAAAGAGATTTCAATTAATCAACCTAGGGTTAGTTATTATTCGCTTCGAGAGAGGGTCTAATATAATTTAGGGAATCCTACGAATCAAGTCAACTGAATAAATCATATGGTTCAGTGTTAGATAACAAGTGAAGTCTAGGTGGATTCTTTCTGAGGGTATCATCTCGATCAACTGAGTTTTTCTTCAAGTTATTTTCCAGTTCATTCTTTTTGTCTTTGCGTCTTTAGCTTAGAAGTAATTAATTTAGATTAGATTAAAACAACTTCACTTATTCAAGGCTAAATAATAAAAAGAAAGTTAGTATTATTACTTTTAGTTCCTTTGGGTTCGATAATCCGGTCTTGCCTAAGCTATACTACTGTCTGATAGTTACACTTGCCTTCAATCATTGTCAGAGTTAGTTTCCAGGTTTGATCATTCTTTTTATAAATTTTAAGACTCTAATTCCAGCGATCAGTAGTATAGCAGTTTCATAAAAAACAATATCTCTGCTAATCACAACTTTTCTATTTTCAGGACACCATAACTTATACCATTTTACACCAGCTTTATAACCAAGAAAAACACATTTAACGGATCTCGGTTCCAATTTTTCATTATCAACATGAGCATACGCAAGACACCCAACGATCTTTAAATCGAAATAATTAGCAGGATTACCAGACCATACCTCTTGTGGAGTCTTTTTCTCAAGGGCAATGGATAGAGATCGGTTGATCAAAAAACATGCAGTAGAGGATGCTTCGGCCCAAAACGAGTTTGGTAAGTTGGCATTTGACAACATACATTGAACCTTCTCCATGATTATTCTGTTCATTCGTTCTGCAATTATAACACCCCTTACCCCTATCCATCGCCAGATCAGGGTACGAGGCATTACAGCCATCTCAATTATACATTAAAAACCATTCATAGTCACAGTCTATGTCCCTATTATGGGCTTACAAAGCCCAAAACAATCATTAAAGTTGGTTCGGGACCAAACCGGAACTTTTCAAACATTTAGAAATTTTTTTACCAAAATAGGGTCACACGACCGTATGACAAATGACACGGCCGTGTGAGTAGACCGTGTGGTCCTCACACACCCATGTTTGGACTCTGTGTGTAATTCACTAGCATTCTATTTATGCACCAAGGCCAAACCACATGCTCGTGCGGTGGCCGTGTCCTACCCCACTGCTGAGACACACGACCGTGTCTCTAGCCCGTGTGGCATACATTAGGCTATTTTTCAAACCTTTTGTGTTCTTAAATCTTTGTACAGTTTATAATATATCGATCTTTGTTATACCTTTAGCTAATTGTAACTTAGCCACATCAAGACATTTCTCCATGCATGCATAAAATAGGTTTACTTACCTATAGGCATTATGAGCCACACCTCATGGCTCTATTCAACGAAGCAATATAAGCCTAAACATTTGGCTAATTCATAATAATACATACAATCAATAAATAAATCTCTATACATGCCATTCACTTGAAAATAATTAGGAATTGTCGTGATTCCAACTTGACAAATTGATAGTGTGATGATACCTCCAACGATCTCCAACCCTGAGCCAACCTAACAACACTAAGAGAATTGGGAAAATGGTGTAAGCTTTATAGCTTAGTAAGTTGGCATATAATAATAAACAATCTATTTAACAATACTATCCCATTTCTCAATAGATATGCTTAAGAAAATAGAATCATTATTCACATGATTTCACCTTTTACTCAAGTTCAGCTAAGGCTGTTTTCCTAGTCACAGTTACCAATTTAATTATTTCATAAGCTACATAACTCGAAATTAAGTTCTGTAAATTTTAACTAAAATTAGAATCATATATATTCTTGCCATAAAATTTCCAGAATTTTTGGCTTAGCCAATTAGTACAGTTTATTCATTAAACTTTCCCATGTTTCATTGTTTGATAGTTCTGCCCTCTCCTCACAAAATCTCAGATATATCATTTTACAGAATTCAAATAATGTTTGTAACACCCCCTACCCGTATTCGTTGTCAGAATAAGGTACGAGGCATTACCAGAATTTACGAATTTTTTTTTTAAAACCAAGACCATTCCAATTCAACATATTTTCAAAATAATTCATGCATATTTATAAGATAACTTTAACACATAAGCCATACCAATGGCTGACCTTACATTCATTTCATAGTAACATTTATTTTATTAGCTTATACATGCCATTCATTTCCAAACTAAAGTTTCTTTAAATACCGAAATACTGGGGTTGATAGTGTGATGAGTCTCCCACCAATCCGACCTCCGAGCTCTTAACACTACAAAATAGGGAAAAAGGAAATAGGGTAAGCACTTTGTGCTTAGTAAGCCCATGTAACAAGAATTATACTTACCTAATATTTACAATACAAGCGATAAACATTCATATACCCATTCAATGCATTATTACCCTAACATTTACAAGCTCAACATTCAAGTCAGTCCAATAATTTCCATATATCAATAATATATATTATGATTGATGAGCTCATCAATACCATGATTTCCATTTTTTTTATATTTATCCCATTGAATTACTCGGAATTTCGATGGATTTTCAGAGGTACACTTTAGTGTACAAATTCGGGTCCGTCAATTCATATTCATGTGCGCACATTTCTATTTCAGAGAGCACACTCCCGCGAACCTCATCCTTACAGCGGGATTACCAGTCCAGGCTAAATCCCCTGTAATATAAACTCATAGAGTATTGTCGGGATTACCAGTCCAGGTTAAATCCCCTGCAACGACAATTTCTCTAATGAGTTTGGATCTGAATTACCAGTCCAGGCTAAATTCAGACCCTAATTTGGATTACCCGTCCGGGCTAAATCCATTTTCCACATATTCTTTGGGAGGGCTATATCAAGATAGGATCACTCGTCCGGGCTAGATCCTTTTTACCGTCAATTCCTTTTTCAGATATCCATCGAATTCCTTTCATTCAACCGGGATTTCTTCCCCTTTTTATCAAATATATCAATATTCCATCAATTTTAATACAATGAACATTCAAATTATATTCACATCAATAACATACATTTCAAGCATTTAAGAATACAATTCAAGTTACACAAACTTACCTCGATACTTGTTCGTACACAAAATCTACTAATCCGGGACTTTTTCCTTTCCTCGATCTAGCTTCGTATTTGAGTTTTCCGAATCTAAATAAATAAATTCAATCATCAATTCAATACATTTCATGTTCACATGTAGCATTTTCTATAATTCTATTATTATTTTTAGTTCATTCAAAACTGTCTACTTGAGTCATAGTCACTAAATTATTTTTATCTTGAGCTACAGAACTCCAAATGAAGAACTGTTAATTTTCCCTGAAACTAGACTCACATATCTTATTTCCATAAAAGTTTCAGAATTTTTGGTTTAGCCAATAAGTACAGTTTATTCATCAAAGTCACCCTTGTTCTGCTGTCTGGCAGTTCTGACCCTTCTTCACTAAAAATTAATTATCTCTTTATACAAGATTCATATGATGTTCTTGTTTATTCCTATTGAAAATAGACTCATTCAGAATTCTAAACATATAAATTTAAGCCCCTAATTATTTTTATTCAATTTTTTATGATTTTATAAAGTCAAAACAGAGGAACTCGGATTCATACTAAATCAGTCTTACAAAAATCCAAATATCTCAAAATACAGAACTTATTTTCTTTCCTTGTTTCTTTCATATGAAAATAGACTCAATAAGATTTAATTTCATATCTCACTCAACTTCTAATTCCACTTCTATGATTTTTGGTGAATTTTCAAACTTACTCTACTGCTGCTGTCCCTAAACTGTTTTCTTATAGCTTGTTTTGCAATTAAGTCCTTTATCCAATTCTAACTTCAAATTCTTTCAATTAAACCACTAATTCATCATTTTATTCATCATATGCTATATTCAAAAACTCTAAAACTTCAAAAACTTCAACTTAAATTCATCAAAACTTTGTTCTAAAACTTATAAAGCATCAAAATTAAAAGAAAATGACTAAATTAACTTACCAAATTAAACTCCAAGCTTCAAACTTTCTATTTTCCTTTTTCTTCTTTCTTTTCTCTTTTTCTTTCTCTGTTTCGTCTTTACTCTCTGTTTCTTTTCTATTTCTAACTCTTTTTTCTTTAGTTTGTTTGTATATATATAATAATATAATAATATAATAATATATAATATAATATATAATATAATAATAATAATATACTTTAAAAAAAAATCTCAGATTTTCATACTTAAACCGCCTCAACTTTACAAAATGGTATAATTGCCATTTTGGTCCTTCATAATTTCTTTTAATCTATAATTTAACTTTTACTTTCATTTCAATCTAGTCCTTTTCATTTAATTTCCTACCCAAACGATAAAATTTTCTAACGAAAATTTAATACCACATTACTAACATTTTATAAATATTTATAAAAATATTTCCTATCATATAAATATTCATGCAAATATATTGAAATAAATTTCTATTTAAATCGGATTTATGGTTGCGAAACCATTATTCCGATAACCTTGAATTTAGGCCATTACAATGTTTTTGTTTGTTCCAATAAAAAATAGACTCACTTATTCCCCATAATTATTTTTGTACAATTTATAATGATTTTTCCAAGTCAGAACAGGGGATTACGTAATCATTCTGAACTAGTCTCACAAGAATTTAAATATCTCATAAAGTATAATTCATTTTCTCACACCATTTTCTTTCTATGAAAATAGACTCAATGAGATTTAATTTAATATCTCATTCAATTATTAATTAAATTCCTACCATTTTTGGTGATTTTTTAAAAATACACAACTGCAGTTGTCCGGTATTGTCTTAATGCTAATTTCACTTTTTTCATGATTTTCATGTATTCACTTTTATTTTTACACATATGCACAAAAACATATTATAACTTAGCATATAACTTTTTTCATGATTTTCATGTATTCACTTTTATTTTTACACATATGCATAAAAACATAGTATAACTTAGCATATAACTATTTGATCATAGGCACATCTCACTCATTTGCATCCTTACAATTGATGCATCATAACCCAAACACTTTATTCAACATATAAATCATACAATAGCAATTTCATACACATACCTGTATTATTTGTTCATATGATTTCCTACTTAATTTCATACCTGCACTTCGCTTATACAAACGATTTCATATTCACACTTACACATATAAATGCATCAATCACAATGTTCACTTGCACATTATTATCACATGATTAAATCCTTTTCACATTCAATCACTTTTCATTATATCAATTCAATACCCGTTGAACCCTATGGAATACTAAAGGATACACTGAATAAGGCACCAAGTGCCACACTGTAATATAGCCAAAGCTATCACTGTAACGTAGCCGAAGCTACTACTGAATTGTAGCCGAAGCTACCACTGAATTGTAGCCGAAGCTACCACTGATCACTTATCACTTAAGTTTCCTAGGGTTCAATCGGGTTTTTTTCACACTTGTTAACACTTAGGCGACATTCACTTAATCATTTGTCTCATGATAACACTAATTCACAGTTTTCTCATAATATTCATAATAATAGAATTCACATTTAAGTACAATATTTTCATACACTTCCATGTACCATAGACATATTTTTAAATCAATTTAAAAACTTGGCATATTAGTCATTTAATTCAACATAATTCAATAAATACAACAATTCATTTTTTTAAATATAAATTATAATATTATTGCATTATTAATATCAGACCAACTTACCTCAAATGCCTAAACGGCTAATTTCCCGACTTAGCTCACAACATCATTCTTCCCCGATCTTTGTCCACATTTCATGTTTTCTTGATCTAACATGTCAAATAACACTCATTTAACACATTTTATCAACACACTAGTCAATTCAATTCACATATCAAATGGCAAATTTACAATTTTGCCCCTAGCTTTTCAAAAATTACACTTTTCCCCTAGGCTCGTAAAATAATTTTTATTCAATTTTCTTATGTTTTATGACATGATGAATATTTTTACCTTCTATGGCAACTTCAAATTCTCACTAATTCACACATTTATGACTAATTTATAACTTTTACAATTTAACCCCCTTTTTGACGATTTCATCGAAAATCATTTAATAAAACTCATTTTCTAATCATAGACATACATAATCTACCATCATTCATCAAAATACATAATTATTCAACATGGGTCAATTTTTAAAATCAAACTCTAGCTCAAAATAATGGTAGAAATAGCTAAACTAAGTTACCGGGATTTCAAAAATACGATGAACATTAAAAACGGGGCTCAGAAACACTTACTATGAAGCTTGAAAAGCTTGAAACCCTTAGCCATGGAGTCTAGAAATTTTTGGCAGCAACTTGAAGAAGATGAGCAGATTTTTTTTGTTGTATTTTGTCTTTTTATTCATTTAAAACATTAAATGACTAAAATACCCTTTAAGGCTTTTCTTTCAATTTTGTCCTATTCATGCCCATTTTTGTCCATCAAGTTATCCAATGGTCTAATTTCCTTTTAAGGACCTCAAATTTTAAAACACATAACAATTAGACACCTCTAACATATAGAACTCAACTTTTGCACTTTTTACAATTTAGTCCTTTTAACTAAATTTAGTGCCCAAACGTCGAAATTTTCGAACGAAAGTTTTACGAAATCTTTCTGTAAAATTGTAGACCATAAAAATATAATAAAAATAGAATTTTTCTTGTCGGATTTGTGGTCTCGAAACCACTGTTCCGACTAGACCCAAATTTGGGTTGTTACAGCAATGCCGTTTTGCCGTGGAATATGACGAACTGTCAAGTGTCTCACGATCCCTTCTGACTTGCATAGTTTATTAAACTCATCAGAACAAAGCTCTAAGCCATTGTCTGTGCGGAGGTATTTTATTTGTTTTCCCGTCTGTTTTTCAATCATAGTTTTCCAAGACTTAAATGCGAAAAACACATCGTTTTTCTGCTTCAGGAAGAATGCCCAAACTTTATAGGAAAAATCATCCATAAAAGTTAGCATATAATTAGCTCCGCCTCTCGAAGGCACTCTTGATGGCCCCCACAGATAAGAATGAATATACTCTAACGTTCCCTTCGTGTTATGGATTCCTCTGGGGAATCGAACTCTCTTTTGCTTCCCAAAACGCAGTGCTCACAGAACTTCAGTTTGCAAATTCCTTGCCCATCAAGAAGTCCTCTTTTGCTCAATTCTGCCATGCCATTCTCATTCATATGCCCTAGGCCTATATGCCAAAGTTTAGTAATATCATCATCTGACAAGGAAGAGGAAGCGACAGCTGCATCACCAATAACAGTAGAACCCTGCAAAACATATAACTTGGCAGTCTTTCTCTGCCCTTTCATCACAATGAGGGAACCTTTGGAAATCTTCAAAATCCCACTTTCAGCTGTGTATTTGTACCCTTTTGAATCAATAGTACTTAACGAAATTAAATTTCTCTTCAATTCTGGAACATGTCGTACGTCACTAAGTATTCTGACAACTCTATCAAACATCTTAACTTTAATTGTTCCAACACCTGCGATTTTACACGAAGCATTATTTCCAATCAAAATAACACCTTCAGACACTATTTCGTAATTTGTAAACCAATCCCGATTGGGACACATGTGGAAGGTGCAACCCGAATCAAGTATCCGCTCCTCGTTCACTTTAGAATTGTTGACAGAAGCTACTAGAAATTCACCATTGATCGTTGTTTTATGCGATGTCAAAATCTTAAAATTTATAAAAAGAATGATCGAACCTGGAAACTAACTATGACAATGATTTGAGGCAAGCGCACCTATCGAACAGTAGTATAGTTTAGGCAAGACCGGAATGTCGAACCCAAAGGAACCAAAAGTACTAATACTAACTCTCTTTTTATTATTTAACCTAAGAATTAAGGGAGTTGTTTATCTAATCTAAAATTAACTAAACTGAAGATGCAAAAACCAAGAGAATGAATTGGGGAAAATAACTTGAGAAAAACCAATTGATTAAGACGATACCCAAAGAAGAATCCACCTAGACTTCAAATTTTATCCAACTCTGAACCAGACTATTTATTCATTTTACTTGATCCGTAAGATTCCCTAAGTTATATTAATCCCACTCTCGAGGAGACTAACGTCTAACCCTAGGTTGATTAATTGAAATCTCTTTCTAATTAAAACCCCTAGAATCGCATTAACTTGATCTATGGACTCCCATATTAAGTTTCACCCTAATCCGGCAAAATCTCGTCACCCTATTTCTAGGCGTGCGATCAACTCTGCTTAATTATGCTAGATATACTCTTAGGCAGGGACTTTTGCTCCTCCAACTAAGCACATCATACTTGAATTAATATCCTGGAAATATCAACATAAGAATTAAGAACACATAATTAAGAACAAGTCAAATATTTATCATATAGTTCAGCAAACAATAACAAGATTCATCTTAGGGTTCATTGATCGTATGTCTGTCAAGTTTTAAAAATTTATAAAGAGAATGATCGAACCTGGAAACTAACTCTGGCAACGATTAAAGGCAAGTGTACCTATCGAACAGTAGTATAGCTTAGGCAAGACCGGGTTATCGAACCCAAAGGAACCAAAAGTACTAATACTAACTTTCTTTTTATTATTTAGCCTAAAATAAGTGAAGTTGCTTTAATCTAATCTAAATTATCTACTAAGCTAAAGGCACAAAGACAAAAAGGATGAATTGGGAAATTAACTTTAGGAAAAACTCAGTCGATCAAGACGATACCCTTAGGAAGAATCCACCTAGATTTCACTTGTTATTAAACTCTGAACCATATGATTTATTTACTTAGTTTGATCCGTAAGACTCCCTAACGTATATTAAACCCTCTCTCAAGGCGAATAACGTCTAACCCTAGGTTAATTAGTGGAAATCTCTTTCTCTTATAATAACCTCCTAGGATAGTAGTAAATCGATCTATGGACTCCCATATTAGGTTTCACCCTAATCCGGCAAAATCTCATCACCCTATCTCTAGGAGTGCGATCAACTCTGCTTAATTATGCTAGATCTTCTCTTCGGCAGGGTCTATTCCTCCTCCACCTAAGTACATCAAATTTGGATTAAGCTCACATAATTAAGAACAAACTAAGTATTTATCATATAATTTAGAAGATAACAACAAGACCCATCATAGGTTTCATCCCCTTCAGGTATCTAAGGGGTTTAGTTCATAACAAATAAAGAAAACATCTCAAGAGAAAAGATAAAACAAAATATAAGAAATCCATAAAACTCCCTGAAGGAATTGAAGGAGAAATCCGCCGTCTTGAGTAGAATTCCAGCTTCTTGGGATGGATCAACTGGCTTATCTTCGAGTGATTCCCACAAATCTGACCTTTCTGGCTTGGCTCCTTGGCCTAGCTAACCGCCCCCTTCAAAGGTGGTACTTAGGGGGTATATATAGGCTCTTTGAATGCGATTCTCTCTCCCTAAGTATCCTTTTCTGACTGAAATTATTCATTGCCACGACAGGGTCACGGCCATGTCACACGCCCGTGTGACTAGTCTTTGGGTCGTGTTCGGATTTTTTTAATGAGGCACGACCGTGTAAATCGAGGGAGAGGCCGTGTTCTAGATGCTCAACAAGGCATGACCGTGTGGGCTGAAGTTCAGGCCGTGTTGATTTTCACCTTGGCCCAATTTACTTCGTTTTGGGCCCGTTTTATGTTCTTTTCATCCTCGGGTGCTTTCCTGGGTCTAAGACACGAAAAGAAAGGATTAAGAGCACCTTTTTATATAAATCGAGGCTTAAATCATCCAAAAGCATACTAAACGTGGGATTAAAATATGTTACTTTTACGATTTATCATTCATCCCCTCAGGTATCTCAAAAGAATACATCTCAAAAGAAAAGATAAAACAAAACATAAGAAATCCCTAAAATCTCTGAAGGAATTGAAGGAGGGATCCTCCGTCTTGAGTATGATTCCGGCTTCTTGAGATGAATCAACTGGCTATCTTCTAGTAAATCTCTACAAATCTGCCCTCTTTGGCCTAGCTGGACGCCCCCTAACTAAAGCCCTGGGTTCCCCCTTTTTAGGTCATACTTAGGGTGTTTATATAGGCTTTGGAATGTGTTTCTTTGCCCCTAAGTATCCTAATCCGAGTGAAACTTCTCTTTGTCACGGTAGGGACACACCCATGGTACACTCCCCGTGTAAGTCGTGGCTAGGCCGTGTTCGAGACTGTTGATTGGGGCACGGCCGTGTGGTCTTGGGCCCAGGCTATGTGAATTTCGTGATATGGCCCATTTACTCCGTTTTGGGCCTGGTTTTCGTTCTTTTCATCCTCCAGTGCTCTTCTGAGTATAAAACATGAAAACAAAGGATTAAGAGCACCAAATTACTCAATTCAGGGCTTAAATCATCCAAAAGAATGCTAAATATGGGATTAAAATATGTTACTTTTACGGTTTATCAAATACCCCCACACTTAAGCTTTTGCTTGTGCTCAAGCAAAATTCTCGAGTCAGAATTAAAACAAACTTCCTTGATTCATAAAACTTATCAATAATGTTTCATCATAATTCAAAGATAATTCATACATGGATAATTAAACTCAAATAGTCTTAAAGATTCAAACAATCAAAGTCATACATTTATAGCCCTGAAAACGTTAGGTGTTTCCCTTTACCTAAATAATTACCTCTGATTCGGAATTGACAAGAATTGAGATCCTCACTAAAGATTCACTCAAATCACTCGAAGTGTTTAGGGTTCAAAATTAAGCACTCAAAAAGTCAAACATGAAGAGTTAATCCCATAGGCTTGCCTGAAAATCAAATCTCCAGCACTGTAAAATGGGATGATACACAGATCAAAAGGTCTTTAAAAAGGGTTGTAATGGGGTTTAGGTTAAGGGTGTGGATAAAGGCTGATTTAGAAGGTTAGAATCGAGATTAAATTGATAAATCACCTAACTAGAATCACGAATCAATAAACTTGTACTACTAATAATATTCCGATATGAGCTTCTTCTTCAATACTTGGAGTTTAACATATAAGCTCACCTAATCACAAAACTAATAGTGACTATACTTCGATTTTTTTTTAATTAAGAACAAGTCAAATTATAATAAAGGATGAATTTACTACTGAAATAACTAGGCAACCGATCAAATCAAATCTCGATATAAGGGTAGTAAAAAAGAATGGTGATAACAAATACAAAGGGTTTTGGGGTAGTATTAGTGGGTGAGTCAATAAAAAGGGTTGTTAGGATCAACGAGGTTTACTAGGGGTTTAATTATAGAGGTGGGATTTTTAGTGGAGTAAGTGGGTTAAAACCTAGGTGCCTTTATCATCTCTGTATATCAAATCAAAGGTGTGGTCTTAAAGAAGGTCTTCTCGGGTGGAGCTTTGATTCTCACTGAGATGGATGGGAAGGAGGTACCAAATCCGGTGAACTCAGATGCCGTGAAGAAGTACTATGCTTAAAAAAAAAACAAAAAGGGGGAAGGGATCAAGATGAAAACCCGAAAAGGGAGTCTTGATAAATAAAAAGATTTCGGAGGGTAAACTTGAAGGGGAGTCCTAAGGAAGCAGATTTGGGCTCGAAAGAGCAAGGGCGATTTGAACAGGAAGTCAAATGGCGAGATATTAATATTTGAAGCAGACTCGGAGGCTCAAAGTCTCCTACACAAGAAGCTTCGCTCGAAAAGATCCAGGATAAAGAAGCGTAGAGAAGTTCATGCGTTGAATATCTAGAGCATTTGTGACGATGGAATCTGCTTTCCTGTAATTATAATGTTTTCTTTATTGAATTATTCATTGTTAATTTTCTTTGCTCGTTGCCTTTGAAATAAATGAGTGTGAGGTACCCCTTTCCTACCTACTTGTCATTTTCATGCATCTCATGTTTGGTTCACTAAATGATAAATAGTGAAATGACATACTCTAAACAAAAAGGAGTATTGAGCATTACCCGGATGAGAATTTGGTAAGTACAAGAGCCTCAGAGTAAGGACAAAGTTCAACAGGGGGCAAAAAGGCAATATACGAGAAACACAGATTACTCGTAAAACTTGAGGACGAGTACAAAACTTGAAAGGAAAGTCAAGAATCGAAGCAATGAATTCGGGTCATCATGAAAGTCGTAACAAAAAGAGATATGACAAACAAGCCCAAGACACATGACATAATCATGTAGGCATAAAAGCATTTAAGACAAGCACGTGCATATCATGATAACATCATGCATGACACATACAGGTACGCCAGTAAAGCAAGAAGTTTTGACAATAACTGTACTGAACCAAGGAGAGAAAACATTCGAGTTCCACCAGATAATACTTTTTCAATTTCTGTTTGCAAAAGTCAGCTCCTCAGGTCGCACGCTGAGGTCGCCCGCTAAGGTATTTTCAATTTCTGTTTGCAAAAGCCAACTCCTCGGGTCGCACGCCGGGGTATTTTAATTTCTGTTTGCAAAAATCAATTCCTCAGGTCGCACGCTGAGATATTTTTAATTTCTATTTTTCAATTTCTGTTTGCAAAAAACCAACTCCTCAAGTCGCACGCTGAGGTATTTTCAATTTCTATTTTTTAATCAACTCCTCAGGTCGCCCGCTGAGGTATTTTCAATTTCTGTTTGCAAAAGGCCAACTCCTCGGGTCGCACGCCGGGGTATTTTAATTTCTGTTTGCAAAAATCAATTCCTCAGGTCGCACGCTGAGATAGTTTCAATTTCTGTCTTTCAATTTTTGTTTGCAAAAATCAGTTCATATTACGAGAGGCTGAAGTATTTTCAATTTCTGTTTTCCAACCAAAAAAAAAAAGGATCAACTCATAATACGAGAGGTGAGTTGAGCCTCAGAACGCACGCTGAGAAAGATGATAGCGGAGCAGATTGAAGATTGAAGTCTTCCTGAAGATAGCAAGGAAGCAAATTGAAGATTGAAGTCTTCCTGAAGATAGTAAGGAAGCTGATTGAAAGAATGAAGATAGCAAGTCTGGCATTCTCGAAGTTACAGATAAAAAAATCGAAGTCAATAATCGAATCCCAAGGCTGCAGTGAAGTGGGTCAAAGCGACAAATCAATAATGGATTGGGATGAGGCTATATGAAGTACAAGAGCACCGAAGAATCAAGACTTGGCCAAGATTGGGCAAAATTAGTTTTTCTATTGTCTTTGCTCTATTATCGTTTCACGACAATGAGCAAAGAGGGGCAGCTGTAATAACCAATTTTGGCCCGGGCCCGTTAACCAAGGCCCAAAACCAAACAAACCAAACCCAATTACAAGACCCAATTCAAAACTAGCCCAAACCCAAATACATTGGCCCAAAAGGGCCCAAAACCAAATCAGATTAGGGAACCCTAGGGTTCCCTCCTCTCCCGCGCCGCTGCACCTCGAGCATAAGGCCCTCGTTTCATCCCGAGGTTCCTCCCCCTTTTGCGCATCCTTGTTCCGTTGACCTCTCTCCATACCTGAAAAAAAACAAAATGACAGAATGACAATAGCAAGCAGACGAATACATAGAAAACAAAATAGAATGATGTTGTATTTTTCTTTTTCGACTATATAAGCCGAAATCAGGATAATGTAAAGAGAGGAGAGATTTTCGAATAAAAAAGAGATTATTAACAAAAAAAGAGTTCGAAATACAAACAAGAAAAAGCCAAAGAGGATTTTCGAGAAAAAACTACGAACCGTCAGAGATCAAAAGGAGAATAAAATTTTAAGGTTGATCTCAGTTTCCACATTTTTATTTCTCATTATTAGTTATCATTACTATTTATTTATTTTTTTAAAAAAAGAATAATAAAAAAGGAAAAGAAAAAGTCTTACCGGAACCCCACGGCTGTGGCTTCGGAGAACTCCATCTCTCCGTCGTCGGAGTATGACCGGAGAAAGGGGCGACATCGTCAGACATGGGAAGACCAAAGGAGAAAATTTGGGGGGGGGGAAGAAGGTTGGCTGCTGTTATGCTTTAGTTTTAGGGTTAGATTTTTTTTTTTTGCAGAATGATTGGGCTTATATGCCCTTAATCAAAACGACGCCGTTTAGTATAAAGGAGACTGCGCATATCCCCTCAATGGGATATTTGCGCGATGACCCCTCTCCCTTTTGCTGAGTTTTTAATCTCAGCCAAACGTAGCATTTCTTTTTTTTTTTTTAAATTTTACCCCATAATTTATTTTTTATTTCAATATGGCCCCGTGTTAAGTAACGCGTTTTGAGAGGGTGGGGGTATTTACCTTTTTGGTCCCCCTTTCTTCCGTGCATGCAATTTGGGCCATTTTTCATTTATTTACTTCTAATTTTGCCCAAAGTTTCAGTTTAAGTTCAAATTTTAGTCCTTTTTTTTATTTTTTGGCTATTTATATTTATTATTCTTATTCTTATTCTTATTCTTATTATTATTATTATCATTATTATTATTATTCATATGTTTATTATTACTACTATTATATCTCTTTATATTATTTGTTTGTTATTGTTATCTATTATTATTATTACTGTCATTGTTACCTTTATTTTATTATCATATTGCTAATATTATTTATACTTATATTATTATTATGGTATTATTATTATTGCTATTATCTTAGTTATTACTACTATTACTGTTATTATTAGTACATTGTTATCTTCTTTTTTCATTGTAATTATCATTGCTAACTCACTTTTATTTTTGTTATGTTTATTATATATTTATTATTTTATTATTACCTCCATTATTATATTTTTATTTCTTTACATTTATTATTATTATTATTATTACTATTATCACTACAATTATTATTATTATTATTATTATTATTATTATTATTATTATTATTATTATTTTATTATCTATCATATTTATTTTTGCCATTGTTATTATCATACTCACCATCATTATTTACTCTATATCTTTATTATATCATACTTGTTTGTTTTGTATATATTATTATTATATTTATTATTTATTGTTATTACCACTACTATTTTTTATCACTTTCGTTGCTATTATGTTATTAGCATATTATTATTATTTTCTTTTCATTGTAATCATCCTCACTAACACATATTTTTAAGTTTATTATTATTATTACTTTGTTATTTTATTATTTCTATTACTATATTATTGTTTCTTTGCTGTTATTATTGTTATTATTTTTATTATTATTACTATTATAATTATATTTTCTTTTCGTATTTGTGCTTAATTTTTTTTATTTACTATTCTTACTTCATTCTTCATTATCTTCATCTTGGCTCGTTTACTTTGTTCTATTTCATTTTCCGTCTTTTATGTTTACCTTCATACTAACGCATTTATTTATATTTTTGTTACGCATATCTGTATTGTAATTTGTTTTTGCATTTTATTATAAACTTGTGTTATATTGATTTTACTTGATACAAAATTGCTCTTTTCGTAAAGGTAATATTCCTTATTTAGAAATTCGAGTGATCGTGCCCTAAGTATTGGGTTGCAATTTTCTTCGTTTAATCTAAATATCCGAATATCCTTTTAAACAAATACATTTTTAAACAAAAAGCTTATTCTCGAGAATTCGAAATGTCGTCTCCCAAAGTATTGGATGTGATGTTTTGTTATTTCGAGATAAGATTTTCTAAACCAAGGCCATGTTCTGTATTTAGAAATTCGAGAGATCGTGCCCTAAAGTATTGGGTTGCAATTTTCTTTGTTTAATCTAAATAACCGAATATCCTTTAAAACAAATATATTTTTAAACAAAAAGCTTACTCTCGAGGATTTAAATTATCGTGTCCTAAAGTATTGGATGTGATATTTTATTCCTTTGGAACGAGAAAAGTCTTGATTTTCAATTAGAGAAAACTAGGAGATGATCTTGGATTCGAGGGTTTAAATCATCGTGTCCTAAAGTATTGGATGTGATATTTTATTCCTCCGAAATGAGAAAATCTTGATTCAATTCGAGAAATTCAAATATTTCCGAAAGAGATCGATTTTTTTCAAATCCTTTTTAAAATTTTCAACTTTCGACAATAAGGGCATTAATTAATCAAATCGGTACCAATTTTGGGTGTGACGAGGGTGCTAATCCTTCCTCGCACGTAACCGACTCCCGAACCTGTTTTCTCAAATTTTCGTAGACCAAAAACATTGTTTTAGTAAATCCAAATGTTTTATTAAAACAAAGGTCATCCGACCACACCTAATAAAAGGTCGGTGGCGACTCCTATTTTTTCGAAATCCAGTTTGATTCCCGTTTTGTCAAAAAATGGTTACGACATGCACAAAAGAAGAGATATCATTCCTTAACTTGGCCGTTTTGGCCGGTGGAAGAGAATGTAACCACTGTTTGGCTTTATTCCTCAAAGAAAAGGGAAATAACCGAAGACGGATGGCATCATCAGAAACACCATTTATTTTGAAGTTATCACAGAATTCTAGAAAATTCGCTAAGTGTGTGTTAGGATGCTCATCCTGCAAACCATCAAACTGAAAAAACTGTTGTATCATCTGTATAGTGTTAGGTTTCAGTTCAAAATTATTTGCAGCAATAGTAGGCCTAACAATACTTGACTCATTTCCTATTAAACTAGGTTTAACATAATCATACATAGTTCGATGAGCATGATGTTCTGCCGCCTCTGGAGGTAGCAGACTATTCTCAGCCATCTCTTCGGTGGTATTAATTTCGGCTTCTTGCTCTTCTTCTATGTAGTTTAAGCTCCGCCTTATCTCTCTGCTATTTCTGCAAACGGTACCTTCAATATCACTGTCGTAAAGTAGGGGTCCTGTCGGGTTCCTTCTAGTCATAAACTAGAGGTGCCTGTAAGGAGTGAAAGAAGAAAATTTAGAAAAACAAAAATAAAATTTAATTATAAAAATAAAATAAATATGGCTAAAGTAATAAAAATTAAGCGTTCTTAATATTTCAGTTCCCCGGCAACGGCGCCAAAAACTTGATTGTTGTTTTATGTGATGTCAAAGTCTTAAAATTTATAAAAAGAATGATTGAACCTGGAAAGTAACTATGACAACGATTTGAGGCAAGCGCACCTATCGAACAGTAGTATAGTTTAGGCAAGACCGGAATATCGAACCCAAAGGAACCAAAAGTACTAATACTAACTCTCTTTTTATTATTTAGCCTAAGAATTAAAGGAATTGTTTATCTCATCTAAAATTAACTAAACTAAAGATGCAAAGACAAAAAGAATGAATTGGGGAAAATAACTTGAGAAAAACCAGTTGATTAAGACGATACCTAAGGAAGAATCTGTAACATCCTGAAAAGGGCCTATGCATTTTCGGTTTAATTGTATGAAATGACATGTCTTATGTGTTATGAATGTGTTTTGAACGTTTTTGGAAACCTGGAAATGTATGGAAATGTTAAGTGTAAAAAGAGGAAAGTGAACATTTTTGGAAACTAGGAAATGTAAGGAAATGATTTAGAAATGATTCAAAAGAGGAAAGTAAACATTTCGGGAAACTTGGAAATGTATGGAAATGTTAAGTTTAAAGGAGGCAAACGAAAATTTTTGGAAACTTGGAAATGTAAAGAAATGTCAAGTTTTAAAGGTTAAAAAGAGGAAACTAAGGCAGGGTGGCCTTAAGAAAATTAATAGGAGGAATTTGACACACAAACAGGCTTGGAAAAGTGGCCTGAAGATATCACTTAAGGCCCAGGTAGGTGACGCCACAAGCTATGCAAGTGGGCTTGAGTTCGAGTCACTTGGGGAGCAAATAAAAGAGTTTTATTTTGCTGCAAGGAGCAAGGGAGTTGGACGGCACATGGCTAAATTCTAGGAGCTTTTATTCTTTTATAATTAGTGGATAAATAAGGGATAAATAAAGGATTTATTTATCATTATTTTCAAGAGATAATTGTTGGATTAAATTCTTTTAATAAAGTGATAATTCAAGGGATAAAGCTATCAAAATAGAAGAGTGGTGGCCAAGTAAGGGACTCTAGCTAGTAAATTCGGCTATAAAAGGAAAAGAGAGGCCATTCATTCATTCACTTTTCCTTTGCCGAATTTCTTAAGCAAGTTCTCCTCTCTCTACCGAATTTCCTACAGTTTTTATTCTTCTTCTCTTTGTTAGCCAAAGCCGAAATACCTTGTGTTCTAGCCGAATCCTCCATCTTTATTCTTCCTTCTCTTTTCTTTCTAATCCCTCCAAAAGCTGGAAGTAAGCCTTTTAAGGCCATAGCCGAATATCTCAAGTGGCTTCAAGCTTAGGTGCTGTCGATTTCTTCAAAGGTAAGAACGAGTTTGATTTCTATTCTTTTCTTTTAGATTTGTCGAAAATCTAGGACTAATCCCATCAATATTCTTGTTGCCGAAACCTTGAGGAGATCTTTCGGGATTTACTAAGTGTCAACTACAAGGAAGGAGAAGTTCTTTTCCCGAAGGTACACCATAGGCCGCGTGTTCCCTAGTTATTCGGTGAGTTTCGAGATTTAAAATCCACAAGGCAAGTGTCTATAGCATTAGGCCAAGGCTTATTTTGGTATGAAGATCTATTTCTTATTTCGTTTAAAAGCCGAAACTAATTAGTTAAGTGATTTTAGTGCCTAGCCGATTGCAAGGGGACAACTCTGCGAAGTTTCGGGATTTGACTATAGTCAATTCGACACCAAGGTAAGTTTTAGTGTACTAATCCTACTAGGATTTGGATTTATGGCCGAATGGCTCTTTACTAAGTATTAAATGATTGATTAAATGTAGAGATCTAAGATCTAAGGCATTAGATCAAGCTTTTCGGGATTTGGATTGGAAACCCTAAGCGAATCAGGTGTGTACCCTACCCTAAGCTTTAATATGTTCATGGCTATGTTTTAAATTAAATGTGTTATTAAGAATGTGAAAATATGGCTAAAGTACCATGAAATGGTACAAATTACTCAAGTACGTTTCCTACTCCTACTAGGATTATGAATATATGTTATTTGTAACATGTGAAAAAGTGATAAGAATGTGAATTAAGGCATGATGAGCATGATATGTATGATATGGGGCATTCGGGTTATATGAAAAGGGGAAGTGAATGTGGTGACCTAAGACCACGATATCTGAATGTGGTGACCTAAGACCACGAAATCTGAATGCGGTGACCTAAGACCGCGATAATCTGAATGTGGTGACCTAAGATCACGAAATCTGAATGTGGTGACCTAAGACCACGAATTTTATAAGGGCGATGAGCACGTCGACTGCAGCGACTTCCTTCGATGGAGTGTAGCGGAAGGAGGGTCGACTTAGTAGTCCCCACGGTGTACAGGTTGGTACGGGGAAGTGTAGCGGATGGCTAACTAGGTTTGGGTTTGGGTTGCATCATTATTTTTACCTGTTATTTGAATATGTATGTGATATGATAATGCATGCCTGAAATGTTAAGACTTAGTGTTTGTGTACACATTGAGTCTGTTTGACTCACCCCGTTGGGGAACTTTTTCTTCCAGGTGATGATCAGTAATGAACCGGGTCAGCAGGAGCTTAAAGGTGGCCATGCACAGCAAGGAAAATTTTATTATTTGGACTTTTATTTTATTTAAGCACTTTAATTCATTTTTGGGAATTATTTGATGTAATAAGGTCATAGTTGAACTACTTTATTTTTCCTTTATTTATTACGGTACAAATTTTTATTAATTAAAGATCAAGTGAAATTTATTTTCAAATAAACTCTAAATATTTTGTCACCTCAAATAAACTCGTTTTCAACTCAAGCCCAACCCAAAACCATTTTACTCTCAAAACACACAAATTTTTCCTAAGTCACAAAAGAATTTGAAACGGTTTACACCGGGGAACATACCAGATCCGGTCAAGGCTCGTGGGCCGGGTGTGGGGTGTTTCAGAATCCACCTAGACTTTACTCGTTATCCAACTCTGAACCAGACGATTTATTCATTTGACTTGATCCGTAAGATTCCTTAAGTTATATTAATCCCTCTCTCGAGGTGATTAACGTCTAACCCTAGGTTGATTAATTGAAATCTCTGTCTAATTAAAACCCCTAGAATCGCAATAACTCGATTTATGGACTACCATATTAGGTTTCACCCTAATCCGGCAAAATCTCGTCACCCTATCTCTAGGCTTGCGATCAACTCCACTTAATTATGCTAGATCTACTTTTAGGCAGGGACTTTTGCTCCTCCAACTAAGCACATCATACTTGAATTAATATCCCGAAAATATCAACACAAGAATTAATAACACAAGAATTAATAACACATAATTAAGAACAAGTCAAATATTTATCATATAGTTCAGCAAACGATAATAAGATTCATCTTAGGGTTTATCCCCTTAGGTATCTGAGGGTTTAGTTCATAATCATAATAAAAGAATACATCTCAAAAGAAAAGATAAAACAAAACATAAGAAATCCCTAAAACCCCCTGAAGGAATTGAAGGAGGGATCCTCCGTCTTGAGTATGATTCTGACTTCTTGAGATGAATCAACTGGCTATCTTCTAGTAAATCTCCACAAATCTGCCCTCTTTGGCCTAGCTGGACACCCTTGACTAAAGCCCTGGGTTCCTCATTTTTAGGTCATACTTAGGGTGCTTATATAGGCTTTGGAATGTGTTTCTTTGCCCCCAAGTATCTTAATCTGAGTGAAACTTCTCTTTGTCACGGCAGGGACACGCCCATGGCACATAAGTCATGGCCAGGCCGTGTTCGAGACTGTTGATTGGGGCACGACCGTGTGGTCTTGGGCGCAGGCCGTGTAAATTTCGTGATATGGCCAATTTACTCCATTTTGGGCCTGTTTTTCGTTCTTTTCATCCTCCAGTGCTCTTCTGAGTATAAAACATGAAAACAAAGGATTGAGAGCACCAAATTACTCAATTCGGGGCTTAAATCATCCAAAAGCATGCTAAATGTGGGATTAAAATATGTTACTTTTACGGTTTATCAACCATCACTGTAGTCTTCTACAACATCAGCTTCTGATCATTGGAATCAGAGTCTTAAATTTATAAAGAGAATGATCGAACCTAGAAACTAACTCTGACAACGATTGTGAGGCAAGCGCACCTATCAAACAGTAGTATAGTTAGGGTAAGACCAAAATATCGAATCCCAAAGGAACCAAAAGTACTAATACTAACTCTCTTTCTATTATTTAGCCTAAGAATTAAGTGAATGGTTATCTAATCTAATTTAACTATTAACTAAACTAAAGATGCAAAGACAAAAAGAATGAATTGAGGAAAATACTTGAAAGAAAAACTCAGTTGATTAAGAAGACACCCAAGGAAGAATCCATATAGACTTCACTTGTTATCTAACACTGAACCAGACGATGTATTCACTTGACTTGATCCGTAAGACTCCCTAAGTTATATTAAACCCTCTCTCGAAGCGAATAACATCTAACCCTAGGTTGATTAATTGAAATCTCTTTCTAATTAAAACCCCTAGAGTCGCATTAACTCGATCTATGGACTCCCATATTAGGTTTCACCCTAATCCGGCAAAATCTCGTCACCCTATCTCTGGGCGTGCGATCAACTCCACTTAATTTTGCTAGATCTACTCTTAAACAGGGACTTTTGCTCCTCCATTTAAGCACATCATACTTGAATCAATATCCTAGAAATATCAACACAAGAATGAAGCACACATAATTAAGAACAAGTCAAATATTTATCATATAGTTCAGAAAACAATAACAAGATCTGTCTTAGGTTTCATCCCCCTTAGGTATCTGAGGGTTTAGTTCATATCAAATAAAGAAAACATCTCAAAAGAAAAGATAAAACAAAACATAAGAAATCCCTAAAACTCCCTCAAGGAATTGAAGGAGAGATCCGCCGTCTTGAGTAGAATTTCGACTTCTTGAGACGGATCAACTGGCTATCTTCGAATAATTCTCCACAAATCTGACCTTTCTGGCTTGGCTCCTTGGCCTAGCTAACCCTTCCCCTTCAGGTAACACTTAGGGGGTTTATATAGGCTCTTAGAATGTGTTTCTTTACCCATAAGTATCCAAATCTGAATGAATTTGCTCTTTGCCATGACAGGGACACGACCATGTCACACGCTCGTGTGACTAGTCTTCAAGCCGTGTTTGGACTTCTTTAATGAGGCACGGCCGTGTCAATCAAGAGGTCAGGCCGTGTTCTAGTAGATTGACGTGGCACTGCCGTGTGGGCTTAAGTCCAGGCCATGTTGATTTTCTCTTTGGCCCAATTTTATCCGTTTTAGGCCTGTTTTCTATTCTTTTCATCCTCGGGTACTTTTCTGAGTATAAGACATGAAAAGAAAGGATTAAGAGCACCTTTTTACATAAATCGAGGCTTAATTCATCCAAAAGCATACTAAATGTGGGCTTAAAATATGTTACTTTTACGGTTTATCAAATACCCCCACACTTAAGCTTTTGCTTGTCCTCAAGCAAAATTCTCAACTTACAATTAAAACAAACTTTCCATGATTCATAATTCCTATCAACAATGTCTCATCATAATTCATAGATAATTTATACATGGATGATCTAACTCGAAGAGTCCTAAAGATTCAAACAATATAGGTCATATATTTGTATTATGAAAACTTATGAGTTTCCCCTTACCTGAATAATTACCTTTAATTCAAAACCTACAATGACTGACATCCTCACAAAAGATTCACTCAAATCTCTCGAAGTGTTTAAGGTTCAGGAAAAGAGCACTCAAAAGTCGAACCTGAAAACTTAATCCCATAGGCTTGCCTGAAAATCAAATCTCGACCACTGTAAAATGAGATGATAAAAAAATGAAGAGGTCTTTAACAAGGTTGTAACGGGGCTTAGGTTAAGGGTATGGATACAACATGAATTAGAAGGTTAGAATCGAGATTGACCTGACAAATTACCTAACTAGAAAAATGAACTGATCCTCATTAGTCATATCAATTGGAAACTAATAATAATACTATTGATAATACTCTAATAGGAGCTTCTTCTTCAAAAATTGAAATTTAATGCATAAGCTCACTTAATCACACAACTAATAATGAATATAATTCGAGCTTTTTCTTTTGATAAATAGACTTTAATTGTATAAGCTCACTTTTCAAAATACTGATACTGAATATACTTTGATTTTTTTAATTAACAAATAATTACAAATAATAATAACGTACTTTAACAACTGAAACATAGAACATAGTTAGGTAACTGCTCAAAATCAAATCTCGAAAAAAAAATGTAGTCAAGGAATGGTGATAACAAATACAAAGGGTTTTGGGTTAATGTTAGTGGTTAAGTCAATAAAAAGGGTTGTTAGGATCAACGGGGTTTACTAGGGGTTAATTGTGAAGGTAGGCTTTTTAGTGGAGTGAGCGGGTTAAATCCTAGGTGCCTTTATCATCTCTGTATATCAAATCATAGGTGTGGTCTCAACATGTATAATTGAGGCAAGTTCTAGAATAACAATTCAGAGTTGACACACTCATAATCAAAAAGTGAGCATGAAAAAGAATATATGCTCTATAAGGCTCAAAGTCTCACAAAAATTATAGGTGTTTCTGACATCAACCTTGTAAAATTCAAAGTTCAAGGTAACATTCAGATTCAGGTAGACAACCTAGCAAAAGTTTTAATTCTAAAAAATAGACTTATCATGCTTGATTCTCTAGTATTCTTCTAATTTAATCATTAATGCACAATTAACTATGACTTACTCAAAAACATGTCAATAAGATCATAATTCATCAGAAATTTCATCCTAATTTAGTAATATGAGAAATTTACTTAAAAACAAGACTAAATTCAGGGATTTGAGAATAATGAAGAAAGTTAGGCTGAATTTGAGAATAATGCAAAAGTTAGGCCCTTTCTTGAAGTAAATATTCACCCCCCACACTTAAGATGTACATTGTCCTCAATGTACAAATATATATTTATTCAATGTAAAAGAGAGAGGGAGGTGAGACTTCCTGAATTTGGATGGTTTCCTTGAGGTGGAAGTTGATAGGAGTGGTGGCCGCTACCGAGCTCTACGCTAGATGAAGAAATTGGGGAGCTCGTGAAGAATTAACCAGGGATTATTGAAACACATTTAAAATAAACTAATTATATATTTAAAAACAAGAAAGAAAAAGAGAAAGAGACTAAGAAGAAAAATAAAAACGAAAGGAAAGACTAATGGACCGAAAAGTCCTTATTGTTGGATGGTTTGCGAGATGGGTGTGACCTCTAGGGCTGCGGAGGTGCTGGTGGTGGCGGCAGTGGCGTGATTCCCTAGCAGCCTTTTGAACCTGACATGAAAAAACTAAAACAAAATAAACTCAATTAAACATAAGATAGTTAAAGAGAAGGAAATTGAAGCAAAAGAGGAAAGAAAAATAGAAACTAAATGGTCTCGAAGACCCTTGGCTTGTTGTTTGGATGAAGCGGGCAGCATGAACTTATGAATATCGATCTCCCTAAGGAGACTACGCTTGCTTTCTTCCGCTTATTTGTCATGGCTTTGGTGTGGCTCAAGGGTTTAGAGACTTTGCTATGGAGAGGAGAATTTGAGAAAAGGGAATAAGAAACGAAGTGGAAGGTGGATGAGAAGGATGGTGAGGGGGGTTGGTGTTTAAATAGAGGCTCAATTCTGGTACTTCCCACGCCCGTGGACTGAGAGCGTGTTGTTTCACACGGCCACCTCGCACAGCCGTGTGTCTGGGCGTGTTGATTCTCCATGCCCGTTTTTCAGCCGGCCACGCCCATTTCTGGGAATTCAGTGTTGTCCACGGCTGCCATGCACAGCCGTGGGCTTTTTTTGGTGCCCGTGTTAGAGTGGTTGGGTCCGTGAACTTTGAAAATCAGTTGAGTCTGATTTGTACTACCTCTGCCATGTTAGTACAAAGATTCTTGATGTACACACGGCCACAGCCACGGCCGTGTGCAAGGCCATGTGGCTTGAAAATCTGCACCCTTGGTTAGTTTGAAGTTAGGTGATAAAAAGAAAGAATAAAATACAATAGATGAGATAAATAAAAATATAGAAGTTAGTGGGGTTAGTACTTGGGTTGCCTCCCGAGAAGCGCTCGTTTATAGTCTTAAGCTAGACTTATTTCTTATTTGCCTATTCATGGTGGTTTTAGTAGGTGGTAGTTCTTCCTTATGCTAGCAGCTCCTTTGTCGTGATAAAGTGTGAGACGAGTAGCGTTGATTTTCAAAGTGCCAAAAATAAGATGACTTACCTCGATTGTTCTGTATGGAAAAACATTAATTATCTTGAAAGGGATCTCCTTGCTTGTGTGAGGATCAGGTGGAGATATTCATGGGTCTGCTATGTCTAATAATACCTGATCTCCGATTTTGAACTTGGGTGCCTTGTAGAGTGGCTTTGGTTCTACTTTGGATATCCCTAGTTCTCTTTTAAGGTTTATTTTCTCCTCTTCTAGTTCATCGATCTGAGTCCCGTGTTCCTCATGAGTTATATCTTTGTTGGCACAATGTTTAGGATCGGGTTTAATCGTGTCTTTTTGTGGTGCTTCCTGAAAAGAAGGGTTAACCTAATGGTTATTAATAGAATTGACTTTCTCACCTTGGCTATTCGATGTTCTAGCTGAATTGAGGGCTTGAAGGGTGACTGTCTCGTCACCTACGCAGAGAGTCAACATCAATTTTAGTTCTGGCAGTTGCTAAAAATGGACGTCCTAAAATTAGGGGGATCGTGTTGTCCTCATGCATGTCTAAAACAACAAAATCTACTGGGAAGACGAATTTATCAATTTTTACAAGAACATCTTCGATAATACCCCTAGGAATTCTAACAGTTTTATCAGCTAATTGAATGCTCATCCTAGTTTGTTTGGGTTTCCCTAGACCTAGTTGTTTAAACATTTTATAAGGCATGACATTTATGCTTGCCCCTAAATCAGCTAACGCATTATCAATAGTTAAACTACCAATTAAGCATGGAATTGTAAAACTCCCTGTATCTTTCAATTTTTGTGGTAGTTTATTTTGCAACATTGCTGACCATACTGCGTTCAATTCCACATGTGATTCTTCATCTATCTTCCGCTTATTTGTCAACAGCTTCTTCAAAAATTTCTTGGAATCTGGCATCTACGAAAGAGCTTCAAGAAATGGTAAGTTAATATGTAATTTCTTTAAAGTTTTAAGAAACTTACCGAACTGTTCTTCTATGTCATCTCTTTTCATTGCTTCGGGGTAAGGTATGCGAGGTTGGTACTCTTTGATTACCGGTTTTGGCTTTTCCTGTGTTACCTCTACTTTATCTTTTTCTACCTCATTCTTTTGTTTTGAATTAAGCGCGTCTAGCCCTTCACTATCTTGAGCTGTTATGGCTTGAACTTGCTCCATTGGGTTAGTCTCGGTGTTGCTTGGTAGTCTTCCTGTGGTCTCTCAGAAAGTTGTTTGGCAAGTTGCCCGAATTGATCCTTGAATTCCTATGACAATGCTTCAATCTTTGTTTCTACCTTTTAGAAACGTGTTTATGAAGCTGTTATGAAATTTTTCAGCACCTCTTCAAGGTTCGGCTTCTTTTCTTGTGGGTAGGGCTGTTGTTGGAAGTTTTGGGATGGTTGTTGTCTTTGATTTCTTTGACAGCCCCATGAGAAATTGGGGTGGTTCTTCCAACCTGGATTATAAGTATTACTATAAGGGTTATTGTTAGAACGGAAATTATTACCCATATAGTTCATCTGTTCGCTCTCCTTGCCCTGTCCATAGGGTGGGTACTCAGGATTCACTACTCCTTCACTTGAGTCGCATTGCATTACTGGATGTGCCTGCGAAGAACCATAGAAACTATCAAATTTTTTTATGTAACAATTCTACCTGATTTTATAGCGTGGTTACTGCATCAATGTTGAAAAATTCGGCTGCTTTAGCTGGCCTTGTTCTTGTAACTTGCCACTGATAGTTATTCAGTGACATATCCTCTATAAACTCATAGGCTGCTTCAGGAGTTTTGTTATTCAGTGTTCCACCGGCGGCTGAATCGATTAGTTGCCTTGTTGAAGGATTCACACCGTTGTAAAAAGTTTGGACCTGTAGCCACAATGGTAGTCCGTGGTGTGGGCACTGCCTTAAAAGATCCTTGTATCTCTCCCATGCATCGTATAATGTCTCTGAATCTATCTGCTTAAAAGAAGAGATATCATTCCTTAATTTGGCCATTTTTACCGGTGGGAAATATTTCAATAAAAAATTTTCAGTCATTTGATCCCTTGTAGTGATTGATCCTCATGGAAGAGAATGTAACCACTGTTTGGCTTTATTTCTCAGGGAAAAGGGAAATAACTGAAGACGAATGGCATCATTAGAAACGCCATTTATTTTGAAGGTGTCGCAAAATTCTAGGAAATTGGCTAAGTGCGTGTTAGGATCCTCATCCTACAAACCATCAAACTGAACAAACTGTTGTATCATCTGGATAGTGTTAGGTTTCAGTTCAAAATTATTTGCAGCAATAGTAGGCCTAACAATACTAGACTCAGATCCTATTAAACTAGGTTTAGCATAATCATACATAGTACGTGGAGCATGGTGTTCGGCCATCTCTGGAGGTGGCGGATTATTTTCAGCCATCTCTTCTATGGTATTTATTTTGGCTTCTTGCTCTTCGTCTATGTAGTTTAGGCTTCTCCTTATCTTTCTGTGATTCCTACGAACGGTACCTTCAATATCACTGTCGTAAAGTAAAGGTCCTGTCGGGTTCCTTCTAGTCATAAACTAGAGGTACCTGGAAAGGAAAAAAGAAAGAAAGAAAATTTAGAAAAATTAAAATTTAACCTAAAAAAATAAAAATAAATTACAGAAAATAAAAATAATGGCTAAAGTAATAAAAATTAAGTTTTCTTAATATTTTAGTTCCCCGGCAACGGCGCCAAAAACTTGATCGCTGGAATCAGAATCTTAAATTCATAAAGAGAATGATCGAACCTAGAAACTAACTCTGACAACGATTGTGAGGCAAGCGCACCTATCGAACAGTAGTATAGTTAGGGCAAGACGGGAATATCGAATCCCAAAGGAACCAAAAGTACTAATACTAACTCTCTTTCTATTATTTAGCCTAAGAATTAAGTGAATGGTTATCTAATCTAATTTAACTATGAACTAAACTAAAGATACAAAGACAAAAAGAATGAATTGGGGAAAATACTTGGAAGAAAAACTCAGTTGATTAAGACGACACCCAAGGAAGAATCCACCTAGACTTCACTTGTTATCTAACACTGAGCCAGACGATGTATTCACTTGACTTGATTCGTAAGACTCCCTAAGTTATATTAAACCCTCTCTCGAAGTGCATAACGTCTAACCCTAGGTTGATTAATTGAAATCTCTTTCTAATTAAAACCCCTAGAATCGCATTAACTCGATCTATGGACTCCCATATTAGGTTTCACCCTAATCCGGCAAAATCTCGTCACCCTATCTCTAGGCGTGCGATCAACTCCGCTTAATTTTGCTAGATCTACTCTTAAACAGGGACTTTTGCTCATCCACTTAAGCACATCATACTTGAATCAATATCCCGAAAATATCAACACAAGAATTAAGCACACATAATTAAGAACAAGTCAAATATTTATCATATAGTTCAGAAAATAATAACAAGATCTGTCTTAGGTTTCATCCCCCTCAGGTATCTGAGGGTTTAGTTCATATCAAATAAAGAAAACATCTCAAAAGAAAAGATAAAACAAAACATAAGAAATCCCCAAAACTCCCTCAAGGAATTGAAGGAGAGATCCGCCGTCTTGAGTAGAATTTCAACTTCTTGAGACGGATCAACTGGCTATCTTCGAATAATTCTCCACAAATCTGACCTTTCTGGCTTGGCTCCTTGGCCTAGCTAACCCTCCCCCTTTCAGGTAACACTTAGGGGGTTTATATAGGCTCTTGGAATGTGTTTCTTTACCCCTAAGTATCCAAATCCGAATGAATTTGCTCTTTGCCACGACAGGGACACTGCCATGTCACACGCCCGTGTGACTAGTCTTCAAGCCGTGTTCAGACTACTTTAATGAGGCACGGCCGTGTGAATCAAGAGGTCAGGCTATTTTCTAGTAGATTGATGTGGCACTGCCGTGTGGGCTTAAGTCCAAGCCGTGTTGATTTCCTCTTTGGCCCAATTTGGTCCGGTTTATCAGTTACATTAATTCTGTAGCTTATAGCACTCATATTTAATGTGACCTTTCTTCTTGCAAAAGTTACAAGTTTTACCTGTAACGGCCTAATTTTCAGTGGTGTCCGAAATGGTGATATGAGATCACTAAATCCGGCAAGTAAGATTGAATAAGATAGTAATTTAATATTTATGAGTCAAGTGAGAATTTAGAATAATTTGTGGATTGGTGAATTTAGTGAATTAAAAGAATTTATTAGGTCAAATGGGTCAAAAACGAGGTATCGAGACCTCAAATTTGAAAATCGTGCCATAAATATTTTTAGAAATATTTATGGAGTGTTATTAAGTTAGTATTAAAGTTTGGTTGAGAAATTTAAATGTTTGGGTAGCCAATTTAATAAAAAGGACTAAATTGTAACAAATGCAAAATTGCTAGAAGAATTAAATAGCTCAAGTGTTAAAAGAAAGAGGATTTATAGGGCAATTAACCCAAATGTGAAAAGGCTGGACGGCAAGTGGAAGAAAATCATCACAAAGATAAGGATAATAAGGGCAAAATTGGAATTTTATATTTTTAATATGTTATTAAGATAAGATTGAAAATAATCTAGAGTAATCTTCACAATTATCTCAGCCAAAAACGTCAGAGGATTTCTGGAGAAAGCTTGTTTTCATACTATTACATCCTGTGAGTTTAATTCATGCTTTTTCTTGATAATTTTTATGTTTTTATGACTTTTACAACTAGATCCACTTATAGAATTCATTAGTTTTTGATTTGGTGAGTAAAATTAAAAGTTAACCTTGCTGAGAAATGGAAGTTTATGATGAATTATTATGAAATTTAAATTTTAATTTCATACTAAGGTGGTTTTATTAAGTGATTTTGATAGGAAATGATATTTAGGACCTAATTGTGAAAAAGTTGTGAATTAGAGGTTGGTGTTGAAATTCAGAATATAAAAGGTTGTGAAATAGTTTGTAATGATAGAATAAAGTGTTGATTGAGAAAAATTAGTTCAATTGATGGCTGAATTGAGCAGGGACTAAATTGTAAAAACTGTAAATTTTGGGGTAAAAGTGCAATTTCGAAAATTGAAGAGCATAAATTATGAAGTGAAATAGAAATGAAATACATGCTGATGAGTGAAAATATTTTACATTATAGATCAAGAAACCAAAGAAGAAAGAGGAAAAGAAAAAGTTGCATAGTAGTCCCTAAATTTCAAAATCTTCTACAAATCAGCCGGGTAAGTTCATATGGTTGAATTTATATGTTTATTTGTGAATGATTGAATGATATAATGTGCTGTTAAATATGAATTTGCTATGGGATTGTGAAAAATATGATAAATGAAAGAATAAATGGTGGTAATTCAAATTAGGAAAAACGCAGAATTGAGTACGTTCGTGTCGTGACGTGATGAATTGACGGATAAGATCATGGTTAATCCATGGCAAATGTGAAATGTAGGTATGGTATCATCCATACTGAGTTATGAAATGTAGGTATGGTATCATCCATACCGAGTTGTGAAATGTAGGTATGGTATCATCCATACCGAGTTGTGAAATGTAGGTATGGTATTAACCATACTGAGTTGTGAAATGTAGGTATGGTATAAACCATACTGAGTTGTGAAATGTAGGTATGGAATTATCCATACTGAGTTGTGAAACGTGGCACTGAGCAACGACGTACTCAAATTCGTAAGACGTTTCCTAATTTGATAAGAAGTAATATAAAATGAGTGAATCAAATGGAAGAAATTGAGTAGTTGTTAATGTTGAGCTCAACTATGTGAAGGATTTTAACAATGGTTGTGAATGGCAGGGAACTTTAGTAAATGTTTTGTTATTGTTTTGGAAATATTATGTGTGGTAAGCTACTTTTAAACCTATGAACTTACTAAGCTTCATTAAGCTTACTTGTGTGTGTTTGATATTTATGTAGATTGAATTAAAGAGAAGTGGAAGATCGGATCATCACAGCAAAACTCACTATCCAGATCAATTCCGGTAGCTTTTGTTTTATGTTTAAAGGTTTATATGGCATGTATAGAGTTTAAATGAGATGGAGTAAAGATGTTATAAACTAGTTAATGATATTTTGCAACGAAACAGTTTTTGAATTACAGCAGTAACGTGATTTTGAAAAATCACCAAAAATAGAATAAATGGATTAGAAAGTGAAAGAGATATGAATTGAAATCTCTTTGAGTCTATTTTCATATGAAAGAAATAGAGTAAGCAAAAGATATGGAAATAATGAGATATTCAAATTTTAGTGAAACTGGTTCTGAATGAATTCGTGATCCCCTGTTCTGCCTTTGAAAAATCATTAAAAATTTCACAAAAATAATTGTGGATTAAAATTTATATGTATGAAATTCTGAATGAGTCTAGTTTCAAATGAGCTAAACAAGGAGGCCATCTAAATTCTGTACAAAGAGTAATTTGATTCGAAGTGAAGAGAGGTCAGAGCAGTTAAACAGTAAAATAGGGGAAACTTTAATGAATAAACTGTATTAATTGGCCACATGAAAAATTCTGGAAAAATTACAGTAAAAAGATATATGAGTCTAGTTTCAGGGAAAATTAATGGATCTTAATTTGGAGTTCCGTAGCTCCAGATATAAATATTTTAGTGACTATGACGCAGATGGACAGTTTTAAATTTATGCCGAATTAGTAGTTAAGTTTAGTAATGCCTCGTGCTCGACTCCGGCAACGGTCTCGGGTAAGGGGTGTTACATTTATTGGTATCAGAGCTTTGGTTTAGACGATTCTCGGAACGAATGTGATGTATAAAATGTTTAGAAATACATGCCATATAAATCTGTGATAGTGGGATGTGAATGATCCGATCTAACTATTAATTTTTGTTATAGATTGTAAAGATGTCTGATAGACCCGAGGGTGCTGATCATGAAGAGGAAGTTAATAGTAGAGTACAGACTTCTGAGCAGGGAACAAGTAATAATGTTCTGATTTCTTTGATGAGAGAGGAAGAACTTAAAAATTTGATTTATGGGGTAATGAATCAGTGGTTTAGTGAAACAATACAAGGAAGAAGTCAGGCACAACAACCTCCTCCTCCCCCTACTGTACCACCAGTTACAGCCCCAGTTGCTCCTCCTTCAATAGATGAATCTATCAAAAGAACACCGATTGAGAAACTCAGAAAGTTCGGAGCTGAAGAATTTCGGGGAAGATCGGATGATGATCCAGTTAAAGCAGAGTATTGGCTAAAGAGTTTGGAGAGAGTTTTCAAACAGATGATTTGTTCTCCGGAGGACTATCTGAGGTGTGCAGTTTCATTATTGAAAGAAGAAGCGTATAATTGGTGGGAAACCATTGAGGCAGTGGTACCTGCAAATAAACTTTCCTGGGAATTCTTCCAAAATGAGTTTAGAAAAAAGTATGTGGGAAGGAGATATTTAGATAAAAAGAAAAGGGAATTCCTTGATCTTCGACAGGGGAATAAAACAGTGGCTGAATATGAAAGAGAATTTGTGTATCTCAGTAGGTATGCTCGGGATGTTGTACCGACAGAGGAAGAAATGTGCATTAGATTTGAAGAAGGGCTTAATGATGAAATCAAAATGATGATAGGAGGCACTGATATTCGAGAATTTGTGGTTCTGTCTGATCGAGCTCAAAAGATGGAAGAAGTGTATAATAGAAAGATGCAAAGAGAAAGAAAAGGCAAAGAAGTATATAAAAGAAGTTTCTCTAGACCAACTTCGACTTTTCCAGCTAAAAAGTTCAGAGATGATTTTAGTCGATCTGTTACAATTCCGGAACGATCGAATAAAAGTAAAACAACTCAAAGGGAGGTCGGAGTGACTAATAAACCAGCAGCTAGTACTGGTAGTGTGCAAATTATTCCGAGACCTAGATGCAAAAATTGTGGTAGATTTCATATTGGTGAATGTTGGGGAAGAACCGGAGCTTGTTATAGATGTGGTGGAACTGATCATTTTATTCGGGACTGTCCTCAGTCATTAAAAGAAAATAAAGAACTAGGCGAGAAACAAACAAATACTCCTCAGAAAAGTAGACGTTCGGGTCAAAATAGTGCTGCTGAGACTGCTCGTTCAGGAATGAGAGATACTGTAGCCCGATCAGAAACAAGGGCACCTGCACGTACATATGCTACTCGGGCAAGAGAGGAAGCTTCTGCTCCAGATGTGATAGCTGGTATTTTCCATCTTTTTAATGATTCTGTGTATACTTTAATTGATCCTGGATCTAGGCATTCACATATTTGCACTGCATTAGTGTCAGAAAAGAAAATGACTGTTGAGTCCACTGACTTTGATATGCAAGTCACTAATCCGTTAGGGCAAAGTGTGTTAGTTAATTTAATATGTCGGAAGTGTCCACTGAAAATACAAGGCTGTGAATTCTCTGCTGATTTAATGTTGTTACCTTTCCGAGAATTTGATGTTATTCTTGGCATGGATTGGTTGATTAAACACGATGCCATAGTGAATTGTAGAGAAAAACGGGTTGATTTAAAATGTCAGACAGGGGAATAGTTTCAGCTGAGTTTGGAGATAAAAAGAATGATGTCAGAATTATATCAGCCATTACAGCTCAGAAATTGATTCGGAAGGGTAATGAAGCATTTTTAGCTTATATTCTTGATACTCGGGGTTTTGAATTGAAGATGGAACAATTGCCAGTTGTTAATGAGTTCACTGATGTGTTTCTGGAGGAACTACCGGGTTTACCCCCAGATCGTGAGGTTGAATTTGTAATTGATGTAATTCTGGGTACAGCTCCGATATCAATAGCACCATATAGAATGGCACCAGCTGAGTTAAAAGAGTTGAAGACGCAATTGCAAGAGTTATTAGATAAAGGGTTCATCAGACCGAGTACATCACCTTGGGGTGCACCTGTTTTATTTGTGAAAAAGAAAGATGACTCGTTGCGATTGTGTATTGATTACAGACAGCTGAACAAGGTAACAATTAAAAATAAATATCCATTACCTCGTATCGATGATTTATTTGATCAACTGAAAGGTGCTGCTGTGTTTTCAAAGATAGATCTTAGATCTGGGTATTATCAACTGAAGGTTAAAGAGTGTGATGTGCCAAAGACTGCTTTTCGAACTCGGTATGGTCACTACGAATTTCTGGTAATGCCTTTTGGTTTAACAAATGCCCCTGCTGCATTTATGGATTTAATGAATCGGATTTTTCAGCCTTATTTGGATAGATTTGTGGTGGTATTTATTGATGACATATTGGTCTATTCAAAGACAGAATCCGAGCATGCACAACACTTGAGAATTGTATTACAGACTTTGAGAGAAAAGCAGTTATATGCAAAATTTAGTAAATGTGAGTTTTGGCTTCATGAAGTTGGATTTCTGGGTCACATTGTATCAGCTGAAGGAATTCGTGTGGATCCAAGTAAAGTTTCAGCAGTGGTGAATTGGAAAACACCGAAGAATGTAACTGAAGTGCGAAGTTTTCTGGGACTAGCAGGGTATTATCGCCGTTTTGTAAAGAATTTTTCCATGATTGCTTCACCAATGACTCGTTTGTTACAAAAGAATGTTGAGTTTGTATGGTCTGATGAATGTCAATAGAGCTTTGACCAATTGAAGAAAATGTTAACAGAAGCTCCAGTTTTGACTCAACCAGAATCAGGTATACCGTATATTGTGTATAGTGATGCATCTTTAAATGGTTTGGGTTGTGTGTTAATGCAGTCGGGAAAGGTAGTGGCTTATGCTTCACGGCAATTAAAACCACATGAAAAGAATTACCCTACACATGATCTTGAATTAGCTGCAATTGTTTTTGCTTTAAAAATTTGGAGACACTATTTATATGGTGAGAAGTGTTATATCTATATGGATCACAAAAGTCTGAAATACTTAATGACTCAGAAGGAACTGAACTTAAGACAGAGACGGTGGTTAGAGTTGCTGAAAGATTATGATTTGGTTATTGACTACCATCCAGGAAAAGCTAATGTAGTTGCTGATGCACTTAGTCGAAAGTCATCTTTGTTTGCGCTTCGAACAATAAATGCTCAATTGGCTCTTAATGAAGAAGGTGCTGTATTAGTAGAATTGAAAGTGAAACCCATGTTTCTTCAACAAATTTAGAAACTGCAGAATGAAGACCCGAAATTAGTATTTAAACGACAAATGGTTCGAGATAATTTAGATTCAGAGTTCAGCATTGATGATAAAGGTATGTTGCGTTATCATAACAGAATTTGTGTTCCAAACAATTCTGATTTGAAGAATAATATTCTTTCTGAAGCACATAATAGTATGTATTCTATTCACCCGGGCAGTACGAAAATGTATGGTGATTTGAAAAAGATATATTGGTGGCCTGGTATGAAAAGAGAAATTTCAGAATTTGTTGCAAAATGTTTGATTTGTCAGCAAGTTAAAGCGGAGCATCAAGTGCCAACGGGTTTATTACAACCCATTATGATTCCTGAATGGAAGTGGGAGCGTGTTACAATGGATTTTGTGTCAGGATTGCCTATGACTCCAAGAGAGAAAGATTTGATATGGGTGATTGTTGATAGATTGACAAAGTCAGCACACTTTATTCCAGTCAGAACAGATTTTTCACTTGAGAAGTTAGCAAACTTGTATGTGTCAGAGATTGTGAGACTACATGGAGTTCCAGTATCAATCATTTCGGACCGGGATCCAAGATTTACTTCGAGATTCTGGAATAAACTGCAAGAACCTTTAGGTACCAAATTAAATTTTAGTACAGCATTTCATCCTCAAACAGATGGACAGTCAGAGCGAGTGATTCAAATTCTAGAAGATATGTTAAGATGTTGTATACTTGAGTTTGGTGACAGTTGGGAAAGGTATTTACCTTTGGCTGAGTTTGCTTACAATAATAGCTATCAGTCTAGTATAAAGATGGCACCGTTTGAAGCTCTTTATGGTAGGAAATGCAAGACTCCATTGTGTTGGTCTGAATTGAGTGAATCAAAAATAGTTGGGGTTGATTTGATTCGGGAAACTGAAGAGAAAGTCCAGGTTATTCGAGATAGGCTAAAAGCTGCTTCAGATCGTCAGAAGTCATATGCAGATTTGAAACGAAGAGACATAGAATATGCAGTGGGTGATCGAGTATTTTTAAAAGTTTCACCGTGGAAGAAGGTATTACGGTTTGGCAGGAAAGGGAAATTGAGTTCGAGATTTATAGGGCCTTATGAAATTGTAAAAAGGGTTGGTCCTGTAGCTTATCGGTTGGCTTTACCTCCGGAACTTGAAAAGATTCACAATGTGTTTCATGTGTCTATGTTAAGGCGGTATAGGTCAGATCCTTCACACGTAATTCCTCATACTGAAATTGAGCTTCAACCAGATATGACTTATTCAGAAGAACCAATAAAGATTTTGGCTCGTGAAGTAAAAGAGTTGCGGAATAAGAAAATACCATTGGTTAAAGTATTATGGCATCAGCATGGTATGGAGGAGGCAACCTGGGAAACAGAGGAGTCAATGAGATCACAGTATCCAAATCTATTTTCAGGTAACAAATTTCGAGGACGAAATTTTAAAGGGGGGAGAGTTGTAACGGCCTAATTTTCAGTGGTGTCGGAAATGGTGATATGAGATCACTAAATCCGGCAAGTAAGATTGAATAAGATAGTAATTTAATATTTATGAGTCAAGTGAGAATTTAGAATAATTTGTGGATTGGTGAATTTAGTGAATTAAAAGAATTTATTAGGTCAAATGGGTCAAAAACGAGGTATCGAGACCTCAAATTTGAAAATCGAGCCATAAATATTTTTAGAAATATTTATGGAGTGTTATTAAGTTAGTATTAAAGTTTGGTTGAGAAATTTAAATGTTTGGGTAGCCAATTTAATAAAAAGGACTAAATTGTAACAAATGCAAAATTGCTAGAAGAATTAAATAGCTCAAGTGTTAAAAGAAAGAGGATTTATAGGGCAATTAACCCAAATGTGAAAAGGCTGGATGGCAAGTGGAAGAAAATCATCACAAAGATAAGGATAATAAGGGCAAAATTGGAATTTTGTAATTTTAATATGTTATTAAGATAAGATTGAAAATAATCTAGAGTAATCTTCACAATTATCTCAGCCAAAAATGTCAGAGGAGTTCTGGAGAAAGCTTGTTTTCATACTATTACATCCTGTGAGTTTAATTCATGCTTTTTCTTGATAATTTTTATGTCTTTATGACTTTTACAACTAGATCCACTTATAGAATTCATTAGTTTTTGATTTGGTGAGTAAAATTAAAAGTTAACCTTACTGAGAAATGGAAGTTTATGATGAATTATTATGAAATTTAAATTTTAATTTCATACTAAGGTGGTTTTATTAAGTGATTTTGATAGGAAATGATATTTAGGACCTAATTGTGAAAAAGTTGTGAATTAGAGGTTGGTGTTGAAATTCAGAATATAAAAGGTTGTGAAATAGTTTGTAATGATAGAATAAAGTGTTGATTGAGAAAAATTAGTTCAATTGATGGCTGAATTGAGCAGGGACTAAATTGTAAAAACTGTAAATTTTGGGGTAAAAGTGTAATTTTGAAAATTGAAGAGCATAAATTATGAAGTGAAATAGAAATGAAATATATGCTGATGAGTGAAAATATTTTACATTATAGATCAAGAAACCAAAGAAGAAAGAGGAAAAGAAAAAGTTGCATAGTAGTCCCTAAATTTCAAAATCTTCTACAAATCAGCCGGGTAAGTTCATATGGTTGAATTTATATGTTTATTTGTGAATGATTGAATGATATAATGTGCTGTTAAATATGAATTTGCTGTGGGATTGTGAAAAATATGATAAATGAAAGAATAAATGGTGGTAATTCAAATTAGGAAAAACGCAGAATTGAGTACGTTCGTGTCGTGACATGTGATGAATTGACGGATAAGATCATGGTTAATCCATGGCAAATGTGAAATGTAGGTATGGTATCATCCATACTGAGTTATGAAATGTAGGTATGGTATCATCCATACCGAGTTGTGAAATGTAGGTATGGTATCATCCATACCGAGTTGTGAAATGTAGGTATGGTATTAACCATACTGAGTTGTGAAATGTAGGTATGGTATAAACCATACTGAGTTGTGAAATGTAGGTATGAAATTATCCATACTGAGTTGTGAAACGTGGCACTGAGCAACGACGTACTCAAATTCGTAAGACGTTTCCTAATTTGATAAGAAGTAATATAAAATGAGTGAATCAAATGGAAGAAATTGAGTAGTTGTTAATGTTGAGCTCAACTATGTGAAGGATTTTAACAATGGTTGTGAATGGCAGGGAACTTTAGTAAAGGTTTTGTTATTGTTTTGGAAATATTATGTGTGGTAAGCTACTTTTAAACCTATGAACTTACTAAGCTTCATTAAGCTTACTTGTGTGTGTTTGATATTTATGTAGATTGAATTAAAGAGAAGTGGAAGATCGGATCATCACAGCAAAACTCACTATCCAGATCAATTCCGGTAGCTTTTGTTTTATGTTTAAAGGTTTATATGGCATGTATAGAGTTTAAATGAGATGGAGTAAAGATGTTATAAACTAGTTAATGATATTTTGCAACGAAACAGTTTTTGAATTACAGCAGTAACGTGATTTTGAAAAATCACCAAAAATAGAATAAATGGAATTAGAAAGTGAAAGAGATATGAATTGAAAGCTCTTTGAGTTTATTTTCATATGAAAGAAATAGAGTAAGCAAAAGATATGGAAATAATGAGATATTCAAATTTTAGTGAAACTGGTTCTGAATGAATTCGTGATCCCCTGTTCTGCCTTTGAAAAATCATTAAAAATTTCAAAAAAATAATTGTGGATTAAAATTTATATGTATGAAATTCTGAATGAGTCTAGTTTCAAATGAGCTAAACAAGGAGGCCATCTAAATTCTGTACAAAGAGTAATTTGATTCGAAGTGAAGAGAGGTCAGAGCAGTTAAACAGTAAAATAGGGGAAACTTTAATGAATAAACTGTATTAATTGGCCACATGAAAAATTCTGGAAAAATTACAGTAAAAAGATATATGAGTCTAGTTTCAGGGAAAATTAATGGATCTTAATTTGGAGTTCCGTAGCTCCAGATATAAATATTTTAGTGACTATGACGCAGATGGACAGTTTTAAATTTATGCCGAATTAGTAGTTAAGTTTAGTAATGCCTCGTGCTCGACTCCGGCAACGGTCTCGGGTAAGGGGTGTTAAATTACCTCTGTTTGAAGACTTCGATCTACCCTTAGATTTATCGCAAGGATTCCATTCTTGTGTCCTTCCACGATCATCATCAGCATTCTGATCTTGTCTCCCACGAACAATGATACCCTCTCCTTGAGAGTCAGTTTTAACCACAAGATGCTTTATCTTATCATACGAGGTCAAAGAATCATAAACCTCATCAATTGTGAGTAGGACTCGTGGCTACATAAAATTGTGTCTCTAAAGGTTGAATAAGACGGGGGCAACAAACAAAGTTGAATCAACCCTAGATCTTCCTTATCATACTGAACCTCCATGGCCTTCAAGTTTGAGAGAATTTCTTTAAACACTGTTAAGTGTTCGTACACAGACGCACCTTCCTCCAAACGATGAGCATAAAGACGTTGTTTCATATGCAACTTACTAGTTAGAGTTTTTGACATACACATTTGTTCTGGCCTCTTCCATAATGTAGCGACGGTCTTCTCCTTCATCACATCCTGTAAAATTTCGTTAGACAAATGCAGATGTAACTGTGTTAACGCCTTTCGATCCTTGTGCTTCTTTTCTTCCTCCATCAATGTCGAAGGCATCTTATCTACCCCTAGCAAGGCTTCCTCTAAATCTATCTGTGCAAGAACTGCCTGCATCTTTATCTGCCACAACGCGAATTTTGTGTTGCAATCCAACAGCAGAATTTCATGCTTTAAAGACGCTATTACCGTGATCGAGATGAAAAACCCAGAAGCTGGGATACCAATTTGTTAAAAATGTAAATCGATAATGATAATATATCGCAAAGAAAAGAGAAATAAAAATTAAAGAACACACAGATTTTACGTGGAAACCCTTTTGGGAAAAAACCACGGGCAGAGGAGAAGAAAATTCACTATGTCGAATTCGAATTTTAATTACAAGAGGAATAGACTATGTCTATTTATAGGCTTGCAAAACCATATTCTAATAGGAGTGTAGTAAGATTGAAACTCCTTATTCTAATCAATATCAAATCGATGGAGTTTAATAAGGTTTAAAAAATCTTATTTAAAATAAAATAAAAGAAGTGTAGTTCTATAGGGATTCTTCTTTTATTTTATTTTACCATTGTATTTTATTTAAATAAGGATTTGAGTGACTTAATTCTAACAGATGGTTTTGGAACAACTTTATTACGTGATGGTGAATGATTCACTCAGACTTGTGACTAATATGTACCATGTTTATGAGTCGTGTCAATGGTATTTGGGTGTTGTATATTACATGCCTTGTTAGTTAGCCTACATGTCGGTCCTGTGTTTTTGGGGTGCAGCAGCAGTAGCAGGACTTACTTATTTAGCGAAAAGAGTGCTTGCTTGAATGGATTATCATATGGTATAATTCATTTCAAATAGTGATACCTGGGTTGCATCATTGTTGACCCATGTGAGAACCGGGTCCCTGTTGGTGTTTTGGCAAGACTGAGCAGCAAGTTTGTGCAGCAAGGCTCTTTTCTTGATGAAGAAACAAGACAGAAATTTGCTAAGAAAATAAGAACAGCAACGAAAAGCAAGAAAAATGGATCTTAAGTTGCATGAAATCTGATGATTTTCATTACAAACGAACATTGGCATACTGCCATTACATATATCAGACTTTGGCAAAGCAAATCAAAGCAAATTTCACCTAATACTTACCTAATCCCATTAATTACATTGGAATAAGTAAAGCTTAACTTGTAAACTTAAACAAAGCTGATATGTCAACTCAATCACCACCTAATTACATCAAATATCAGCCTAACATAATTCCAATTGAACTAAATTACATTACATTAACTAAAGATTACAAAATGGATAAAATGACACAAGTTTGCACATGCAATAATAGCTCCTGCATGGCTCGATTGCATGGCCACCTTTTCTGCTGCATGAGCTGCTTCTTGGTGTTGCATGGGCTGCTTGGGAGGCCATATTCTAACACTCCTCCTTGGTCTCCATGCTGCTGACTCCTAGCTTCTTCCTCAGTTTAATGAACCTTGTTACATTGAGGGCCTTTGTGAAAATATCAACAATCTGATATTCAGAATTGCAATGAATCAGCTCCACCTCTCGAGCTTGTTCCATCTCCCTTACCACATGTAGCTTGATGTTAAAGTGCTTAGTTCTACCATGGAAGACAGGATTTTTTGCAATTGCAACAGCAGACTTGTTGTCACAAAAGATCTCTGTTATAGCCCCTTGATGCAGGTTCAAATCAGCTAGGATTTTTCTCAGCCAAATGGCATGATTAACAACATTTGTAGTAGCAACATACTCAGCTTTTGCTGTTGGCTGAGCCACCAGACTTTGCTTGTTTGAGCACCAGCAAAACATTGCTAAACCAAATATAAATGCATAACCAGAAGTGCTCTTCATGTCATCCTTTGATCCAGCCCAATCACTGTCTGTATATGTAACACCCCTAACCCGTATCCGACGTTGGATTAGGGTTACAAGGCATTACCGGACATAGCATTGATCATGATAGATATTTACTACATTTTTTTAGTACATATAATTCACTTAACCAACTAAAATTCAATCATGCTATACTACTTAAAGTATATGAACAAGTTATAATTTTAAAATTTAAACATATCAATAATAATAAATTTTTGTATTTGATCACAAATAGGCAAATAATATTGCAACCAACTCACATGCCTATCAAAATGAACCATTTACTAAGTCCCAATTTACTATCACATTTTAATCACATTATGAAATCAATCATTCAACATTTAAATAACAAACCGCCATTAAACATGTCATAGGTATATCTATTTGTTTTACTCATCACTAGTTAAATATAATTACATATCATACACCACTTTCAAACCTATCCATAAATCAAATTATACATTATAATTGAATCCATAATAAACCATAATCGAATCATGTTCAGTACATATATCTTCATACTAAAATACATCATACTTATATAAATACATACTAGTATTTCCCGAATGAACTTAAACCATATTCAATTTCATTGACTAATCGGACATATCAATTTGTTCCATTTATATGCTATCACCGTACCTATATATATATATATATATATCAAAACATTTACTACAGTATTAACTAACATAGCAACCCTACTTCACATACAAGTGAGCCATAGCAAAATTTCTAAAACCAACACATATATGACGTACATATTACTTAATTCATATATTAAAATTATAAATGTCATTTCATTCATAATATACTTAGCATTTTACCCATTTATTCAATCCTCATATCTTAAGACTTTATTACCTAGTATAAACCAAGTTTACCACATACACGTAACTTAAATATCTCATCCTAATGCAAGCTCAAATCATGATCCAATATAGTCAAATTCGAGCATAAAAATTAAACACATCAAGCACCCATTCCAAACACATAAAATCCTACTTAAGCAAGATAATCATGAATAAACCAATTTTAAACCAAACTGAACACAGGTATGGAAATTAAGCCATTTTCGCATGGCTATTTTTATATACATGATCAAAAATCAACCTAAAGATTCCATCTATGCTATACATGCCATAACCCCAAATTTAACTTAGTAAAATACCGAAAAACTGTCGATAGTGTGATAGGCTTCGTTGACGATCCCTAGCTCGTAACGTAAAACCAAAACCTATAAAATAGAGGTAAACAAAACACACACACAATAAGCTATTTAAGCTTAGTAAGTCATAAGCAATTTAACATTTAATTATATACAAAATTTATCTATTCAAACTAAATAAGCTATTATCAATCAAATACCCTTTTAATAAAATTTCATATAACAAAACATATAAATTATGCATAATTTCTACTTTGATCGAATACACTCTTAATCATTAGTATAATATACCATTTCTTTCCACAATACATACAAATCAATAGGCCGAATACTCACATAATCAAATATACCATCACGTAAATCATATTACATGTAACTTTATAATATCATTTTAAGTAGACTACTTACCTTAATTTCATATCTTAGTATGAATACATACCTGAGCATTTATATCTTGATTTACATTCGATCTTAACTTATCATTGCCCGTTGAGTCTCTTAAACATCATCAAAAGCACATTATTTCAAATCAATATCAATAAGTTTTACTATTCAATTCTTACTCATAAATTACTATTTTTTACCACTTTTCAAACTCATACACAAAACTCAACAACCACATAGGTTTCGTACGTACCTGTACCTCATCATACCTATCTATTACATTTCCCACGTCACCTTATTGATTAATACATATTATATCATACGATAATCTTTTATATTCAATGGATTCGCACACTTAGTGCCAAATGGATAATCGAAGCTATATATAGATATTGCACACACAGTGCCATATGAATACCCGAAGCTATATATATAGATATCGCACACACAGTGCTAAAACCTTGTAACGTATCGCACACTTAGTGCCGTCACATTAACATCTCGCACACTTAGTGCCAAATCCTTGTAACGTATCGCACACTTAGTGCCGCCACATTAACATCTCGCACACTTAGAGCCAAATCCTTGTAACGTATCGCACACTTAGTGCCGTCACATTTAACTTTTCGCACACTTAGTGCTATATTTCATACTATCATTTCCGTACATTTATTTCACATATTACAAATCAGCATATAAATCTCATGTTTATATATAATTAACAACACATATATGCTTATAAACTTACCTTGGACGTCGACGGACAGTAAAATCGGCTAATCGACTACTTTCGTTTTTCCCCGGTCCAAATCAGATTTCTTTGGTTCTTGATCTAAACATATTCAAATTAAACTTATTTAAACACCATTCCATTCAATTTAGTCTAAAAACACATAAATAGGCAAATTACCATTTTGCCCCTGACATTTCACACTTTTTACAATTTAGTCCCTATTGCACAAAACACAAAATACACAAATTTCACATTACCCATGCTTGGCCGAATATTACCTATGTTCATGCAAGTCCATAATTTTTATTTATTTCACATTTTAGTCCCTCAAAAATTTATTTTTGCAATTTGGTCCAAATTATTCAAATTCATCAAAAATTCAAAGACAAAACATGTTAATCTAAAACATATCTTCCATATTCTATCATTAAACAACAAAAATCACAAACTACCATCAATGGCATAACACAAAATCATCATCAATTTCAAAAATTCAAGCATGGGTTTTGTACATCTCGTAGCAACGATCTCAAAAACGTAAAAATTATCAAAAACCGAACAATAATTAACCTTGAATCAAGCTTCTTCAATGGCCGAATATAACTTTCTTTTTCTTTTTTCTTGTTTCGGTCAAAGGTTAAAAAGATGGTATAAAAAATGGCTTTCACTTTATGTTTTCTTTATTATATTATAACATTAATTTATATTATTATTAATTTTACTTTATAAAATTAACATATAAAAACATATACTAATATCATGTTGCCGTCCACTATGTATTAAAATGGCCTAATTGCAATATAAATCCTCCATATTAAAAAGACAACAATAATTAGGCACTTTCACAACTAACCATCAAATTTTCATTTTATGCGGTTAAGCCTTTTTATTAAATTAGACACTCAAATGACAAAATTAAAACACGGAAATTTCACACAAGCAAATTCGCACATAATAAACACAGAAAATAATTTTAAAATATTTTTTAGACTCGGATTTGTGGTCTCGAAACCACTATTTCGATTAGGGTCAAAATCAGACTGTTACAGTATAGCCTATCAACTTCATGTTTTCAACTTTGCTAAACTGCAATCCATAGCTCAAGTGCCTTTGATGTACCTGAGCACTCTTTTTGCTACTTGGAGATGCTGTTTGTTGCAGCAATGCATGAATCTCGATAGCATACTTACAGAAAACATGACATCTGGTCTAGTTGCTGTCAAATACAGTAGGCATCCCACTAGGCTTCTATAGGCAGATTCATCTACTCGATCATGGTCATCTTGGCTTGATAACTTCATTCCAACAGCCATAGGTGTGCTTGTTGACTTACTATTCTCCATAGAGAATGTCTTTAGGATCTTCATGGAAAATGTCTTTTGTCCCAAGAAAATTCTGCCTTCAGCTTGGTACACCTCCATTCCGAGAAAATAAGTCATAAGCCCCAAGTCAGACATTTCAAACATGTTCATCATTTTGGCTTTGAAGTCAGCCAAATCATTGTTGTCTCCTCCTATCACCAAGAGATCATCCACATAAAGAGACACAATGAGTTGTGTTTCAGCTTCTTTCTTCTTAACACACAATGTTGGCTCACTAGTACTCCTTTCAAATCCCAAACTGATCAGATAGCTGTCCATTCGAGCATACCAGGCTCTAGGATCTTGTTTTAGACCATACAAGGCATTTTTAAGCCTATACACCATATGTTCTTTGCCTAGTACAATAAAGCCTTGAGGCTGGTCAATGTAGATTTCTTCTTCAAGGAAGCCGTTGAGGAGAGCAGACTTCACATTAAGCTGGTGTATGCACCATTGCCTTTGTGCTGTCAAAGCAACCAACAATCTGATTGTATCAATTCTAGCTACTGGAGCAAAAGTTTCCATGTAGTCCAAACCATATCTCTGACTGAACCTTTTGACAACCAGCCTAGCCTTCTGACAACCAGCCTAGCCTTCAACTTGTTCAGACTCCCATCTGCATTTTGTTTGGCTCGATAGACCCATTTGACACCAATGGTCTTCCTATTTGTAGGCCTTTCAACCAGCTCCTATGTTTGGTTCTTTTCAATCATGTGCATTTCATCAGCCATTGCTTGCTTCCAGCCTTGGTGTGCTTCAGCCTCTTCAAAACGTGTTGGCTCTACTATGGCCACTTGTGCCCTTTCATAAATATCTGCCAAGGGCCTTGTTCCCCTAACAGGCTCATCATCAAAGTCCATTTCTGGACCAACTTGTTCAGGCTCAATCTGACCTGCTATGAGTTCTTCAGAAGTAGCCTCTGGCTGATTGTTCTCCCAGTTCCAGCATGCCTTCTCATTAAAGATCACATCTCTGCTCACTTGGATCTTTTTTATTGAAGGATCTAAGATCCTATAACCCTTCTTGATTGATTTGTAGCCTACTAGAACACCAGGTTGGGCCCTCTTTGACAGCTTGTCTCTCTTCACAGATGGCACTTGAGCATAGCATAGACAGCTAAAGACCTTTAAATGAGCCAATGATGGCTTGAACCCGAACCAAGCTTCAAAAGGTGTCTTGCGAGCTAAGGCTTTTGTTGAAAGTCTATTCTGAAGATAAACAACAGTATTGACTGCTTCAGCCCACATGGTTCTTGGCATGTTCTTCTCAAACAATAGGCACTTGGCCATATCTAGCAAGCTCCTATTCTTTCTTTCACTGACCCTATTTTGTTGAGGTGTATACACATTAGTCAGCTGATGTTTGATGCCAGCTTCAGTGCAAATAGCTTGAAACTGAGCTGAAGTGTACTCAGCTCCATTGTCTGACCTGATGGTCTTGTGCTTGCAACCTGTTTCTGTTTCAGCTTCAGCTTTGAACTTCAAGAACACCTGAGCCACTTCTGATTTTTACTTTAAGAAATAAATCCAGCAAAACCTTGAATAATCATCAATGAAGAGTATGAAGTACCTGTTTCCACTGAGTGATTCAGTCTTCATGAGATCGCACACATCAATGTGTACAAGTTGTAGCTTCTCTGAGGCTCTCCAGGCTTGATTCGAGAGAAATGACAATCTTGCTTGTTTCCCCAGCTGACATACCTCACAAACATCATTATGCTTCACTTAGTTGGTGAAATTTTCAACTAAATCTTCACTGATCATCTTGGCCATTGATCTGAAGTTTGCATGCCTAAGCCTTTGATGCCATAGCTTGGAGTCTTCAGCTGAAACTGTGTATGTTGAGTTTGTGTTGTTTGTCCAGTCAACAACAAAGCTTTTATCAGCCATAGTGACTAAGATAAGCTTAGATCCATGTGGATCACTGATTTGGCACTCATTGCCCTTGAACACCACTGTATAGCCTTTGTCTAGCAACTGAGCTATGCTGAGCAGAATTCTGTCAATCTCAGGCACTAGCAACACATTAGAAACTAGTTTGTTGCCTGATGGAGTGCTTATCAGCACATCACCTTTACCTTCTGCCTTGATAAAATGACCATTTCCAACTTTAACCTTGGCTTTAAAGCTTCTATCAATTGACTTGAAAATGGCAGCATCTGGTGTCATATGGTTGGTGCAGCCACTGTCCAAGAGCCACCCTTTGGTAACCTTTTCTTTTGCAGCTGAGCATGATACTGCAAAGACCTGCTCCTCATGGTCACTACCTTCTTCAGCTACTCAAACTTCAGCCTTTGGATGTTGATGTTGAGCCTGTCTCAGTTTGCCTTTGTTCTTGCAAACCCTTTCAACATGGTCCTTCTTCTTGCAATATTGATTTGTTGTATCTGGCGTAAACCAATAGTTTGCTTCTGGATGGCCTGGTCTTTTGCAATGCTTGCATGGTTGGCCCGTTCTTCTAGTAGCATCTGACTTTGTCTTGTCTTTCCAAGCCTTCTTGCCTTTGTAGGCAGTGGTGCTCGAGGCTGGTTTTGTTTTGGCTTAGAAGGCACCTTCTTGGTGCTCCTCCAGTCTACTGGCCCTTCTTTGCTCTTGAGCATACAAAGCATTAATGAGCTCTGTTAAGGAGATGCTGGCCAAGTCTCTCGAATCCTCAAGGGATGAGATTTTTGCTTCATATCTCTCAGGCAGTGTTGAGAGCACCTTCTCCACGATTCTTGCCTCACTGAACTATTCTCCTAGGAGCCTTATGATGTTGACCACAGCCATGATCCTATCTGAGTATTGCTTCACTGTCTCTTCTTCCTTTATTTTGAGATTTTTAAAATCTCTTCTCAAGTTCAGCAACTGCTGCTGCCTTGTCCTCTCACTGCCTTGGAACTCCTCCTTGAGCTTGTCCCAGGCTTGTTTTGGAGTCTCACAAGCCATAGTTCTACTGAAGATTACATCAGACACACAATTCTGAATGCATGACATGGCCATGCACCTCTTTGTTCTCTCATCAGCATGTTTTCTAATCTGAGCCACTGTGGGATTGGCTTTAAGTAGAGCTGCCTCGACATCTGAGGTCACAACTTCCCACAGATCAAAGGCCTGTAGGTATGTCTTCATCTTAACCGCCTATATGTGAAACCCTTCACCACTGAAAACTGGTGGTACTGTTGGAGAAAAGTTTGCAGCCATTCAATTTCAAGTTTAACAACAACAAGTCCTCAAGACAAAAGCTCTAGATACCAATTGTTGGTGTTTTGGCAAGGCTGAGCAGCAAGCTTGTGCAACAAGGCTCTTTTCTTGATGAAGAAACACGACAAAAATTTGCTAGGAAAATAAGAAAAGCAACGAAAAGCAAGAAAAATGGAGCTTAAGTTGCATGAAATCTGATGATTTTCATTACAAACCAACATTGGCATACTGCCATTACATATATCAGACTTTGACAAAGCAAACCAAAGCAAATTTCACCTAATACTTACCTAATCCCACTAATTACATTGGAATAAGTAAAGCTTAACTTGTAAACTTAAACAAAGCTAATATGTCAGCTCAATCACCACCTAATTACATCAAATATTAGCCTACCATAATTCCAAATGAACTAAATTACATTACATTAACTAAAAATTACAAAATAGATAAAATGACACAAGTTTGCACATGCAATAATAGCTCCTGCATGGCTCGATTGCATGGCCACGTTTTCTGTTGCATGAGCTACTTCTTGGTACTACATGGGCTGCATGGGAGGCCATATTCTAACAGTCCCGTACACTCTGGGTGCTTGTGGACGACATTTATCTTGAATTATCAGACTGTATTGTAGACATCTAAGCCGTAGCATTGATTATAAATATAATGGAAATGAAAGCAAAAAGGAGTTATCAATAGTGCCATAACCCATAAGCTTTAGATTTATTTGGCTCTAAAAAGTAAAGCACGCCTGAAGGCGGCCCCGCTGTGAGAATTTTGAGACTGACCGGCATTCTAGTAGGGAATCTAACTCTCTATTCTTGTCTCATTCTATCTGCATAAGCAAATCATAGAATGCTTGTCGCCCTCTTAGTCGGGGTGAACTCGCAATTCGTAAGAAATACCTCCGCCGTGCCTTTCCTTGATCTGAAGTGGAGCTATGCTTGTTCTCTCTAGATTGTGAGTCGGTAACATTATTATTAATACGCTCATCATCAGAATGGCGCACTTGTGTCGCAATCTATTAAAGAATCCTCATGCTCATTGTTTCTTCTATTTTCTATTTTTTCGTCTAATATTGAAGCTTCTTCCATGGATGAGGCATTAATGTTATTCTCATTAGTGCTTGAACAAGGATTTGTCCTGCTAGCGTCTGAACCCCTACTTTGGCCTTGGTATGAGCGGTGTAGCCTAGCCTCTCATATTTGAACAAGGGACGAAGCACCAAGATTGTGTTTAACCATGGCATTCTCTAATGGAGTGGACAAGTTTGATGCCATGGGTGAGGCAGTGTTTGAATTTGTAGGAACTAATAATTGGCCCGCAACTTCATTTACTACATGTTTGTCGATGGTCACATCTTGAGCCTGCCTAGTGATTGATCGAAATCAGAGCTTTAAAATTTATAGAGAATGTGATCGAACCTAGAGACTAACTCTGACAACGATTAAAGGCAAGTGTACCTATCGAACAGTAGTATAGCTTAGGCAAGACCGGGTTGTCGAACCCAAAGGAACTAAAAGTACTAATACTAACTTTCTTTTTATTATTTAGCCTGAAATAAAGTGAAGTTACTTTAATCTAAATTAACGACTACTAAGCTAAAGACACAAAGACAAAAAGAACGAATTGGAAATAACTTTGAAGAAAAACTCAATTGATCACGACGATACCCTTAGGAAGAATCCACCTAGACTTCACTTGTTATTTAACACTGAACCATACGATTTATTCACTTAGTTTGATTCGTATGACTCCCTAACGTATATTAAACCCTTTCTCGCGAATAACGTCTAACCCTAGGTTAGTGGAACTCTCATTGTCTTATAATAACCCCCTAGAATAGCAGTAAATCAATCTATGGATTCCAATATTAGGGTTCACCCTAATCCGACAAAATCTCATCACCTTATCTCTAGGCGCGCGATCAACTCCGCTTAATTATAATTGATCTACTCTTAGGCAGGGTCTATTCCTCCTCCACCTAAGTACATCAGATTTGGATTAAGCATGCATAATTAAGAACAAACTAAGTATTTATCATATAATTCAGAAAACAATAACAAGATTCATCTAGGTTTCATCCCCTTCAGGTATCTGAGGGGTTTAATTCATAATGAATAAAGAAAAGATCTCAAGAGAAAAGATAAAACAAAACATAAGAAATCCCTAAAACTCCCTGAAGGAATTGAAGGAGAGATCCGCCGTCTTGAGTAGAATTCCGGCTTCTTGGGATGGATCAACTGGCTAACTTCGAGTGATTCCCTCAATTCTGACCTTTCTGGCTTGGCTCCTTGGCCTAGCTCGACGCCCTTTCAAAGATGGTACTTAGGGGATATTTATAGGCTTTTGGAATGTGATTCTTTCTCCCCAAGTATCCTTTTCCGACTAAAATTGTCTAAAGCCCCGACAGGGGCACGGCCATGTCACACGCCCGTGTGACTCGTCTTCAGGCCGTGTTTGGATTTCTAAGTTGAGGCACGGCCGTGTAAATCGGGGGAGAGGTCGTGTTCCTGATGTTCATCAAGGAAGGGCCGTGTGGACTTTGGGCCAGGTCGTGTGGACTTTGTGATATGGCCTATTTACTCTGTTTTGGGCTCGTTTTGTGTTCTTTTCATCCTCGGGTGCTTTCCTGAGTATAAGACATGAAAAGAAAGGATTAAGAGCACCTTTTTACATGAATCAAGGGATAAATCATTCAGAAGTAAGCTAAATGTGGGATTAAAATATGTTATAATTACGCTTTATCAAATACCCCCACACTTAAGCTTTTGCTTGTCCTCAAGCAAAATTCTCAACTTACAATTAAAACGAACTTTCCATAATTCATAACTCCTATCAACAATGCCTCATCATAATTCACAGATAATTTATTCATGGATAATTCAACGCAAAGAGTACTAAAGATTCAAACACGATAAGTTATACATTTGTAGTACGAAAATATAGGTGTTTCCCTTCATCTAAATAATTACCTTTGGTTCAAAATCGACAAGGATTGATATCCTCACAAAAGATTCACTCAAACCACTCTTTAAGTGTTTAAGGTTCAAGAAAAAGCACTCATAAGTCAAACCTGAAAAGCTAAACCCATAGGCTTGCTTGAAAATCAAATCTCCACCACTTTAAAATGAGATGATAAACAGATCAAAAGGTCTTCGTTAGGGTTGTAACGGGGCTAGGGTTAAATGTGAGGATAAAGGCTGAAATTAGAAGGTTAGAATCGAGATTGAATTGGCAAGTACCTACCTAAAAATTACCGAAATAATAATTACATCAACTGAAAAGTAATAAACCAACTAATACGAGCTTTTTCTTTTGAAAATTTGACTTTAGCTGTATAAGCTCTCTACTAATACTGAATATGCTTCGATTTTTTTTTAAGAACAAACTAATGATAAATTGAACTACTAAAAAGATATAATTAGGTAACTAATCAAATCAAGTCTCGATATAAGGGTAGTCAAAAGGAATGGTGATAACAAATACAAAAGGGGTTTTGCGTTAATATTAGCTGGCGAGTCAATAAAAAGGGTTGTTAGGATCAACGGGGTTCACTAGGGGTTAATTGTGAAGGTAGATTTTTTAAGTGCCTTCATCATCTCTGTATATCAACTCAATGGTGTGGTCTCAACATGTATAAATGAGGCAAGTTCTAGAATAAAAGTTCAAAGTTGACACACTCATAATCAAAAAGTGAGCATGAAAAAGAATATATGCTCTATAAGGCTCAAAATCTCACAAAAATTATGGGTGTTTTTGATATCAACCTTGTAAATTTCAAATTTCAAAGTAATATTCAAATTCAGGTTAACAACCTAGCAAAAATTTTAGATTTTGAAAATTATTTATCATGCTTGATTCTCTAGTATCTTAAAATTTCAATTATCAATGCACAATTATCAGTGACTTATTCAAAAACATGTCAATAAAATTCATAAATCATAAGAAAATTTATCCTAATTAGTAATATGAGAAGATTGATTATGAACAAGACTAAATTCAGGGATTTCAGAATAATGAAAAAAGTTTGGCCAAATATGAGAATAATGCAAAAAGTTAGGCACATTTTTCAAATAAATATTCACCCCCCACACTTAAGATGTACATTGCCCTCAATGTACAAAGATAGATAATATTATTTGATGGATAAATCAAAAGAGAAGGGGAAAGTGTACTCCCTGAATTATGGATGAGTTCCCGGAGTTGGAAGTGGATAGGGTGGTGGTTGCTACCGAGCTCTGCGCTAGATGAAGAAATTGGGGAGCTCGTGAAGAATTAGCCAGGGGTTATTAAGACATAATTAAAATAAACTAAATAAATATATAAGGACAAGAAAAATAAAGAGAAGGAGACTAAGAAGGAAAAGAAAAATAAAAGAAAAGAAGAATGGACCGAAAAGTCCTTATTGAAGGATGGTTAGCAAGGTGGGTGTGACCTCTAGGGCTGCGGAGGTGATGGCGGTGGCGGAAGTGGCGTGGTTATCGTGGTGGTCGGTGTGATTCCCAAGCAGCCTGGCGAACCTGACACTCAGAAACTAAGATAAGATAGACTAAATTTTGCAGAAGAGAAGTAAAGATAAGGAAAATAAAGAAAACGAGAAAAAAAAAGTAAAAACTAAATGGCCTCAAATATCCTTGGCTTGTTGTTAGAATGAAGCGGCTGTCATGAACTTATGTGTAAGGTCTCTTTTGAGGAGACTGTGGTTGGCCTTCTTACGCTTCTTCGACATGATATGAAATGGCTCAAGGATCTAGAGTTTTAGTAGAATGAGTTAAAAGTCTGGTAAGGAGAAGAGGGAAAAGAAAAGAAAGAAGAAAATAGATGGAGAGAAGGGGAAGGGCTGTGGGGTTTAAATAGGAGTTCAAATCTGCCACGTTCACATGCCTACGGTCCAAGGGCGTATCGATTTACATGGCCATCTCGCACGGCCGTGTGTCTATGCGTGTTGTTTCACCATGCCTGTTTTTCAGCCAACCACGCCTGTGCCTGGGAAGTTAATATGTCAACACGGTTGAAAGGCACGGACGTGTCTTGCCCGTAGTTGGCAAGTTAGTAGCTTCACACGGTCGTAGGGCACGGCCGTGCTACTTTTGTGGAGCCCGTGGGGGAAATGGTTAGATCTGTGATGTCAAAAAGTGGTTGGGACTGAATCGCACGGCCTCTGATAAGTCAGTACGGAGATTCTAGTGCTCCACACGGTCACGACCACGGCTGTGTGTAAGACTGTGTGGTCTGGAAATCTGCACTTTTGTGTTAGTGTAAAGCGGAATTTTAAGAAAAGAAAGAAGGAAAGAAAAGAAACTGAAAAAAAATTTGAAAGTAAATAGTGTTAGTGCTCGGGTTAAAAATTTATAAAAGAATGATCAAACCTGGAGACTAACTCTGACAACGATTAAAGGCAAGTGTACCTATCGAACAGTAGTATAGCTTAGGCAAGACCAGATTATCGAACCCAAAGGAACTAAAAGTACTAATACTCACTTTCTTCCTATTATTTAGCTTTAAAATAGAGTGAAGATTGCTTTAAACTAAATTGTCGAAGACTTAAACTAAGGACACAAAGACAAGAAGAATGAATTGGAAAATAACTTGAAGAAAAACTCAGTTTATTGTGACGATACCCTCAGGAAGAATCCACCTAGACTTCTCTTGTTACCTAACCCTAATTTATACGATTTCTTTACTTAGCTTGATCCGTAGGACTCCCTAACCTATATTAAACCCTCTCTCAAGGCGAATAACGTCTAACCCTAGGTTAATTAGTGGAACTCTCGTTCGCTTATAATAACCCCCTAGGATAGTAGTAAATCGATCAATGGACTCCCATATTAGGTTTCACCCTAATCCGGTAAAATCTCGTAACCCTATCTCTAGGCGTTCGATCAACTCCGCTTAATTATGTTAGATCTACTCTTAGGCAGGGTCTATTCCTCCTCCACCTAAGCACATCGGATATGGATTAAGCAACATAATTAAGAACAAACTAAGTAATTCATCATATAATTTTAAAAATCAAATAACAAAATCCTTCTAGGTTTCATCCCCTTCAGGTATCTGAGGGGTTTAGTTCATAATGAATAAAGAAAACATTGCAAGAATAAAGATAAAACAAAACTTAAAAAATCCCTAAAACCCCCTGAAGGAATTGAAGGAGAATTCTGCCGTCTTGAGTATAACTCCGACTTCTTGGGACGGATCAACTGGCTATCCTCGCGTTATTCCCTAACTCTGACCTTCTCAGCTTGGCTCATTGGCCTAGCTTTCGATCCTTTTCAAAGGTGGTACTTAGGGGATATATTGTCACACCCTAACCCGTATTAGGAATACAATGCATTACCAATCTACATACCGACTCAAAAAGGATATTAGCACGCATTTTAGTCAACTATTTCGAATTCATTGCTAAGCATACATCAATTTCATTCTACTTATTTTCATATATATATAAACATTTTAACGCATGAATAACCACGTTATACATATAGGAGACTAACGCAACTAGTTTGAGAAATTCAACTTAACTTAACCTATAATACCATTGTTGCATACCATGATGAGCCATTTATTAAATTATACCAACATCGCATTCGGCACCCCTTAACAAAAATATGAACCTTAGATCTTTCAATCCACCTTTTCATAATTCACATACAATACATAGAAATTATACTTTCATATTAAGCAATCATCAAGGCTGAATTCATTCAAGACCAAAGTCACCATAAATTAGCCATTTTCGTATGGCATAGATATACATTCCATCCATCTAAGATCGGTTTCAAGGTATCTTAGCCCATACATGCCATAATAATCGAAATTTGTCATTTCAAAAGTGTACCAAAAGGGATGATAGTATGGTGAGCTTCTGGGATGATCTCCTAGCGCAAGCCAAGCTTCCAAAAGAGAAAACTACAATTACAAAACCACCAAATATAATGTAAGCCTCCCTAGCTTAGTATGATTAAGCAATTCATACATTTATAAAAAAATAAACCCATGTAATACTTCATTTTTAACATGTTAATAATAATATCCCTACCAATCCTCACTATTAAATGAGGTACTTCAAAGAAACATATCCACCATACACATTTATAATAACTTCATCAACTCATCGTTTCATAATTTACAATTTAGCACACCTATCCTAAGATCTCGAATTCCCCTACTTACGTACCAACCATTTAAGTCCCAGGATAATAGGTAATACACGTACCTTTAGTAGATATTTCCTTTCCTGTCTCAACTGCTCGAATATAACACGTGACCATATATTTGTATATATATATATATATATGTATCCACATACTTAATATCATAGTTGATAAAATTTAGCTATCGAATTTCTTACCTGTACAATTAGTAATACGATTCAGTAACGTGTCGCTCACATAGAGCTGTTACTTACACCTCCCGTAACGTATCGCTCACATAGAGCCGTTACTTAAATCTCTCGTAACGTATCGCTCACATAGAGCCATTACTTAATATAACCCGTAACGTATCGCTCACATAGAGTCGTTACATAATCATACACACACATAGTTCTTAATATAATTTATCATTCATTCGAATATAAAGTTTCATACACAAAGCCAATCTATCACATTTTCTCCCATGGACATATTCCTATATGAACAATATTCATACTTTAGCAATCCAATTCTATATTGCATTCGGTTTAAGCAATACCAAAACACTCACAAACCCTTTTTAAATCTATATTGCTCATCTATTTCACTATTATGCATATTTAAAGGTATCAACATCATATGAATACACATTTATACCGTTGCCTTAATTATCCATACATTCGGCTAAACACACCAAAACCATACTTACATTCGGTTAGGTCCATTTTATACACTCACAACTATTCAAATTAAAGCCTACAAGAAGGTATAAAATTCCATTTAAATTAATTGCTTAAATCATACCTCAAAAAGCGATGATTCAAGGTTTTCCGGCTAGTCGTTTAGTTTCGTCTTTCCCCAATCTAAACCCGGTTCTTTAGGATCTTGATCTAGAACATCAAATTGAACCCTTTTCAATTACATTTCTATTCAATTAAATACAAATATAGAAATTATGCAATTTATTTACCCTTGACCTTTACAACCTATTCAATTTAATCTCTAATGCACCACAATACAAAATATAACTAATTGAGATTTCTCCTCAATGGCCGAATGGTCACTAAGTCCCTACCAGTCTCCATAAACCTTCCTTCTAACATTTTAACCCTTCCACTATTTAATTTATGCAATTAACTCTTATTACTTAATTCAACTAATAACCACATCAAAATATAAACGCTTATCCATGGTCCATTTTACTATTTCACTATATATGTATACATAACCAACAATTTAAGAAATAAACAACCTCATATATAGTCATTTCAACATTCAGCCGAATGTAAGGGCACTTTCATGCTCAACTTGAACAACCTACCTATCATTCATGCAAGCTTAAATTTCTACTCCCCAATTCATCTAAATTTTCTATCCCTATTCATCTCATATTCATTAGCACAACAAGCCATAATTATTTCCCAATGACCGAAGCTCAACATGCCTAAATTTAAAATTTCCAACATGCTTTCGGTAATATACCAAGTAACCATTTCATTTACAAATAGATTTTCCAATTTGAAATTCAATTACTCACCTTATCAACACATGCAAGGCCGAATGAGGGAGGAAGAAAATTTTCTTTCCTTTGATGGAGATTTCGGTGAAGAAGATGAAGAAAAGGAAAGAGAAATGGTTTTCTTATCTTTATTTTGTTATAATCACATAACTCATATTATCATATTCATAAAATATGATATTAATATTATAAAATATTAAAAGAAACCTTCCCCCCATCATAATTGCCGTCCACTCACAAGAAAAGTGGGAATTTGACATGCAAGCCCTTGCATTAAAAGAAACAATTCAATTACCTTTTTAATTTCATGCACAGTACTTTTACTACTTATCTATTCAATCCTTTCGTTAAATTAAGCACACCAACGGACAAATTAACTCGCCAAATTTTTAACACATGCTCTATCATAGATCATAAACTCAATATAAAATATTAAAATATTCTACTGATGTAGATTCGTGGTTCCGAAACCACTGATTCGATTAGGGTCAAAAATTGGGCTGTTACATATATATAGGCTCCTTGGAATGCGATTCTTTCTCCCTAAGTATCCTTTTTCGACTGAAATTGCTCTTTCCAGTGACAGAGGCACAGTCGTGGCACATGCCCGTGTATATCGAGACCAGAACGTGTTCGGATTTCTAATTTGAGGCACGGCTGTGTGTGACGGAGTTGAGGCCGTGCTCTAGGTGATCGTTGAGGCACGGTCGTGTGGGCTTTGGGCCAGGCCGTGTCAATTTCGTGCTAAGGCCCATTTACTCCATTTTGGGACCGATTTGTGTTCTTTTCATCCTCGGGTGCTTTCCTAGGTATAAGACATGAAAAGAAAGGATTACAAGCACCTTTTTATAAAAATCAAGGAATAAATCATCAAAAAGCATATTAAATATGGGATTAAAATATGTTACTTTTACGATTTATCAAATACCTCCACACTTAAGCTTTTGCTTGTCCTCAAGCAAAATTCTCTACTTACAATTAAAACGAACTTTCCATGATTCATAAGTCCTATCAACAATGCCTTATCACAATTCATAGATAATTCATACATGGATTATTCAATTCAAAGAGTCCTAAAGATTCAAACGAGATAAGTCATGATTTTGTACCTTGAAAACATAGGTGTCTCCCCTCTTTTAAATAACTACCTTTTTAAATTCAAAACTGACAAGGATAGATATCCTCGCTAAAGATTCACTCAAATCATTCTAAAGTGTTTAAGGTTCAGGAAAATATCGCTCCTAAGTCGAACCTGAAAAGTTAATCCCATAGGCTTCCCTGAAAATCAAATCTCCACCACTGTAATATGAGATGACAAACAGATCAAAAGGTCTTTGTTAGGGTTGTAACGGGGCTAGGGTAAAAGGTGTGGTCTCAGGCTGAAATTAGAGGGTTAGAATCGAGATTGAATTGATACGTACCTTCCTAAAGCTTACTGAACCTTTACTAATTGAAAAGTAATAATCCTACTAATACGAGCTTTTCTTTTGAAAAAAGTCCTTGATTATGTAAGCTCTCTTTTTATACTACTAAATATTGAATAACTTGGATTTTTTTTAAGAACAAACTAAGTAGTACATGATAAATTTAACTTATCAGAATAATAAACTTTGGTAACTAATCAAATCAAGTCTCGATTAAGGGGTAGTCAAAAGAAAGGGTGATAACAAATATAAAGGCTTTGGGTTAATATTAGTAGGTGAGTCAATAAAAATGGTTTATTAGGATCAACGGGGTTCACTAGGGGTTAATTGTAAAGGTAGGCTATTTAGTGAAGTGAGTGGGTTAAAACCTAGGTGCCTCTATCATCTCTGTATATCAAATCATAACTGTGGTCTCAACATGTATAAATGAGGCAAGTTCTAAAATAACAGTTCATAGTTGACACACTCATAATCAAAGAATGAGCACGAAAAAGAATGTATGCTCTATAAGGTTCAAATACTCACAAAAATTATGGGTGTTTTGAGATCATCCTTGTAAATTTCGAATTTCAAAGTAGTATTTAAATTTAGGTCAACAACCTAGCAATATTTTAATTCCTGAAAAATAGACTTATCATGCTCGATTCTTTAGTATTCCTTAAATTAAACATCAATGTACAATTAACTATGACTTATTCTAAAACATGTCAATAATCATTACAAATCATCAGAAATTTCATCCTAATTAGTAATATGACAACTTTGCATAAAAGTAAGACTAAACCAAGGATTTGAGAATAATGAAAAAAAAGTTTGGCACTGTTATTCCACTTTTACCCTCAGGGACTTGAGAATAATGAAAAAAGTTAGGCATTTTTACCCCTCCACACTTAAGATGTACATTGTCCTCAATGTACAAAGATAGATAATGATAATTAGTGAGCAATCAGAAAGATAGGATGGGAAAGTGTCACTTCCTGGATTTACTGACGAGATCCTTGAGGATGTGGACAGTGTATGGCATCAGGTGACTTTTTGCATTTCGCCTAATTGTGCTTTCGTGTAGGTGGAATATATGATTTATTCTGCAAAGTCACTTGTTAATGATCTTTTCGATGAAAAAGATATCTTGTTAGGGATGCTTGAATAATTGGATAGCCAATGATAAAAGTTTGCAATAATAATAAAAGTTCAAATTAAATAACATGAGATAAAGTCTTAAAAATGAAAAAAAATAAAATTAAAGAAAATGAATTGAAAGGACTCAGAAGTCCTCATCGTTGGTTGGATTCGGTGGTGGTGCTGATGATGAAATGTGGAGGTGTTGGCATATTTGTTGGAGCGTCACCTCTAATCCGTCAAAGCGCCGAGCGTTTTTAGCGAAATGCATCTCGAACTGATCAAGTCGAGCAGAGATATCTGCTAATGATGTTGCTGCTCGGTATGGATGTTGACTCGGGTTTGGTGCCTCCTCTGATGGTGGGACATCGTTAGGAATGTCTTCGTCCTCTTCCTCATTGGTTGGTGTCTTTAGTCGGTACTGATGGGGATCGGTCCCTCGACGTTGTTTGATCATCCTCATATGTAGCATCGTCTGGATGCCTTGAGGAACCATGTTGCCCATCAGTGTGAGGGAGGTGATCTGATCGTCGGTGTTGAGGAGGTTGAAGTGCCGAGCTAGCCTTGTAATGTATGGCGCCATTGACAAAATCCCCTTTCTATGTTGCTCTGTCTGATGTTGAATTGCACATGCGATAAAATACGCCAAGTCGAACAATAGGAAGTAGACGTCTTGCTTGTTTACGATGCCAGTGCTCTTTCTGCGACCTGTGATGGTATGCACGAGAATGGCATGAATATACTTTAGGGCGAGGGGTAGTGCCGTCGCCTTAGAGCGACTGGGGTCGTAGTTGGATGTAGTGGGGCGTAGGGTGCGCCAACATTTGAGTGGAGTGCAGTGGAACTCATGGTTTAATCCGGCAAGTGGGTATTTTGCTATGAACTCTGGCGTGTAAAGTCCGAGAGCCGCGCCGAATTATGGTACACTTAATCGACGCACTGAGCCCCCTAGACAAAATTGAATAGCACCTGGGTCGTCGAACTGAGTCGTCACTGAGCCCCCTAAAGAAGTGCTTTAATGTCAGTTTCGAGCCCAACTTGTCGCACTGCGTTCTAGTTGATGCGTTTACCGGTGCCTATGGGTCTATCCCGGATTGCTTTGTACCTTTCATCTTGAGTTGCTTGGGGGAATCAGAGAAATGGGTGCCGAGTTTCGGTGGAGGCACTTGCGGATGATGATCCGGGCCCCTTTCTTTTCTTGCTTGGGACGGATCGTTTGATTCGTGACGACGACATGGTACCTGAAAAATGATCAGTTAATAAAAAGGAACAAGTTCCTTAATCAAAATTATGACAAGTGTATCTCATATCATCTATAAATTTCATTCGATATCAGTGATTCTTTTGTTCAAGAAAATTGGTAAATTTTATGTCTAATAACAGAATCAATCATCAACCAAAATCAAAGTATTCATGAATGTTGTGAGAACAATCACTAACTAAAAATCAAGGCTAATTTTAAACAAAAATGAAAAAAAAATAAAGCTATAATCAACGGATTATGGGTATTTAAACAAAAATAAATCATGCTTTTCAAAACTAAATCTACCAAAATCTGAAAATGCCATCAAAGATTATGTCAAGAAAATGGAACTAGGGATGGGGGAGACGATCAGCACGGGCGAAGCATGGTGGTGGCGTGGGTTTCTGTGGTGCGAACATGACAGTGGCGTGGGCGTGGGGCTTGGTAGCATGGCTGTGGTGCGGCCGTGTCAGAGGTTTTGGTTGGTTTTTGGAAGAAAAAGGGCGAGAGGAGGCGGTTTTAAGGGAAGGGGAGTGGTTGTGCGGCCATATTTGGGGAGAAAGGGGTTTAAATCTGATTTTAGGGTTTGTTTTTGGGGAAGATGACGGTTAGATTTTATTTATAGGGGAAGGGGCACGGTCCTTTGACATGCCCGTGCAATTTTCAAATTGCCCGTGTTTTTCGCGTTTTTCAGGATTGGGCGCATTCAGGTTTCGTGGCACGATCGTGTGTCTTTTTGGTACGCCCGTGCTCGATAAGGCAAACTGTTGGCACGGTGAGGTCACACGGGCGTGTCTTACCCGTGTTCGACAAGTCAGTAGCTTCGCACGAGTTGAAGGCACGGGCGTGGTCTCCCCGTGGTGTGGAAGTCAGTAGCTTCACATGGTTAAGTCACACGGGCTGTGTTCTACCCGTGGTGTGCAAGTCAGTAGCATCGCACGGTTTCGAGGCACGGGCGTGTTCTAGTATCGCAGCCCGTATTGACGATAGAAATTTTTCCCTGTTTGGGCACGACACGTGGGTCATCCCCTGTTTTGTACACGGTCATTGACATGCCCGTGTTCAAGGCCGTGTTTAAAATCCTGCATTTTCTGTTCGACTATTTTAGGGTAGTGTTAGAAAAATAAGAAAAAATAAAAACAATGTTAGTGGGTTAGTGCTCGGGTTGCCTACCGAGAAGCGCTCATTTATAGTCTTAAGCTAGACTCTCCCTATTTTCAGTTCTAAAGGAAGGCTCCTGGAGCATAAGCTCCTCTCTCATATCTCCAAAATTTGCACCAATATAAATTTTGAGTCGGTGACCATTTACCTTGAATGTGCCTTTAGTGGGATGAGTTACCTCGATGGTGCCATATGGAAATATTGTTTTGATCATTAATGGGCCTGACCATCTTGATTTCAACTTTCCCAGGAATAGATTAAGCCTTGAGTTGTACAGTAAGACTAAGTCTCCTACTTCGAATTGCCTTGATCTCTTGAGACGAGCATCGTGGCGTCGCTTTGTTGCTTCATTGTACAGTTTTGAGTTCTCATAGGCTTCCGTTCTCCACTCGTCTAGCTCGTACATTTGCATCATTCTCCTCTTTCCTGCAATTTTGAGGTCAGTATTCAAAAATTTTATTGCCCAAAAAGCTTTGTGTTCTAATTCGAACGGTAAATGACAGCTTTTCCCGTATACAAGTTTGTAGGGGGATGTCCCTAAAGGTGTTTTAAATGCTGTTCTATAGGCCCATAAAGCATCATCTACTTTAACTGCCCAATCTTTTCTATTTGATTCAACCGTTTTTTCTAGAATGCGCTTGAGTTCTCGGTTTGCTACCTCAACTTGCCCACTGGTTTGAGGATGATATGGGGTTGCTGTCCTGTGGTATACTCCATATTTTTTTAAAACTTTTTCAAATTAAGTATTGCAGAAGTGAGTACCCCTATCACTAATAATTGCCCTGGGTGTCCCAAATCGGGAAAACAGTTTCTTGAGAAACTTGACTACTACTCTAGCGTCATTGGTAGGTAGAGCTTCTGCTTCTACCCATTTTGACATGTAATCAACTGCCACTAGAATATACTTGTTTCCAAACGAACTAGGGAATCGCCCCATGAAATCAATACCCCATACATAAAATAATTCACATGATAGCATATATGTTTGAGGCATTTCATCACGTTTAGAAATATTACCTATCCGTTGGCATCTATCACACGAGGTAACATACCTGTTGGCGTCCTTAAATAGAGTGGGCCAGTAAAAACCTGATTCGAGAATTTTGTGTGCTGCCTTAATACCATTGTAGTGTCCTCCTAATGGTCCTGAATGGCAATGCTCCAAGATTTTGCTTGCTTCTGTCTTTGTAACGCATCTTTGAATTACCTGATCTGCACATATGCGGAAAAGAAAGGGATCTTCCCAAAAATAATTTTTCACATCAGCAAAGAATCGCTTCTTTTGGTGGTGTGTTAATTTTCTTGGCAAAACGTTAGCTGCTAAATAATTCGCAATATTTGCAAACCATGGCACTTCAGAATGTGTTATAGAAAGAGTTGCTCTTCGGGAAACGAGTCATTTATTTCACTTTCGTCTAGCTCTTTGGTGTGTGGATTTTCAAGTCTAGAAAGGTGATCTGCTGCAAGGTTCTCGGCTCCCTTCTTATCTTGTATTTCCAAGTCGAATTCCTGTAAGAGTAAAATCCATCATATGAGTCTAGGTTTTGCATCAGGTTTGGTTAAAAGATAACGAAGAGCTGAATGGTCAGTGAAAACGACAACTTTGGATAATATTAGATACTGTCTAAATTTACCAAAAGCAAAAACTACAGCTAGCAATTCTTTTTCTATGGTAGTGTAATGTTCTTGTGCGGGTGTTAATGTTCTGCTAGCGTAGTAAATTGGCTGAAAATGCTAGTCTCTTCGTTGTCCCAAAACTGCACCTACTGCAAAATCACTTGCATCACACATTAGTTCAAAGGGTAAGTTCCAATCAGGTGCAATTATAATCGGTGCATTTATTAATTTATCCTTAAGGATATTAAATGCATCTAAACATTCACGATTGAAATCAAAAGGAACATATTTTTCTAGCAATTTTGTCAAAGGCTTAGCTATTTTAGAAAAATCTTTAATAAATCTTCTATAGAACCCTGCATGTCCTAAAAAGCTTCTAATAGCCTTAACAAAACTAGGGGGAGGTAGTTTTTCTATGGCTTCAACCTTCACTTTATCTACCTCAATCCCTTTACTAGAAATCTTATGCCCTAACCCAATTCCTTCTCTAACCATAAAGTGACATTTTTCGCAACTTAAGACAAGGTTTGTTTCCTCACATCTCATTAGATCTCGTTTTAATTTTTAAGGCAAAGATGGAAAGAATTACCGAATACCGAAAAATTATCCATAAATACCTCCATGATGTCTTCCACGAGTTCGTCAAAGATTGCCAACATGCAACGCTGAAAAGTAGCAGGAGAATTACATAATCCGAATTCTACGATAAGCAAATGTACCGTATGGGCATGTGAATGTCGTCTTTTCTTGATCTTCAGGAGCTATGGGGATTTGGAAGTAACTGGAGAGTCCGTCCAAAAAGCAGTAGTACATATGCCCGGATAATCTTTCCAACATTTGATATATGAAGGGTAGAGGGAAGTGATCTTTTCTGGTGGCGTCATTCAGCTTTCTATAGTCTATACAGACTCTCCAACCTGTAACTGTTCTTGTGGGAATTAGCTCATTCTTTTCATTGGGCACTACCGTCATTCCTCCTTTCTTTGGAACTACTTGCACAGGACTTACCTAAGGGCTGTCAGAAATCGGATAAATTATTCCTGCATCTAGAAGTTTAATTACCTCAGCTTTGACAACTTCTTTCATGTTGGGGTTTAACCGTCTCTGAGGTTGCACACACGGCTTATATTCTTCTTCTATTAAAATTTTGTGGGTGCAGAATGCGGGGCTTATTCCCTTGATGTCAGAGATTTTCCAAGCTATGGCTTTTTTGTGCTCTCTTAGTACCTTTATCAGCTTCTCTTTTTCCTTGGGTTCTAGTTCTACAGAGATGATTACTGGTAGCGTAAAATTGTCCCCGAGGAATGTGTATTCTAAGTGTTTTGGTAACTGTTTTAATTCCAATTTAGGGGGCTTTTCGATGGAGGGTTTCTATTTTAATTCGTCATCATTTTCTATGCTTTCTTCTTTCATTTGTTTGGATGATGATGTATTCAGATTCAACTCATCGTCCTCATCTTCTTCCCCCTCTTCTTGGGTCAGACACAGTTCCATCGTGTCGTCATGTATGATTTCCTGTAATGAATTTTGAATGATATGATCAGTAGTATCAACAAAATAACAGGAATCATCTTGCTCTTTAGAATATCGCATGGCATCATAAATTTGAAAAATGATTTCTTCATCTCCTATCCTCAGTGCGAGTTTACCATCTTCTACATCAATAATAGCTCTAGCAGTGGCTAAAAAAGGACGCCCTAAGATTAAGGGAGCATTAATGTCTTTATCCATGTCTAATACAACAAAATCAATAGGGAAAATAAATTTATCAATTTTTACCAAAACATCTTCGATAACTCCTCTAGGATATTTAATGGATCTATCTGCTAACTGAATACTCATCCTAGTGGGTGTTGGTTCCCCAAGATCTAGTTGTTTAAACATTTTATAAGGCTTTAAATTTATACTGGCTCCTAGATCAGCTAATGCTTTCTTAATATTCAAGCTACCAATTAAACAAGGGATAGTAAAACTTCCTGGGTCTTTTAACTTGGTTGGTAGCTTATTTTGGAGGATGGCTGAGCACTCTTCATTAAGTTCCACCGTCGACACCTCTTCAAGTTTTCGTTTATTTGTCAAGAGTTCCTTTAAGAATTTTGCGTACTTCGGCATCTGTGAAATAGCTTCAACAAAAGGTAAGTTGATATGTATTTGTTCAAAAAGTTCAAGAAACTTATCGTATTGTGCATCAATTTGTTCCTTTTGTAACTTTGTTGGATATGGGATTGGTGGTTTGTTCTCATTGCGTAATGGAGTTACATCCTCCATCCCCTCATCTCTTGCCTTGTTGTTCTCGCCTGGGCTTTATTTCTTCAGTTTGCCTAATTTCTTTCCACTTCTTAGCGTGACTGCTTTTACCTGTTCTATCCCTTTAGGAAAAATTTCTGCTCGTATTTCACAGATCATCTTAGTAAACATTCCAACTGTTTTAGTGAGTTCCCCAAATGACTCAGTAAAATTTTCAATTGATGCTTGTTGATCTTTAAGGGTTCTCTCGATATCTTGCAGGCGTTTTTCTGTGTTTGCTGATTCCTCCTCGTGGGTTGGTTTCTTCTCTTGTGGATATAGCTGATTTTGAAAGTTTTGGGGAGGTTGCTGCCTTTGATTTCCTTGATTGCCTTGACCTCCCCACGAAAAATTTAGGTGGTTTCTCCAACCTGGATTGTAAGAGTTACAATAAGGATTATTATTGGATCAGAAACTGTTACCTATATAGTTCATCTGTTCGTCCTCTACTCCTGGTTGGTAAGGTGGGTACTCAGGATTCGCCACAGTTCCACCTGTGTCGCACTGCGTGACTGGATGTGCCTATGAAGAACATAAATTGTCAAGCTTTTTATTCATCATCTCTAGCTGTGTTGATAGCATGGTTATGGCATCGACGTTGAAAACTCCTACTGATTTCGTCGGTTTAATCCTTGAAGCTTGCCATTGGTAATTATTTAGTGACATCTCCTCGATGAACTCGTAGGCTGCTTCAGGAGTTTTGTTGTTTAGAGTTCCACCCGCGGCTGAATCTATTAGTTGCCTCGTTGAGGGGTTTACACCGTTGTAGAAGGTTTGGACTTGTAGCCACAAGGGTAAGCCATGGTGTGGGCACCTCCTCAGGAGATCCTTGAATCTCTCCCATGCATCATATAGTGTTTCTACATCCATCTGCAAAAAGAAGAGATATCATTCCGTAATTTGGCCGTTTTGGCCTGTGGAAAATATTTAAGTAAAAAATTTTTAGTCATTTGATCCCATGTGGTGATTGACCCTCATTATAACGAGTTTAACCACTGTTTAGCTTTATTTCTCAATGAAAAAGGAAATAACCGAAGACGTATGGCATCATCAGAAATGCCATTGATTTTGAAAGTATCACAGAACTCTAAAAAGTTAGCTATGTGCGTGTCTGGATCTTCGTCCTGCAAACCATCAAATTGAACAAACTGTTGAATCATTTGTATTGTGTTAGGCTTTAACTCAAAATTGTTAGCGGCTATAGCGGGCCTAATAATACTTGATTCTGCTCCTGTTAAATGCGGTTTCGCATAATCAAACATTGTTCGTGGAGCATTGTTTTCCCCCACATCGCGAGGTGGTGGGTTGTTTTCGTCCATCCCTTCAGTAGGATTGGATCTATCTTCTTCCTCTCTCTCTGTGTAATCTAAGGCTCGCCTGGTTTCCCTGCGATTCCTACGAGCGGTAGCTTCGATTTCGCTGTCGAACATCAAAGGTCCTCTCGGGTTCCTTCTAGTCATAAACTAGAGGTACCTGCTGAAAAAGAAAGAAAGAAAGTTTCAGTAAGAAAAAGAAAAAAATAGAAACGAAAAGAAAAATAAATTGCGAAAAATAAAAATTAGGGCTAAAGTAATAAAAATAGAGTTTTCTTAATATTTCAGTTCCCCGGCAACGGCGCCAAAAACTTGATCGCTGCAAATCAGAGCTTTAAAAATTTATAAAAGAATGATCAAACCTGGAGACTAACTTTGACAACGATTAAAGGCAAGTGTACCTATCGAACAGTAGTATAGCTTAGGGAAGACCGGATTATCGAACCCAAAGGAACTAAAAGTACTAATACTCACTTTCTTTCTATTATTTAGCCCTAAAAACAGAGTGAAGATTGCTTTAAACTAAATTGTCGAAGACTTAAACTAAGGACACAAAGACAAGAAGAATGAATTGGAAAATAACTTGAAGAAAAACTCAGTTGATTGTGACGATACCATCAGGAAGAATCCACCTAGACTTCTCTTGTTACCTAACCCTAATTTATACGATTTCTTTACTTAGCTTGACCCGTAGGACTCCCTAACCTATATTAAACCCTCTCTTGAGACGAATAACGTCTAACCCTAGGTTAATTAGTGGAACTCTCGTTCGCTTATAATAACCCCCTAGGATAGCAGTAAATCAATCAATAGACTCCCATATTAGGTTTCACCCTAATCCGGTAAAATCTCGTAACCCTATCTCTAGACGTTCGATCAACTCCGCTTAATTATGTCAAATCTACTCTTAGGCAGGGTCTATTCCTCCTCCACCTAAGCACATCGGATATGGATTAAGCAACATAATTAAGAATAAACTAAGTAATTCATCATATAATTTTAGAAATCAAATAACAAAATCCATCTAGGTTTCATCCCCTTTAGGTATATGAGGGGTTTAGTTCATAATGAATAAAGAAAATATCGCAAGAGAAAAGGTAAAACAAAACATAAGAAATCCCTAAAACCCCCTGAAGGAATTGAAGGAGAATTCCGCCGTCTTGAGTATAACTCCGACTTCTTGGGATGGATCAACTGGCGATCATCGCGTTATTCCCTAACTCTGACCTTCTCGGCTTGGCTCCTTGGCCTAGCTTTCGATCCTTTTCAAAGGTGGTACTTAGGGGATATGTATAGGCTCCTTGGAATGTGATTCTTTCTCCCTAAGTATCCTTTTCCGACTGAAATTGCTCTTTCTAGCGACAGAGGCACGGTCATGGCACACGCCCATGTATATCGAGACCAGACCGTGTTCAGATTTCTAATTTGAGGCACGGCTGTGTGGGCTTTGGGACAGGCCGTGTCAATTTTGTGCTAAGGCCCATTTACTCTTTTTTGGGCCCGATTTGTGTTCTTTTCATCCTCGGGTGCTTTCCTGGGTATAAGACGTGAAAAGAAAGGATTACAAGCACCTTTTTATAAAAATCAAGGAATAAATCATCAAAAAGCATATTAAATATGGGATTAAAATATGTTACTTTTACAGTTTATCAAGTCTTCAGCTAGATTTTCCTTGAAATTGAAAGAAATCAAAGAGGTTTAAAGGTTTGAATATCTTCCCTCATCCTTACAGATCTATTTTCTTGATAAAGTTTAAGTCGAGAAGCGTTTACCTTGAAAGTGCCAAATGTTGGATTGCTTACCTTGACTGTTCTGTAGGGGAAGATATCGTGTACCTTAAGAGGAATTTCCTCGCTTACGTTCAGGTCTGATGTGATGATGCGAGGATCAGCTTTGTCTAACAGCACCTGGTCTCCTATTTTAAAGTGATTTGATGTTCCTACGAGCTCTTTTGGTGGTTCCTTAGGTTTTATTTTGTATGGTTTCGATTCTTCTTTGACGTGTGTTTTCTGCTCTTCTAGTCTATCGACCCTAAGGCTTTGTTCCTCGTGTGCTTCTTCTCTGTCGGTTTGGGGTTCGTGTTTCGACTCAGGGTTGTATCCTTATGGTGTTTCCTACGGTGAATGTTGAATAAATTGATTATTGTCTGTATGGACTTTCTTATCTTCATCGATTGTTGTCCTGGCCGAGTCGAGAGCTTGAAGACTAATTGATTCGTTACCTACACAAAGTATTAGTTCGCCAGTGGCAACATCAATTTTAGTCTTGGCAGTTACTAAGAAGGGTCTTCCTAAAATTAAGGGGATTGAACTGTCCTCATCTATGTCTAAGACAACAAAGTCTACTGGGAAAACAAATTTATCAATTTTGACAAGAACATCTTCGATAATGCCCCTAGAAATTTTAACAGTTTTATTAGCTAATTGGATGCTCATATTAGTTTGTTTGGGCTTTTATAGCCCTAGTCGTTTAAACAATGTATAAGGCATGACATTTATGCTGGCCCCTAAATCAGCTAACGCATTATAAACAGTTAAACTACCAACTAAGCATGGAATTGTAAAACTCCCTGGATCTTTTTGCTTCCGCGGTAGTCTATTCTGTAACATTGCTGAGCATACTGCATTTAATTCCACACGTGGCTCTTCGTCTAATTTTTGTTTGTTCGTTAAGAGCTGTCTTAAAAATTTCCTCGAGTCTGGCATCTGAAAAATAGCTTCAAGAAGAGGTAAGTTAATATGTAATTTCTTTAAAAGCTTAAGAAACTTACCAAACTGTTCTTCTGAATCGTCTCTTTTCATCGCTTTGGGGGTAAGGTATGCGAGGTTGGTACTCTTTGATTACCGGTTTTGGCTTTCCTTGTGTTACCTGTAACTTACCTTCGTCTACTTCTTTTGGCTCGTCTAACCCCTTGCTATCAGGAGTTGTGATGGCTTGAATTTGCTCCTTTGGGTTAATCTCAGTGTTACTTGGTAGACGTCCTTGCGGTCGTTCTGACTTTAGTTTTGCGAGTTATTCGACTGCATTAGTGACTTCCTTGACTGATTTAGTCATTTCCCCGATTCGGTTCTCATTGGTTTTAATTGTTCTCTCAGTTTCTTTGAAACTGTTTTCTGTGTTTGCCATGAATTTTGTCAGCATCTCTTCAAGCATCTCTTAATATTTTAGTTTCCCAGCAACGGAGCCAAAAACTTGATTGACCGAAATCACAGCTTTAAAATTTATAGAGAATGTGATCGAACCTAGAGACTAACTCTAACAACGATTAAAGGCAAGTGTACCTATCGAACAGTAGTATAGCTTAGGCAAGACCGGGTTGTCGAACCCAAAGGAACTAAAAGTACTAATATTAACTTTCTTTTTATTATTTAGCCTGAAATAAAGAGAAGTTACTTTAATCTAAATTAACGACTACTAAGCTAAAGACACAAAGACAAAAAGAACGAATTGGAAATAACTTTAAAGAAAAACTCAATTGATCAAGACGATACCCTTAGGAAGAATCCACCTAGACTTCACTTGTTATTTAACACTGAACCATACGATTTATTCACTTAGTTTGATCCGTAGTACTCCCTAACGTATATTAAACCCTCTCTCGCGAATAACGTCTAACCCTAGGTTAATTAGTGGAACTCTCATTGTCTTATAATAACCCCTAGAATAGCAGTAAATCGATCTATGGATTCCCATATTAGGTTTCACCCTAATCCGATAAAATCTCGTCACCCTATCTCTAGGCGCGCGATCAACTCCGCTTAATTATGATTGATCTACTCTTAGGCAGGGTCTATTCCTCCTCCACCTAAGCACATCAGATTTGGATTAAGCATGCATAATTAAGAACAAACTAAGTATTTATCATATAATTCAGAAAACAATAACAAGATTCATCTAGGTTTCATCCCCTTCAGGTATCTGAGGGGTTTAGTTCATAATGAATAAAGAAAACATCTCAAGAGAAAAGATAAAACAAAACATAAGAAATCCCTAAAACTCCCTGAAGGAATTGAAGGAGAGATCCGCCGTCTTGAGTAGAATACCGGCTTTTTGGGATGGATCAACTGGCTAACTCCGAGTGATTCCCTCAATTCTAACCTTTCTAGCTTGGCTCCTTGGCCTAGCTCGACGCCCTGTCAAAGGTTGTACTTAGGGGATATTTATAGGCTCTTGGAATGTGATTCTTTCTCCCCAAGTATCCTTTTCCGACTAAAATTGTCTAAAGCCCCGACAGGGGCACGGCCATGTCACACGCCCGTGTGACTCGTCTTCAGGCCGTGTTTGGATTTCTAAGTTGAGGCACGGTCGTGTAAATTGGGGGAGAGGTCGTGTTCCTGATGTTCGTCAAGGCAAGGCCATGTGGACTTTGGGCCAGGCCGTGTGGACTTCGTTATATGGCCCATTTACTCTGTTTTGGGCTCGTTTTGTGTTCTTTTCATTCTCGAGTGCTTTCCTGAGTATAAGACATGAAAAGAAAGGATTAAGAGCACCTTTTTCCATGAATCAAGGGATAAATCATCCAAAAGTAAGCTAAATGTGGGATTAAAATATGTTATAATTACGCTTTATTAAATACCCCCACACTTAAGCTTTTGCTTGTCCTCAAGGAAAATTCTCAACTTACAATTAAAACAAACTTTCCATAATTCATAACTCCTATCAACAATGCCTCATCATAATTCACAGATAATTTATTCATGGATAATTCAACTCAAAGAGTCCTAAAGATTCAAACACGATAAGTCATACATTTGTAGTACGAAAATATAGGTGTTTCCCTTCATCTAAATAATTACCTTTGGTTCAAAATCGACAAGGATTGATATCCTCACAAAAGATTCACTCAAACCACTCTTTAAGTGTTTAAGGTTCAAGAAAAAGCACTCATAAGTCGAACCTGAAAAGTTAATCCCATAGGCTTGCCTGAAAATCAAATCTCCACCACTTTAAAATGAGATGATAAACAGATCAAAAGGTCTTCGTTAGGGTTGTAACGGGGCTAGGGTTAAATGTGAGGATAAAGTCTGAAATTAGAAGGTTAGAATCGAGATTGAATTGAGAAGTACCTACCTAAAAATTACCGAAATAATAATTACATCAACTGAAAAGTAATAAACCAACTAATACGAGCTTTTTCTTTTGAAAATTTGACTTTAGCTGTATAAGCTCTCTACTAATACTGAATATGCTTCGATTTTTTTTAAGAACAAACTAATGATAAATTGAACTACTAAAAAGATATAATTAGGTAACTAATCAAATCAAGTCTCGATATAAGGGTAGTCAAAAGGAATGGTGATAATAAATACAAAAGGGGTTTTGCGTTAATATTAGTTGGTGAGGCAATAAAAAGGGTTGTTAGGATCAACGGGGTTCACTAGGTTAATTGTGAAGGTAGGTTTTTTAATAGAGTGAGTGGGTTAAAACCTAGGTGCCTTCATCATCTATGTATATCAACTCAATGGTGTGGTCTCAACATGTATAAACGAGGCAAGTTCTAGAATAACAGTTCAAAGTTGACACACTCATAATCAAAAAGTGAGCATGAAAAAGAATATATGCTCTATAAGGCTCAAAATCTCACAAAAATTATGGGTGTTTTTTATATCAACCTTGTAAATTTCAAATTTCAAAGTAATATTCAAATTCAGGTTAACAACCAAGCAAAAATTTTAGATTTTGAAAATTAAACTTATCATGCTTGATTCTCTAGTATCTTAAAATTTCAATTATCAATGCACAATTATTAGTGACTTATTCAAAAACATGTCAATAAAATTCATAAATCATAAGAAATTTTATCCTAATTAGTAATATGAGAAGATTGATTATGAACAAGACTAAATTCAGGGATTTGAGAATAATGAAAAAAGTTTGGCCAAATATGAGAATAACGCAAAAAGTTAGGCACATTTTTCAAATAAATATTCACCCCCCACACTTAAGATGTACATTGCCCTCAATGTACAAAGATAGATAATATTATTTGATGGATAAATCAAAAGAGAAGGGGAAAATGTACTCCCTGAATTATGGATGAGTTCCCGGAGTTGGAAGTGGATAGGGTGGCGGTTGCTACTGAGCTCTGCGCTAGATGAAGAAATTGGAGAGCTCGTGAAGAATTAGCCAGGGGTTATTAAGACATAATTAAAATAAAATAAATAAATATATAAGGACAAGAAAAATAAGGAGAAGGAGACTAAGAAGGAAAACGAAAATAAAAGAAAAGAAGAATAGACCGAAAAGTCCTTATTGAAGGATGGTTCGCAAGGTGGGTGTGACCTCTAGGGCTGCGGAGGTGATGGCGGCAGCGAAAGTGGCGTTGTTATCGTGGTGGTCAGTGTGATTCCCAAGCAGCTTGGCGAACCTGACACTAAGAAACTAAGATAAGATAGACTAAATTTTGCAGAAGAGAAGTAAAGATAAGGAAAATAAAGAAAACGAGAAAAGAAAAGTAAAAACTAAATGGCCTCAAATATCCTTGGCTTGTTGTTAGAATGAAGCGGCCGTCATGAACTTATGTGTAAGGTCTCCTTTGAGGAGACTGTGGTTGGCCTTCTTACGCTTCTTCGACATGATATGAAATGGCTCAAGGATCTAGAGTTTTAGTAGAATGAGTTAAAAGTCTGGTAGGGAGAAGGGGGAAAAGAAAAGAAAGAAGAAAATAGATGAGGAGAAGGGGAAGGGCTATGGGGTTTAAATAGGAGTTCAAATCTGCCACGTTCACACGCATGTGGTCCAAGGGCGTATCGGTTTACACGGCCGTCTAGCACAACCATGTGTCCGTGCGTGTTGTTTCACCATGCCCGTTTTTCAGCCAACCACGCCTGTGTCTGAGAAGTCAGTATGTCGACACGGTTGAAAGGCACGGGCGTGTCTTGCCTGTGGTTGGCAAGTCAGTAGCTTCACACGGTTGTGGGGCATGGCCGTGCTACTTTTGTTGAGCCCGTGGGGGAAATGGTTAGATCTGTGACGTCGAAAAGTGGTTGGAACTGAATCGCACGGCCTCTGATAAGTCAGTACGGAGATTCTAGTGGCCCACACGGTCCCGGCCACGGCCGTGTGTAAGACCGCGTGGTCTGGAAATTTGCACTTTTGTGTTAGTGTAAAGCAGAATTTTTAGAAAAGAAAGAAGGAAAGAAAAGAAACTGAAAATAAATTTGAAAGTAAATAGTGTTAGTGCTCGGGTTGCCTCCCGAGAAGCGCTTGTTTATAGTCTTAAGCTAGACTTTCCTTGAAATTGAAAGAAATCAGGGAGGTTTAAAGGTTTGTATATCTTCCCTCATGCTTACAGATATGTTTTCTTATAAAGTTTAAGTCGAGAAGCGTTTACCTTGAAAGTGCCGAATGTTGGATTGCTTACTTTGACTGTTCTGTGGGGGAAGATATCGTGTACCTTAAGAGGAATTTCCTCGCTTACGTTCAGGTCTGATGTGATGATGCGAGGATCAGCTTTGTCTAACAGCACCTGGTCTCCTACTTTGAAGTGCTTTGATGTTCCTACGAGCTCTTCTGGTGGTTCCTTAGGTTTTATTTTGTATGGTTCCGGTTCTTCTTTGACGTGTGTTTTCTACTCTTCTAGTCTATCGACCCTAAGGATTTGTTCCTCATGTGCTTCTTCTCTGTTGGTTTGGGGTTCGTGTTTCGGCTCAGGGTTGTAACCTTGTGGTGTTTCCTGTAGTGAAGGTTGAATAAATTGATTATTGTCTGTATGGACTTTCTTACCTTCATCGATTGTTGTCCTGGCCAAGTTGAGAGCTTGAAGACTAATTGATTTGTTACCTATACAAAGTATTAGTTCGCCAGTGGCAACATCAATTTTAGTCTTGGTAGTTGCTAAGAAGGGTCTTTCTAAAATTAAGGGGATTGAACTGTTCTCATCTATGTCTAAGACAACAAAGTCTACTGGGAAAACAAAATTATCAATTTTGACAAGAACATCTTCGATAATGCCCCTAGAAATTCTAACTGTAACAGCCCAATTTTGATCCTAATCGGAACGGTGGTTTCGGGACCACGAATCCGAGTTGGAAAAATATTTTAATATTATTTTATATGCTCATTATATGTGAATTGGTGTGTGTGAAAAGTTCGTATTAACATTTGATCGTTTTAGTGCTTAATTGTGAAAAAATGGCTTAATCGCATAAACAGAAAATTTGGTGGTTAAATGTGTAAGTACTTAATTGATGATGTCTTTATAAATTGGAGTTTAGAGTTGCAAATTGACCATAAAATGGAGATAGTGGATGGTCATGATTATGCATGTAATAGTGATTGATTTTGGTTGTTTTATTTTATATTATAATGAAATAATTTAATATATGTTATAATAATATAATAGATAAAAAATGAAAAAAAAATAGCTATCTTCTTAATTAAGTGGTTAAATTGATGTGTTTATTTATGAGGGAGGACTTAAGTTATAAATTGTCCAATTGCTAAGCATAGTGGACGGCATCATGGCTTTGATTTTTATATTATTTTGTTTTTATAAGCATAAAGTATGTGTTAAGTTATATATTATATTATAAGATGATAATATAATGACATGCAAAAGAAAAAAAAAAAAAAAGAAAGCCATTATCTCCATTCTTGGCTGAAAGTAAGAAAAAAAAAGAAGAAGCTTGAGCTCTTTCTCATATTCGGTCATTAGCAACCAAATTAAGTAAGTTTTAGTTTTGGATTTTTGATGATTTTTTCATTTTTAAGATTTTTGTTCATTCTACTTTCAAGCCCATGTATTAAATTTGTGTATTAATCATGTATGTGAGATATGCCATTGATGTTAAGTTAAGTTTTTATGATGATTTTAGTATAAAATGAGATATTTGAGTTAGATGAACACTTTTTAACCTTGAGTTTTTGGTGAATATAGATGATTAAGGATTTATTTGTGAAAATATTTTCTAGGAGGGTTAAATTGAGAAATTTATGAAATAAATGGACTTGTGTAGTCCATATGAGGATTCGGCCCTAAACGATGGAAGTCAAATTTTGTGTAATTCGTGAGTTATGTATAAGGGACTAAATTGTAAAAATTTGTAAGTGTCAGGGGTAAAATGGTAATTTGCATAATTAGGTATTTTTGGATTAAATTAAATGAAAATGTATTTAAATGAGTGCAATTTGAAATAATTAGATCAAGAACAAAAGGAGACGAGATTGGATCGGGGAAAAACAAAGTTAAACGAATAGCCGGGAAGCTTAATCCGTCAATTTCCGAGGTAAGTTTTAAGCAATTGGATTGAATTGAATTTTATTCTATATTATGCGCATATGTTAAATGATTTTAGGTATGTTAATTATCATAGTGCCGAATGTGTGTCAATGAATTTAGCATGAGTTGGCCTAATGTAAGACTTGGTATTTGTATAAGTGAATTTTGATTAGTTGAGTTGTTTGAATATGTATGTTTGAAATATGAGATGGATATATGTAAGGATGATATGAGAGATGATTGTTTTAAAAATGGTGGATATATGTTTTTATGTATACTAAGGGTGCCGAATGTAATAGTAAGTATCAGAATAAATGAGCTATTTGTAAACCTTTAATTATATGGGTATATGTGAATAAATATTAGAACATATGTGTATTTTGTAATGAGGAGAAACTGGATTGATGGCACTATGTGTGCAAGCTTATATACCGAGCACTGTGTGTGCGAGATCGGTTGCCTGGGCACTATGTGTGCGAGCTTATATACCGAGCACTGTGTGTGCGAGATCGGTTGTCTGGGCACTATTTGTGCGAAATATTATATACCGAGCATTGTGTGTGCGAGATCGGTTGTCTGGGCACTATGTGTGCGAGCTTATATACCGAGCACTATGTGTACGAGATCGGTTGTCTGGGCACTATATGTGCGAGCTGATATACCGAGCACTGTGTGTGCGAGATCGGTTGTCTGGGCACTATATGTGCGAGCTATTATATACCGAGCACTGTGTGTGCAAAATCAGTCATATGGCACTATGTGTGCGGTAAATAAGTAACGGCACTAAGTGTCCGATACGTTACAGAAACTAGGCACTAAGTGTGCGGACTGTCAAAGTAACGGCATTATGTGTGCGATACGTTACTGAATCTTGATAACAAGCATACAAGTTTGATGTTTCTCTTTAAAGATTCTTATTATTAATGTTGATAAGGATAACAAAATTTTCAAATATAAAGTCACATGATATGTACAGGTAGTTACGGTTGGAAATGAAAGTAACCTAAAGGTATGTATCATATATAACGACTTATGATTGATGGTAGCTTGTAATGTAAGATGAAATTTGGTGAGTAAAGTACGCACATGCTGGCTATTTTATTTTGTGAATGTGGTGTATGGATATATATACATATGAAATTTATTTTTATATGTTTGATTTTTCAGCAAGGAATTTATAAGTGAAACAAATTATTTGAATCATGACAAAGCTTATATGTGAAATAAATGCTTAAACTTACTAAGATATGAAAGCTTACTTTGTTTTTGGTTATGTTACGTATTGTAGATTTCTTTTGGACGTTCATATAGCGCTAGGGGATCATCGTCGAAGCTCATCACACTATCGTCGAAATTTTTGGTATCTCTTTTGTGTATAAACTTAATGTCTATGGCATGTATAGGCTAAATCGTTTTTGAATTGACTCAAATGATGTTTAAGTGAATGTATATAAATGCCATACGAAAATGCTTAATATTTAGGTTTGAGTTGATTGAATATGCTTGCGTTGATTGAATATATTTGAGTTGTTGGTTATGTATGTGCATATTCTGACATGATATAATTTGGTTTTAGTATGTGTGACTTATGAGATTAAGTTATGGATATCATCAATAGGTTTAAGTAAATTTTATATTTGATTTATAAGCTCAACTTTAAGGTTGCTCTATACTATGTTTTGTGCATTATTTGAGTATTGATTTTAGTTGAGTAAAGCCTATAATACATTGTGGATAGTGGATAAACCTTTCTTATTTTTGCATGTATCTATAGCGTAATTCATGAAAGAATAGGATTAATTTATAGGCATGGAATAAATAGGTTTGATGATCTAATGATCCAATGTAACCATATTCGGTTATGAGAACTTAATAAGAGTATAATATAGTTATAAATACTTGGTCATGCATGCGATAGAATGTGTATGGTCTATTAATTGATAAAAGTTGAATAGAGTCTAATATATATATATATATATATATATATATCCAGTTATACTACTCAAAAAGACCAAAGGGATAGTATTGAGTTATTTGTATGGAATTGTATCTCCGAATGATGCACATGGTAATGCATTGAGATGATTTTTAGTTGTGAAATAATAAATTAATTATGCTTTTACTTTGAAATAAGATTTTATTTAATGAGTTAATGATGTAAAAGTATATTGACTTGTATTTAGTCAAGTAATGCCTCGTAACCCTAATCCGGCGACGGACACGGGTTAGGGGTGTTATATTTGATTGGTATCAGAGCTACAGCTTAGTCGGTTCTCAGACTAACGTAGCGCGTGTGGGTCCAGCTATACATGCCATAGTTTATAAAGTGATAGTGTGATGACTTCTGACAGTGAAATGTGTTTATTTCTTTCATATAGTAAATGGATCTTGATTCTGAGCGAGCTATAGCTGACGATGTCGAGAGCGTGGCGCCTGCTCCCGTGCAAGGGACCGCGATGGAAGAATCTCGACCAGCTGCGAGTAATCCCGATGAGGGGGCTAAACAAGCCTTCTATAGCATGATGAACAATTGGTTTAGTCAGTATATTCGAGCCAATCCGGCTGTTCAACAACCCCCGAATCCAAACACTCCCCCTGTAGTACCGGTGGTACCTCTGGTTGTAAATCCTGAGAGAGCCAGCAAGCCACCGGTTGATCGAACAAGAAAACACATGGCTTAAGAATTTAGAGCCGAAGATGATGGCGATGCTGAGCGAATTGAATTCTGGCTCGATAATACTATTCGTGTTTTCGATGAGCTGTCTTGCACACCCGATGAGTGCCTGAAGTGTGCCATATCCTTATTACGAGATTCTGCCTACTATTGGTGGAATACTCTTGTATCAGTTGTTTCGAAGGAGAGAGCTACCTGGGACTTCTTTCAGACGGAATTCCGTAAGAAATACATAAGTCAGCGCTTCATAGACTCTAAACGTAAAGAATTTCTCGAGCTCAAGTAGGGTCGTATGACCGTATCTGAATACGAGCGCAAGTTTGTGAGACTTAGTCGCTACGCTCGTGAATATGTTTCATCTGAGGCTGCCATGTGCCGGAGATTCAAAGATGGTCTAAATGAAGATATAAAGCTTCTAGTTGGCATACTTGAAATAAACGAGTTTGTGGTACTGGTTGAGCGAGCTTGTAAAGCCGAGGAGCTAGGGAAAGAAAAGCGAAAGGCCGAGATAGAAGCTAGAGACTTCCGAAAGAGATCTGCGAGTAAAGTTTCTCAAATGTCAACAAAGAAGTTCAAGAATGAAGGTAGCCGGTCCAAACCTAACATAGGGATCTCTATACGAGAGCGACCACCCGTGAGTTCTCGGGCTACATCAATTGCTAGTGTTGACAATGCTCGACTGAACAAATCAGAGTGTTAGCAGTGCGACAGAAGGCATTTCAGTGAGTGTTGGGGTAAATCTATTAATCACACTTGTTATAAGTGTGGTTCGCAGGATCATTTCATTCGGGATTTCCCGGAGACCGCTGAAAAAGGGATTGCTCAGAATGCGAGACCCAGTAGCACTGCAGCTAGAGGTAGACCTTCTGGTAATGTGGGAGGTAGGAGTGGTGCTCAGAGGGGGACTTTGGATGCGGCTATTCGATCAGAGGCCTGTGCATCGGCTAGAGCTTATGCCATTAGAGCCAGAGAGGAGGCTTCATCTCCAGACGTCATTACCGGTATATTCACGCTCTTTGATACTAGTGTAACTGCTCTGATTGATCCCGGCTCAACTCATTCGTGTGTGTGTGAAACATTAGTATTCAGTAAGACTCTACCTGTTGAGTCTACTGAGTTTGTGATTCGGGTTACGAACCCCCTGGGTCGGTGTGTGCTAGTTGATAAAATGTGCAAGAATTGCCCTTTGATGGTTCGAGACTTATGTTTTCTGGTCGATTTGATACTATTACCTTTCGACAAGTTCGATATTATCCTCGGTATGGATTCATTAACAGTTCACGACGCGGTAGTGAATTACAGACGGAAGACTATTGATTTGATATGCCAGAATAACGGGATAATTCGATTTGAGTCTGCGGATTTGAATGGGCTACCGGCTATGATATCTTTGATGTTGGCTCAACAGTATTTGAAAAAGAGTTGCGAAGCTTATCTTGCGTATGTGATTATTAGCAAGGTAACTGAAAAGAAGATTGAATCTGTACCGGTTGTTAGTGAGTGTCCGGATGTGTTTCCGGAGGAATTACCGAGATTGCCACCCGTTCGTGAGATAGAGTTTGGTATTGAGTTAGTGCCAGGTACCACTCTGATTTCGATAGCTCCGTATAGAATGGCGCCGACTGAATTAAAAGAATTGAAGGCTCAGTTGCAAGAATTGATAGATAGAGGTTTTGCCCGACCGAGTTTCTCTCCCTGGGGTGTGCCCGTTCTGTTTGTGAAAAAGAAGAACGAAACTTTGAGAATGTGCATTGACTATCGACAGCTCAAGAAAGTGACCGTAAAGAACAAATACCCGTTGCCACGTATTGACGATTTATTTGATCAACTTAAGGGAGCCTCGGTGTTCTCGAAAATTGATCTGAGGTCAGGATATTATCAGCTGTGAGTTAGGGAATCAGACATACCAAACACTACTTTTCGGACGAGATACGATCATTACGAGTTTTTGGTGATGCCGTTTGGGCTCACTAATGGCCCTGTTATTTTTATGGATATGATGAATCGGGTATTTAGACCGCATCTAGATCGGTTTGTAGTTGTGTTCATAGATGACATATTGATTTATTCACGAGATGAAACCGATCATGCTGAGCATTTAAGGCTGGTGTTACAGATTTTGCGTAATAAGCAATTGTACGCAAAATTTAGTAAATGTGAGTTTTGGTTGAAGGAAGTCATCTTCCTGGGGCATGTTATTTCATCATCGGGTATTCGGGTTGACCCGAGTAAAATATCGGCTATACTGGATTGAAAACCTCCACGGAATGTTTCTGAGATACGAAGCTTTCTGGGACTCGCCGGATATTATAGACGCTTCGTGAAAGGATTTTCTATGATAGCAGCCCCGATGACAAAGTTATTACAGAAAGATGTAAAATTTGAGTGGTCAGTAAGGTGTCAGAAAAGTTTTGGTCAGCTAAAAACCTTGCTAACGGAAGCTCAAATGCTTGTTCAGCCAGAGTCGGGTAAAGAGTTTGTTATCTTTAGCGATGCATCTTTAAATGGTCTGGGCTGTGTTTTGATGCAGGAGGGTAAAGTTGTAGCCTATGCCTCGAGACAGTTGAAGCCGCATGAAAAGAACTATCCGACTCACGATCTCGAGTTGGCTGCTATAGTTTTTGCTTTGAAAATATGGCGTCACTATCTATTTGGTGAAAGATGTCATGTCTATTCGAATCACAAGAGTCTAAAATATTTAATGACTCAGAAGGATCTGAATATGAGACAACGACGATGATTGGAGCTACTAAAAGATTACGAGCTTGTGATTGATTATCACTCGGGGAAAGCTAGTGTGGTGGCTGATGCACTCAGCCGAAAGTCACTATTTTTTTTATATGTGATGAATGCAGATATAGCTATGACTGACGACAGTGTGATTATTGCAGAATTGAAAGCGAGACCACTGTTCGTACAACAGATTCGCAAAGCTCAAGATGTTGATAATGACTTAATAGCAAAAAGGAGTCAATGTGGCTCGAGTGCTGAATTCAAATTTTCAATTAGATGCTGAAGGTGTCTACGGTTTAAGAATCAGATATGTGTGCCTAAGAACCCTGAGTTGATTTGAATGATTTGTGATGAAACTCATAATAGTAGATTGTCAATTCACCCGGGTAGTACGAAGATGTATAACGACCTGAGACAACATTATTGGTGGCATGGTATGAAACGAGACATTTCAGACTATGTGTCGAAGTGTTTAATATGTCAACAAGTGAAAGCCAAGCATCAGGTGCCATCGGGACTACTCCAACCGATTATGGTACCTGAGTGGAAGTGGGATCGAGTCACGATAGATTTCGTATCGGGTTTGCCGTTGACACCGAGTAAGAAAGATTCAATCTGGGTTATTGTTGATAGATTGAACATATCGGCCCGTGATAAACCGTAAAAGTGACAAATTTTGATCCCACATTTAGCATACTTTTGGATGATTTATCCTTTGATTTATGTAGAAAGGTACTCTTAATCCTTTCTTTTCATATCTTATACTCAGGAAAGCACCAAAGGATAAAAAGAACGGGAAACGGGCTTAAAACGGACCAAATTGGACCAAGAGAGAAATCGACACGGCCTGGCCCAAAGACCATACGGCTGTGCCTCATTAAAAGTCCGAACACGGCCTGGCCACGATTCACACGGGCGTGTGCCATGGTCATGTCCCTGTCGCTGGAAAGAGCAATTTCATTCGGGAAAGGATACTTGGAGGCAAAGAAACACATTCCAAAGCCTATTCAAACACCCTATTAGGAATTCTACTTAAATTAGGATACTTAGGGTCCAAGTAAAGCATCACAAAGTCTATATAAACACCTTAGGGGGCAACTTGAAAGGGGAGTTCCGCAGAAGCCGAAACAGGATCGAATGCTAGGCCAAGGAGCCAGGCCGAGAAGGTCAAAGTTAGGGAATAATGCAAGGATAGCCAGTTGATCCATCCCAAGAAGCCAGAATTATACTCAAGACGGCGGAATTCTCCTTCAATTCCTTCAGGGGGTTTTAGAGTTTTCTTATGTTTGTTTTATCTTTTCTCTAGAGATGTTTTGTTTATTCGTTATGAACTAAACCCCTCAGATACCTGAAGGGGATGAAACCTAGATGGATTTTGTTATTTGATTTTTAAATTATATGATCAATTACTTAGTTTGTTCTTAATTATGTTGCTTAATCCAAATCTAATGTGCTTAGGTGGAGGAGGAATAGACTTTGCCTAATTGTAGATCTAACATAATCAAGCGGAGTTGATCGAACGCCTAGAGATAGGGTTACGAGATTTTGCCGGATTAGTGTGAAACCTAATATGGGAGTCCATTGATCGATTTACTGCTATTCTAGGAGGTTATTATAAGCGAACGAGAGTTCCACTAATTAACCTAGGGTTAGACATTATTCGCCTCGAGAGAGGGTTAATATAGGTTAGGGAGTCTCACAGATCAAGCTAAGTAAAGAAATTATACAATTTAGGGTTAGGTAACAAGAGAAGTCTAGGTGGATTCTTCTTGAGGGTATCATCGCAATCAACTGAGTCTTTCTTCAAAGTTATTTTCCAATTTGTCTTCTTGTCTTTGTGTCTTTAGTTTAGTTGTCGTCAATTTAGTTTAAAAGCAACTTCACTCCGTTCTTAAGGCTAAACAATAAAAAGAAAGTGTGTATTAGTACTTTTAGTTCCTTTGGGTTCGATAACCGGTCTTGCCTAAGCTATACTACTGTTCGATAGGTACACTTGCCTTAATATTGTTGTCAGAGTTAGTCTCCAGGTTTGATCATTCTTTTATAAACATTTAAAGCTATGATTTTACAACGATCAAGTTTTTGGCGCCGTTGCCGGGGAACTAAAATATTAAGAAAGCTTAATTTTTATTACTTTAGCAATTTTTTTATTATTTTTATTTTTACTTTGCTAATTTTTCTTTGCTTTGACAGGTAATTTTAGTTTAAAGGAGATGGCACTAAATAACTATCAGTGGCAAGTTATGAGGACAACGCCAACAAAAAACACCAGTGTCTCCAACCTCGACGTGGTCACCAGGTTATCTAACCAGCTAGAGATGATGAATAAAAAGATTGGTGGTTTGTATAGTTCCTTGCAGGTACACTCAGTAATGCAATATGACTCAAATCTAGGAGGAGTGGCGAATCCTGAGTACCCATCCTATGGATATGGCATAGAAAACGAGCAAGCTCACTATACGGGTAACTATTCTAGACCACAAAATAATTTTTATAATGACATTTATAACGCAAGTTGGAGTTACCATCCCAATTTCTCGTGGGATGATCAAAATAGCCAAAGACCAGAACTTCCTCAAAACTTTCAACAGCCACCTCACCAACAGGAAGAGGAGTCGCACCTTGAAGAGATGCTGACAAAATTTTCGGCAGACACAGAGAAATGTATCCAAGAAACTGAGAGAACAATCAAAAGCAACGGGAGCCGAATCATGGAAATTACTAAGTCAGTCAAAGAAGTCACTAACGCAGTCGAACAACTTGCAAAGCTGATGTCAGAACGACCGCAAGGGCGTCTACCTAGTAACACGGAGATTAACCCTAAGGAGCAAAATCAAGCCATCACCGCTCAGGACAGTAAAGGGTTAGATGAACCCAATGCAATACTAGAAAACAAGGTAGACGAAGGTAAAACAGAGGTAACACAAGAAAAGCCAAAACCGGTAATCAAAGAGTACCAACCTCGCATACCTTATCCCGAAGTAATGAAAAGAGACGATTCAGAAGAACAATTCGGTAAGTTTCTTAAACTTTTAAAAAAATTACATATTAACTTACCTCTTCTTGAAGCTCTTTTTCAGACACCAGACTCGAGGAAATTTTTAAGACAGCTCTTGACAAACAAACGCAAATTAGACGAGGAGCACCACGTGGAATTAAACGCAGCATGCTCAGCAATGTTACAAAACAGACTACCGCGGAAGCAAAAAGACACAGGGAGTTTTACAATTCCATGTTTAATTGGTAGTTTAAATATTGATAATGCGTTAGCTAATTTAGGGGCAAGCATAAATGTCATGCCTTATACATTGTTTAAACGACTAGGTCTAGGGAAGCCCAAACAAACTAGGATGAGCATTCAGTTAACTGATAAACCTATCAGAATTCCTAGGGGTATAATAGAAAATGTTCTAATAAAAATTGATAAATTCATATTCCCAGTAGATTTTTTTTGTCTTAGACATGAATGAGGACAATTCAATTCCTTTAATTTTAGGAAAACCCTTTCTAGCAACCACCAGGACTAAAATTGATGTTGGTACAGGAGAACTCATCCTTCATGTAGGTGACGAATCAATCAGTCTACAACCTTTTGATTCGGCCAGGACATCAAGTGATGAAGGTGAGAAAGTAAATTCAGTTGATAATCAAATTGTTCAACTTTTACCACAGGAAACACCACACGGCTACAAACCTGAGCCGAATCATGGGCCCCAAGCTGTACAAGCTCATAACAGGGAATTGTTAGTGGAATCTGACCAAAGGCAAGAACCTGTGGTAAGTGAACGCAAGGTTGAGGTAAGCCATGATTTACCAAACCCGGTAAATACAGAGTACCAAGCTCGTGTGCCAAATCCCAATGCAATAAAGAAAGACCACACAGAGGAAGAATTCGGTGAACTCACACTTCGTGTAGACGACGAAACAATCACTCTTCAAGCTCTTGATTCAGCTAGGACATCGAGTAATAAAGGTACGAACGTTAATTCTATTGATAATCATTTGGTTCAACATTTTTTACAGGAAGCATCACAAAATCACTTGGCTGAGCTAGATCTTAGACCTCGTGCCAACAAAGAAGAAACACATAAGGAACAAAGCCTTAGGGTTGACAAACTAAAAGAGCAGGAAACATAAATCAGAGAGGAATAGGAGCCGCACGAAGTGAAACTGAAGGAGACCCCAGACAAGCTGATAGGAACAACAAATCACATCAAAATAGAGGATCAGGTATTGTTGAATAAGGAAGACCCTCGAATCACCAATTCAGAACTCAAGACAAACGAAAAAATCACTTTTGAGGTACTCAATGTCTTCCTATACGGCACAGTCGAGGTAAGCAATCCTAAATTCGACACTTTTGAGGTAAACAGTACTCGACTTAAACTATACATCCATAACTGAAGTGATCGCATGAGAAAGGATTTTCACCTCCTCAAACCACCATGACCATACGAATGAGAGGTAAAGTCTAGCTTAAGACTATAAACGAGCGCTTCTCGGGAGGCAACCTGAGCACTAACTCCATTTTTACATTTTATTTTATTTTTTTATTTTTTTTTCCTTTTTACACCTAACCATAAACTAACCAAAGAGCATATTTCTAGGCCACACGGCCCTACACACGGGCATGCCCGTGGCCGTGTGGAAGCCAGGGGATGCACCATGGGCGTGCCAGTAGCCGTGCACGACATAGAAAAAAATTCTTTTCCCAACACGGGTGGCGATAATAGTCCACGCCCGTGCCGACGCCCCGTGCGAGGTTACTAACTTGTTAAGCACGGGCTAAACACGACCGTGTCTTCCAACCGTGCCAACATTCTGACTTATCGAACACGGAAGGAGCACGCCCGTATTAAAAGACTGTGTGAAGAAAGACATGGCATGCCACTACACCCACGGCTGTGCCCGAACACCCTGAATGCGCCCAAAAATTCAAAATCCCAAAACACAAGCTACATCTCTACTTAAACCTCATTCTCCCTTTTTCTAATTATCCTTCATTTTTCCATTATTTATTTTTTTATTTTTTTTTCATTTCATTATTATTTTTTCACTTTTTTTTATTTTATTTTCTTCTTCTTATTCTTTATGACATTTAGATTTAATTTAGGATTTAATAAAATTAGGATGGCTACTTCGAGGATTCAATTTCAAACGGTTCGAGACGCTTCCCCATGTTCACCTCCAATCCTATCCGGTTTCTTTTCATTGACTTCATCCAAAATTCAGGAAGTTTCACTTCTCCCCCTATCTTATGATTTTTATGATTATTTTACTATTATCCATCTTTGTACATTGAGGGCAATGTACATCTTAAGTGTGGGAGGGGTTAACTATAGTATTATTTGAAAATCCCTGAATGATGCCTTGTTCAAAAGTAAAGTTTCTCATATTATGACTAGAATGAAATTTCCTTTGATTTATGATTTTTATTGATATGTTTTAGAGTAAGTAATTGATAATTGTGCACTGATGATTAAAGTTAAAGAATACTAGAGAATCAAGCATGATAAGTCTATTTTCCAAAAATTAAAATTTTTCTAGGTTGTCTACCTGAATTTGAATATTACTTTGAAGTTTGAAATTTACGAGGACATTAAAACACCCATAATATTTGTGAGATTTCGAGCCTTATAGAGCATATATTCTTTTTCATGTTCACTTTTTGATTATGAGTGTGTCAACTTTGAACTGTTATTCTAGAACTTGCCTTGTTTATACATGTTGAGACCACATTTATGATTTGATATACAGAGATGATGAAGACACCTAGGTTTTAACCCACTCACTCCACTAAAAAGCCTACCTTCACAATTAACCCCTAGTGAACCCCATTGATCCTAACAAACCCTTTTTATTGACTCACCTACTAATATTAACCCGAAACCCTTTGTATTTGTTATCACCATTCTTTTGACTACCCATTTTTGTCGAGTTTTGATTTTGAGCAATTACCTAACTATGTTCTATATTTCAGTTGCTAAAGTTCGTTATTACTATTTTTGATCTGTTCTTAAAAAAAACGAAGTTTATTCAGTATTAGTTATATAATTAAGTGAGCTTACATGTTAAAAAGCTCGTAATATTAGTTTTCAATTGACGTAATTATTTAGGAGGAGTTCATTTTCTAGTTAAATAAATTGTCAAATCAAGTCTCGATTCTAACCTTTTAATTTCAGCCTTTATCCTCACCTTTAACCCTAGCCCCGTTACAACCCTAACAAAGACCTTTTGATCTGTTTATCATCTTATTTTACAGTGGCAGAGATTTGATTTTCAGGCAAGCCTATGGGATTAACTTTTCAGGTTCGACTTTTGAGTGCTTAATTTTGAACCTTCAACACTTCGAGTGATTTGAGTGAATCTTTAGTGAGGATGTCAATTCTTGTCAATTTCGAATCAGATGTAATTATTCAGGTAAGGGGAAACACCTATGTTTTCACATTATAAAAACTATGACTTTGATTGTTTGAATCTTTAGGACTCTTTGAGTTGAATTATCCATGTATGAATTATCTCTGAATTATGATGAAACATTATTGATGAACATTATGAATCAAGGAAGTTCGTTTTAATTGTAAGTTGAAAATTTCGCTTGAAGACAAGCAAAAGCTTAAGTGTGGGGGTATTTGATAAACCGTAAAAGTAACATATTTTAATCCCACATTTCTTAATCCTTTCTTTTCATATTTTATACTCAGGAAAGCACCTAAGGATAAAAAGAACGAGAAACAGGCTTAAAACGGACCGAATTGGGCCAAGAGAGAAATCGTCACGGCCTGGCCCAAAGACCACACGGCCGTGCCTCATTAAAAGTCCGAACACGGCCTGGCCACGATTCACACGGGCGTGTGCCATGGCCGTGTCCCTGTCGCTGGAAAGAGCAATTTCATTCGGGAAAGGATACTTGGAGGCAAAGAAACACATTTCAAAGCCTATTCAAACACCCTATTAGGAATTTTTCTTAAATTAGGATAGTTAGGGGCCATGTAAGGCATCACAAAGTCTATATAAACACCTTAGGGGGCAACTTGAAAGGGGAGTTCGGCAGAAGCCGAAACAGGATCAAAAGCTAGGCCAAGGAGCCAAGCCGAGAAGGTCAAAGTTAGGGAATAACGCAAGGATAGCCAGTTGATCCATCCCAAGAAGTCGGAATTATACTCAAGACGACGGAATTCTCCTTCAATTTCTTCTGGGGGTTTTAGGGTTTTCTTATGTTTTGTTTTATCTTTTCTCTTGAGATGTTTTGTTTATTCGTTATGAACTAAACCCCTCAGATACCTGAAGGGGATGAAACCTAGATGGATTTTGTTATTTGATTTTTAAGTTATATGATAAATTACTTAGTTTGTTCTTAATTATGTTGCTTAATCCAAATCTAATGTGCTTAGGTGGAGGAGGAATAGACCCTGTCTAATTGTAGATCTAACATAATTAAGCGCAGTTGATTGAACACCTAGAGATAGGGTTACGAGATTTTGCCGGATTAGGGTGAAACCTAATATGGGAGTCCATTGATCGATTTACTACTATTCTAGGGGGTTATTATAAGCGAACGAGAGTTCTACTAATTAACCTAGGGTTAGACGTTATTCGCCTCGAGAGAGGGTTTAATATAGGTTAGGGAGTTTCACGAAACAAGCTAAGTAAAGAAATCATATAATTTAGGGTTAGGTAACAAGAGAAGTCTAGGTGGATTCTTCCTGAGAGTATCGTCGCAATCAACTGAGTCTTTCTTCAAAGTTATTTTCCAATTTGTCTTCTTGTCTCTGTGTCTTTAGTTTAGTTGTCGTCAATTTAGTTTAAAAGCAACTTCACTCCGTTCTTAAGGCTAAATAATAAAAAGAAAGTGAGTATTAGTACTTTTAGTTCCTTTGGGTTCGATAATCGGTCTTGCCTAAGCTATACTACTGTTCGATATGTACACTTGCCTTAATATTGTTGTCAGAGTTAGTCTCCAGGTTTGATCATTCTTTTGTAAATATTTAAAGCTCTGATTTTACAGCGATCAGCCCGGTTGCGTACAGACTTATGCTGCCATCTGAGTTAGAAAAGATCCACAATGTTTTCCATGTTTTGATGCTTCAACGATATAGATCCAATCTTTCTCATGTGATTTGTCCATCAGAAATTGATATTCAATCTGATTTGACCGACGAGGAAGAACCGATTCGTATTTTAGCTCACGAAGTAAAAGAGTTGCGTAATAAGAAAATCTCGTTAGTAAAAGTACTGTGGCATAAGCATGGAGTTGAGGAAGCAACTTGGGAGCTTGAGGATTCAATGAGAGAATGTTATCCTAACCTATTCATCGGGTAAGATTTTCGAGGACGAAAATCCTTAAGGGGGAGAGTGGTAACAGCCCAATTTTGACCCTAATCGGAACAGTGCTTTCGGGACCACGAATCTGAGTTGGAAAAATATTTTAATATTATTTTATATGCTCATTATATGTGAATTGGTGTGTGTAAAAAGTTCGTATTAAAATTTGATCATTTTAGTGCTTAATTGTGAAAAAAAGGGCTTAATCACATAAACAGAAAATTTGGTGGTTAAATGTGTAAGTACTGAATTGATGATGTCTTTATAAATTGGAGTTTAGAGTTGCAAATTGACCATAAAATAGAGATAGTGGATGGTCATGATTATGCATGTAATAGTGATTGATTTTAGTTGTTTTATTTTATATTATAATGAAATAATTTAATATATGTTATAATAATATAATAGATAAAAAATGAAAAAAAAAATATAGCTATCTTCTTAATTAAGTGGTTAAATTGATGTGTTTATTTATGAGGGAGGACTTAAGTTATAAATTGTCCAATTGCTAAGCATAGTGGACGGCATCATGGCTTTGATTTTTATATTATTTTGTTTTTATAAGCATAAAGTATGTGTTAAGTTATATATTATATTATAAGATGATAATATAATGACATGCAAAAGAAAAAGAAAAAAAAGAAGAAAGCCATTATCTCCATTCTTGGCCGAAAGTAAGAAAAAAAGGAAGAAGCTTGAGCTCTTTCTCATATTCGGTCATTAGCAACCAAATTAAGTAAGTTTTAGTTTTGGATTTTTGATGATTTTTTCATTTTTTAAGATTTTTGTTCATTCTACTTTCAAGCCCATGTATTAAATTTGTGTATTAATCATGTATGTGAGATATGCCATTGATGTTAAGTTAAGTTTTTATGATGATTTTAGTATAAAATGAGATATTTGAGTTAGATGAACACTTTTTAACCTTGAGTTTTTGGTGAATATAGATGATTAAGGATTTATTTGTGAAAATATTTTCTAGGAGGGTTAAATTGAGAAATTTATGAAATAAATGGACTTGTGTAGTCCATATGAGGATTCGGCCCTAAACGATGGAAGTCAAATTTTGTGTAATTCGTGAGTTATGTATAAGGGACTAAATTGTAAAAATTTGTAAGTGTCAGGGGTAAAATGGTAATTTGCATAATTAGGTATTTTTGGATTAAATTAAATTAAAATGTATTTAAATGAGTGCAATTTGAAATAATTAGATCAAGAACAAAAGGAGACGGGATTGGATCGGGGAAAAACAAAGTTAAACGAATAGCCGGGAAGCTTAATCCGTCAATTTCCGAGGTAATTTTTAAGCAATTGGATTGAATTGAATTTTATTCTATATTATGCACATATGTTAAATGATTTTAGGTATGTTAATTATCGTAGTGCCGAATGTGTGTCAATGAATTTAGCATGAGTTGGCCTAATGTAAGACTTGGTATTTGTATAAGTGAATTTTGATTAGTTGAGTTGTTTGAATATGTATGTATGAAATATGAGATGGATATATGTAAGGATGATATGAGAGATGATTGTTTTAAAAATGGTGGATATATGTTTTTATGTATAATAAGGGTGCTGAATGTAATAGTAAGTATCAGAATAAATGAGCTATTTGTAAACCTTTAATTATACGGGTATATGTGAATAAATATTAGAACATATGTGTATTTTGTAATGAGGAGAAACTGGATTGATGGCACTATGTGTGCGAGCTTATATACCGAGCACTGTGTGTGCGAGATCGGTTGCCTGGGCACTATGTGTGCAAGCTTATATACCGAGCACTGTGTGTGCGAGATCGGTTGTCTGGGCACTATTTGTGCGAAATATTATATACCGAGCATTGTGTGTGCGAAATCGGTTGTATGGCACTATGTTTGCGGGAAATAAGTAACGGCACTAAGTGTGCGATACGTTACAGAAACTATGCACTAAGTGTGCGGACTGTCAAAGTAACGGCACTATGTGTGCGATACGTTACCGAATCTTGATAACAAGCATACAGGTTTGATGTTTCTCTTTATAGAATCCTATTATTAATGTTGATAAGGATAATTAAATGTTCAAATATAAAGTCACATGATATGTACAGGTAGTTACGGTTGGAAAGGAAAGTAACCTAAAGGTATGTATTATATATAACGACTTATGATTGATGGTAGCTTGTAATGTAAGATGAAATTTGGTGAGTAAAGTATGCACATGCTGGCTATTTTATTTTGTGAATGTGGTGTATGGATATATATATACATAAATGTATATTACATGCGTATAATGTTGTTATGAAATTTATTTTTGTATGTTTGATTTTTCGGCAAGGAATTTATAAGTGAAACAATTTATTTGAATCATGACAAAGCTTATATGTGAAATAAATGCTTAAACTTACTAAGATATGAAAGCTTACTTTGTTTTTGGTTGTGTTACGTATTGTAGATTTCTTTTGGACGTTCATATCGCGCTCGGGGATCATCGTCGAAGCTCATCACACTATCGTCGAAATTTTTGGTATCTCTTTTGTGTATAAACTTAATGTCTATGGCATGTATAGGCTAAATCGTTTTTGAATTGACTCAAATGATGTTTAAGTGAATGTATATAAATGCCATACGAAAATGGCTTAATATTTAGGTTTGAGTTGATCGAATATGCTTGCGTTGATTGAATATATTTGAGTTGTTGGTTATGTATGTGCATATTCTGACATGATATAATTTGGTTTTAGTATGTGTGACTTATGAGATTAAGTTATGGATATCATCAATAGGTTTAAGTAAATTTTATATTTGATTTATAAGCTCAACTTTAAGGTTGCTCAATACTATGTTTTGTGCATTATTTGAGTATTGGTTTTAGTTGAGTAAAGCCTATAATACATTGTGGATAGTGGATAAACCTTGCTTATTTTTGCATGTATCTATAACGTAATTCATGAAAGAATAGGATTAATTTATAGGCATGGAATAAATAGGTTTGATGATCTAATGATCCAATGGAACCGTATTCGGCTATGAGAGCTTAATAAGAGTATAATATAGTTATAAATACTTGGTCATGCATGCGATAGAATGTGTGTGGTCTATTAATTGATAAAAGTTGAATAGAGTCTAATATATATATTCGGTTATACTACTCAAAAAGACCAAAGGGATAGTATTGAGTTATTTGTATGGAATTGTATCTCCGAATGATGCACATGGTAATGCATTGAGATGATTTTTAGTTGTGAAATAATAAATTAATTATGCTTTTACTTTGAAATAAGATTTTATTTAATAAGTTAATGATGTAAAAGTATATTGACTTGTATTTAGTCAAGTAATGCCTCGTAACCCTAATTCGGTGACAGACAGGGGTTAGGGGTGTTACACTAACAGTTTTATAAGCTAATTGGATGCTCATCTTAGTTTGTTTGGGCTTTCCTAGACCTAGTCATTTAAACAATGTATAAGGCATGACATTTATGCTGGCCCCTAAATCAGCTAATGCATTATCAACAGTTAAACTACCAATTAAGCATGGAATTGTAAAACTCCCTGGATCTTTTTGCTTCCGCGGTAGTCTATTCTGTAACATTGCTGAGCATACTGCATTTAATTCCACACGTGGCTCTTCGTCTAATTTTCTTTTGTTCGTTAAGAGTTGTCTTAAAAATTTCCTCGAGTCTGCCATCTGAAAAAGAGCTTCAAGAAGAGGTAAGTTAATATGTAATTTCTTTAAAAGCTTAAGAAACTTACCAAACTGTTCTTCTGAATCGTCTCTTTTCATCGCTTTGGGGTAAGGTATGCGAGGTTGGTACTCTTTGATTACCGGTTTTGGCTTTCCTTGTGTTACCTGTAACTTACCTTCGTCTACTTCTTTTGGCTTGTCTAACACCTTTCTATCAGGAGTTGTGATGGCTTGAATTTGTTCCTTTAGGTTAATCTCAGTGTTACTTGGTAGACGTCCTTGCGGTCGTTCTGGCTTTAGTTTTGCGAGTTGTTCGACTGCATTAGTGACTTCCTTGACTGATTTAGTCATTTCCCCGATTCGGTTCTCATTGGTTTTAATTGTTCTCTCAGTTTCTTTGAAACGGCCAAATTACAAAATGATATCTCTTCTTTTGTGCAGATGGATTTAGAGACATTATACGACGCATGGGAGAGATACAAGGATCTCTTGAGAAGGTGTCCACACCATGGCTTACCCTTGTGGCTCCAAGTCCAAACCTTTTACAACGGTGTGAATCCATCAACGAGGCAATTAATTGATTCATCAGCCGGTGGAACCTTGGACAACAGAACTCCTGAAGCAGCCTACGAGTTCATTGAAGAGATGTCACTGAATAACTATCAGTGGCAAGTTAACAGAACAAGGCCAACAAAAACAGCCAGAGTCTACAACCTCGATGCAGTGACCATGCTATCAAATCAGGTAGAATTAATGAATAAAAAGCTTGATAGTTTGTGTTTTTCGCAGGTACATCCAGTTATGTAGTGTGACACAAGTGGAACTGTGGCGAATTCTGAGTACCCACCCTACCAACCAGAAGCAGAGAATGAACAGATGAACTATATAGGTAACAATTTCAGATCCAATAATAATCCTTATAGTAATAATTATAATCCAGGTTGGAGGAACCACCCAAATTTTTCATAGGGAGGTCAAGGAAATCAAATTTTTTAACCACTGTTTGGCTTTATTCCTTAGTGAAAAAGGGAAATAACCGAAGACGTACGGCATCATCAGAAACGTCATTTATTTTGAAGGTATCACTGAACTCTAAAAAATTTGCTATATGCGTGTTTGGATCTTCGTCCTGCAAACCATCAAATTGAACAAATTGTTGAATCATTTGTATTGTGTTAGGCTTTAATTCAAAACTGTTAGCAGCTATAGCAGGCCTAACAATACTCAATTCTGCTCCTGTTAAATGCGGTTTAGCTTAATCAAACATTGTACGTGGAGCATTATGTTCCCTCACATCTCGTGGTGGTGGGTTGTTCTCATCCATCCCTTCAGTAGGATTGGATTTTCGCTCTTCTTCTGTGTAATTTAGGGCTCGCCTGATTTCTCTGCAATTCCTTCGAGCGGTAGCTTCAATATCACTGTCGTATACTAGTGGTTCTCTTAGGTTCCTTCTAGTCATAAACTAGAGGTACCTGTCTGAAAAAGAAAGAAGAAAAGAAAATTTAGCAAAATTAAAATTTAACCTAAAATAAAAGTGAGTTGCAAAAAATAAATAAAAAATAATAATGGCTAAAGTAATAAAAATAGAGTTTTCTTAATATTTTAGTTCCCCAGCAACGGCGCCAAAAACTTGATTGATCGAAATCAGAGCTTTAAAATTTATAAAACGAATGATCAAACCTGGAAACTAACTCTGACAACGATTAAAGGCAAGTGTACCTATCGAACAGTAGTATAGCTTAGGCAAGACCGGATTGTCGAACCCAAAGGAACTAAAAGTACTAATATTAACTTTCTTTTTATTATTTAGCATAAAATAAAGTGAAGTTGCTTTAACCTAAATTAACGACTACTAAGCTAAAGACGCAAAGACAAAAAGAACGAATTGGGAAATAACTTGACGAAAAACTCAATTGATTACGATGATACCCTCAGGAAGAATCCACCTAGACTTCACTTGTTATTTAACACTGAACCATATGATTTATTCACTTAGTTTGATCCGTAGGACTCCCTAACGTATATTAAACCCTCTCTCAAGGTGAATAACATCTAACCCTAGGTTAATTAGTGGAACTCTTGTTCTCTTATAATAACCCCCTAGAATAACAGTAAATCGATCAATGGATTCCCATATTAGGTTTCACCCTAATTCGGAAAAATCTCGTAACTCTTTCGCTAGGCGTTCGATCATCTCCGCTTAATTATGCTAGATCTACTCTTAAGCAGGGTCTATTCCTATAACACCCCTTACCCGATACCGTTACCAGAGTCGAGCGTAAGGCATTACTAGACTTGACTACTAATTCGAGGTATAAAAATTGAAACTATCCACCTACATCATGTTGACTAAATTGACTATAACTCGAGTTATGAAACTCGAAATTGAGATCCGTAAATTTTCATTGAAACTAGACTCATATATCTTTTTACTTTAATTTTTCCAGAATTTTTCATGTAGCCAATTAGTACAGTTTATTCATTAAAGTTTCTCCTATTTCACTATTTGATGGTCCTGACCTATCTTTACAAAAACTCAATTATATCATTGTAAAAAATTCAAATAATGTTCTCATTTCTTCTAATCAAAAATAGACTCATTAAGAATTCTAATCATATAAATTATTCTCCATAATTATTTTTGTACAATTTTTAATAATTTTTATTAGACAGAATAGGAAATCACGAAGTCATTCAGAACCAGTCTCACTAAAATTAAATATCTCATAATATAAAATTTCTTTGCCTACTCTGTTTCTTTCATATAAAAATAGACACAATAAGCTTTAATTATATATCTTATTCACTTTCTAATTCCATTTATCCTATTTTTGGTGATTTTTCAAAATCAAGTTACTACTGTTAACCAAAAACTGTTTCATTGCAAAATATGGTTAACTAGTTTATAACATCCTTACTCCATTTCATTTAAACTCCATACATTAACCATACTTATATATATACTAAAACTAAATCAACCAAAACCACAACAAAACATAATCATCAAGCCAAAATATAAATTTCCAAGATTTACAAGATGGACAAGCCATTTTCGCATGGCTTATACAAATATATACATCATATTCAAAATAAACTCAAAAGAGTAATATAGCCTATACATGCCATAGTTCCAAAAGTTCAAATAGCCTGTACATGCCATAGTTCCAAAAGTTCAACTTATAAAAAGGGTACCAAAGATAGTTGATAGTGTGATTGACTTTGACGATGATCCCCGAGCTCGTACGTAAACTTCAAAATCTATAAAGTAGTCAATTAAACACAAATGGTAAGCTATCTTAGCTTAGTAAGTAATAAGCAATGGTAAACATATGCATCTAATCATTTTTTTAGAATTTAAGCAATTTACTCTTAATCCTTAACTAACACGTAACAGCATATATATAGCATGTTTCACTGTTTAACATTTATCACATTCAAATGGTCTCAAAGTCGAATAATCATGAACCATTTATCCAACCCGAACAAATCCAAAATTAATAATCTTACCCTATCACTAAAATTCATAAACCCAAAACAACTTACCTCATTAGCTCTAAGCATTCAACATCATATATTACTTACCTGTACATCATCTCTCGGTTACCTTCATTCAATTGTTTAGATCTCTAGCAAATTTGTCCACCCACACACATAGTGCAACTCTCGTAACGTATCGCACACATAGTGTCGTTACATAATTTCCACACACACAGTGCCATTTAACCGATATCGCACACATAGTGCTCGGCAACTAGGATTCGCACACATAGTGCCACCTACCGGTAATATATCGCACACATAGTGCCATTACCCGTTTCTCGCACACATAGTGCCATCTTCCGGTAATGTATCGCACACATAGTGCCATTACCCGTTTCTCGCACACATAGTGCCATCTTCCGGTAATGTATCGCACACATAGTGCCATTACCCGTTTCTCGCACATATAGTGCCATCTTCCGGTAATGTATCGCACACATAGTGCCATTACCTGTTTCTCGCACACATAGTGCCATCTTCCTTTCACAATTTCCACCTCATTCTCATAGACATAAATTATCACATCTAAAAGAAGATATAAAGCATCATAGATATACATAATCGATTCCATCTATCCCTTCAATGAAGTTATACCATATTCGACTTTAGAAGACAACCATGTACTCTCATCAATTCAATACCATAATCATACACTCATCTAGAAAATAAATTGAATACCACCATCCCCTATCTCATAGCACACGTTAAACAACTACTCAATTTATAAGCATTCACTCAACCCCAAATATACATTCCATGCATAATCCAACACACATTCAACTAGTACAAATATTAAATCTCACACCATGTCACATTCAGAGAAATTATATATATATACACAAATATGTATGTATCTTTATACATATTTCAACCAACCAAGGAATTCATATAAATAAATACATATACATGTTAATATCACATTCGGCAAATACCTTTAATTTCACCCTATCACATTCGGCAATTGAGGTATAAACTTAATAAAACTCATATAAAAATGTACATTTCAATTTAACAATTATTCATTTGAAACCAATTGCTTATAAACTTACCTCGAGTATCGACGGACTAGGTTTCCCGACTATTCAATTAACTTTGCTTTTCTCCGATCCAATCCCGATTCTTTTTGCTCTTGATCTATAAATTTCAAATTTAGCTAAATCAAATATAAATCCATTGAATTTGATCTGAAAACTCATAAATGGGCAAATTACCATTTTGCCCCTGATATTTTACACTTTTTACAATTTAGTCCTTTTTGCACAAAACACAAATTACACAAAATTTGACCAAACTTCTTAAGGGCCAAATATTCCTAGCCTTATTACAAGCTCATACATTTTATTTATTTCACATTTTGACCCCTCAATTTACAAATTTCACAATTTAATCCTATTTAGGCATTTCCAACAAAAATGCCTTAATTAAACTTATCAATCTAACATACTATATTTATTTTCCATCACTAAACACAAATTTCATCAAACTATCAACAATGGCAATTCATGAATACATCATCAAATTCAAAAATTCAAGCTTGGGCTAGCTAGTATTCAAAGCAACGATCTCAAAAACGTAAAAATTATTAAAACCCGAACTCAATTACATACCTTCATTAGACATGCAAGGGCCGAAAGTTTCAAAAGCTCAATTTCATTCTTCATTCTCTAGTTTTGGCAATGGAGAGATAGAATGAAATAAAAGATGTTCATCCACTTTTGTTTATGTTTTATTATTAATATATTATCATATGTTATTAAATAATGAACCACTTTCACATAAAGAATTAATAAACAACCAAAGTCACTATTTCATGCATACCAACCGGCCACTAACTCTCTTTTATGGCCAAATTGCTACTTTAAGCCTCCCATTTATTAAAACAACAACAATTAAGCACTATCTCATTTAACCATCAAATTTTTATTTTACGCGATTAAGCCCTTTTTTCAAAATTATGCACTAAAACGATCAAATTTTAATACGAAAATTTCACATACACCAATTCAAACATAATGAACATAGAAAATAATATTAAAATATTTTTCTGACTCGGATTCATGGTCCCGAAACCATCGTTCCGGCTAAGATCTGAATCGGGCTGTTACAATTCCTCCTCCACCTAAGCACATCAGATTTGGATTAAGCATGCATAATTAAGAACAAACTAAGTATTGATCATATAATTCAGAAAACAATAACAAGATTCATCTAGGTTTCATCCCCTTCAGGTATCTGAGGGGTTTAGTTCATAACAAATAAATAAAACATCTCAAGAGAAAAGATAAAACAAAACATAAGAAATTCCTGAAACTCCCTGAAGGAATTGAAGGAGAGATCCACCGTCTTGAGTAGAATTCCAGCTTCTTGGGATGGATCAGCTGGCTAACTTCGAGTGATTCCCTCAATTCTAACCTTTCTAGCTTGGCTCCTAGGCCTAGCTCGACGCCCTTTCAAAGGTGGTACTTAGGGGATATTTATAGGCTCTTGGAATGCGATTCTTTCTCCCTAAATATCCTTTTCCAACTGAAATTTTCTAAGTCCACGACAGGGGCACGGCCATGTCACACGCCCGTGTGACTTGTCTTTAGGCCATGTTTGGATTTCTAAGTTGAGGCACGGCTGTGTAAATCGGGGTGAGGCCGTGTTCTAGATGCTCGTCAAGGCACGACCATGTGCTCTTTGCGCCAGGCCGTGTGGATTTCATGATATGGCCCATTTACTCTGTTTTGGGCCCGTTTTACGTTCTTTTCTTCCTAGGGTGCTTTCCTGGGTATAAGACATGAAAAGAAATGATTAAGAGCACCTTTTTACATAAATTGACCGATAAATCATCCAAAAACATATTAAATGTGGGTCTAAAATATGTTATAATTATGGTTTATCAAATACCCCCACACTTAAGCTTTTGCTTGCCCTCAAGCAAAATTCTCAACGTACAATTAAAACGAACTTTCCATAATTCACGATTCCTATCAACAATGCCTCATCATAATTCATAAATAATTTATACATGGATAATTCAATTCAAAGAGTCCTAAAGATTCAAACAATGATAAGTCATTTATTTGTAATTCTAAAACGTAGGTGTTTCCTCTTGTCTGAAATATTACCTTTGATTCGAAATCGACAAGAGTTGACATCCTCACTAAAGATTCACTCAAATCACTCCAAGTGTTTAAGGGTTAGGAAAAGAAGCACTCATACGTACAACCTAAAAAGTTAATCCCATAGGCTTGCCTGAAAATCAAATCTTCACCACTGTAAAATGAGATGATAAATAGATCAAAAGGTCTTTGTTAGGGTTGTAACAGGGCTAGGGTTAAGGTGTGGATAAAGGCTGAAAGTAGAAGGTTAGAACCGAGGTTGAATTGACAACTACCTTACCTAATGAATACTGAAATAATATTTACATAAACTTAAAATAATAATCCTAATAATACGAGCTTTTCTTTCAGAAAATAAGCTTTAACTCTATAAGCTCACCACTAATACTGGATGTACTTCGATTTTTTTTAGAACAAACTAATAATAATGCTGGATGAATTCAACTCATGCTCTGATTTAATTCGGTAACTAATCAAATCATATCTCGATTAACGGGTAGTTGAAAAGGAATGGTGATAACAAATACAAAAGGGTTTTTGGGTTATTAATGGGTGAGTCAATAAAAAGGGTTGTTAGGATCAACGGGGTTCACTATGGGTTAATTTATGAAGGTAGGCTTTTTAGTGGAGTAAGTGGGTTAAGTCCTAGGTGCCTTTATCATCTCTGTATATCAAATCATAAATGTGGTCTCAACATGTATAAACGAGGCAAGTTCTAGAATAACAGTTCAAAGTTGACACACTCATAATCAAAAGGTGAGCACGAAAAAGAATATATGCTTTATAAGGCTCAAAATCTCACAAAAATTATGGGTGTTTTGACATCAATCTCATAAATTTCAAACTTCAAAGCAATATTCAAATTTAGGTTAACAACCTAGCAAAAAATTTTATTCTGAAAAATAGACTTATCATGCTTGATTCTCTAGTATCTTAAAATTTAATCATCAATGCACAATTATCAATGACTTACTCAAAAACACGTCAATAAAAACCATAAATCATTAGAAATTTCATCCTAATTAGTAATATGAGAAATTTACTTAAAAACAAGGTTAAATTCAGGGTTTTGAGAAAAATGAAAAAAGTTTGGCCAGATTTGGGAATAATGCAGAAAGTTAGGCCCTTCTTTTAGATAAATATTCACCCCCCACGCTTAAGATGTACATTGCCCTCAATGTACAAAGATATATATAACATTTATGGGATAAATCAAAAGAGAAGGGGAAAGAATACTCCCTGAATTTTGGATGGTGTCCTTGAAGAGGTCGGTCTCGATGACGAACCTGTGCTAGATGAAGAAATTGGGGAGCTCGTAAAGGATTAGCCATGGTTTATTGAAACATAATTAAAATAAACAAATTATAAATATAAAGAAAAGCAAGTTAAAGGGAAGGAGACTAAGAAGAAAACTGAACTGAAAAGAAAATACTAATGGACTGAGAAGTCATTATTGACGGATGGTTCGCGAGGTGGGTGTGACTTCTAGGGCTCAGAGGTGTTGGCGGTGGCGGAAGTGGCGTGGTTATCATAGTGGTCAACGTGATTCCCAAGCAGCCTGGCGAACCTGACACTAAGAAACTAAAATAAGTTAAACTAAACTAAGCATAAGATTGTCAAAGAGAAGGAAATTGAAGCGAAAGAGGAAAGAAAAATAAAAACTAATTAGTCTCAAAGACCCTCGGCTTGGTGTTAAGATGAAGCTGCCGGCATGAACTCGTGTTTATCGTTCTTCTTCGAGAAAACTATTGTTGGCCTTTTTTGCTTCTTTGACATGATGTGGGATGGCTCAAGGATCTAGAGTTTTGATATATGGAGTGAAAAGTCTGAGAGGGAGAAGGTGGAAAAGAAGAAAAGAAAGAAATTGGATGGGGAGAAGGGAAAAGGCTGTGGGGTTTAAATAGAAATTCAGCTCTGGCATGCTCCCAAGCCCGTGGACTTAGGGTGTGTCGATTTACACGGTCGTCTCGCACGACCGTGTGTCTGTGCGTGTTGTGTCACCATGCTCGTTCTTCAGTCTGCCGCACTCGTGGTGTGCAAGTTAGTAGCTTCACACGGTCTAGGGGCACGGGCGTGTTCTTCCTCTGGTGTGCAAGTCAGTAGCTTCACACGGTTTCAAGGCACGGGCGTGCCACTTTTACGGAGCCCGTGGGATAGTGGTTGGATCCGTGACTTTAAAGAAGTTGGGACTGATTCACACGGCTTATGCAAAGTCAGCAGGAGATTCTGGTGGTCCACACGGTCACGGACACGACCGTGTGTAAGACCGTGTGACCTTGAAATTCTGCACTTTTGGTCAGTTTAAAAGAAAGGGAAGAAAAGAAAAAGAAAAAGAACTAAAAATAAATTTAAAAGTAAATAATGTTAGTGCTCGGGTTGCCTCCTGAGAAGCGCTCGTTTATAGTCTTAAGCTAGACTTTCCTCGAAAAAAAATCAGGGAGGTTTAAAGGTTTGAATATCTTCTTTCAAGCTTACAGTTCTGCTTTCTTGATAAAGTTGAAGTCGAGAAGCGTTTACCTTAAAGGTGCTGAGTGTTGGATTGCTTACCTCGACTGTTCCGTGGGGGAAGATATCGTGTACCTTTAGAAGAATTTCTCCCTTTGTTTTCAGGTCTACTATGATGATGTGAGGATCTGTGTAGTCTAACAGCACCTGGTCTCCTATTTTGAAGTGATTTGATGTTCTTACGAGCTTTTCTGGTGGTTCCTCTAGTTTTACTTCGTGTGGTTCTGGTTCTTCTTTGACGTGTGTCTTCTGCTCTTCTAATTTGTCAACCCTAAGGCTTTGTTCCTTATGTAATTCCTCCTTGTCGAATTGGGGTTTTGGCTCAGGGTTATATCCTTGTGGTGTTTCCTGCGATGAAAGTTGCACAAATTGATTATCAAATGAATTTTCTTTCTTACCTTCATCGTTTGTTGTCTTGGCCGAGTCAAGGGCTTGAAGAATGATTGATTCGTCACCTACACAAAGTATGAGTTCGCCTGTGGCAACATCAACTTTAGTCTTGGTAGTTGCTAGGAAGGGTCTTCCTAAAATTAAGGGGATTGAATTATCCTCATCCATGTCTAAAACAACGAAATCTACTAGGAAAACAAATTAATCGATTTTGACCAAAACATCTTCGATAATGCCCCTAGGAATTCTAACAGTTTTATCAGCTAATTGATGCTCATTCTAGTTTGTTTGGGCTTCCCTAGACCTAGTCGTTTAAACAATGTATAAGGCATAACATTTATACTTGCCCCTAAATCACCTAATGCATTACCAATAGGCAAACTACCAATTAAACATGGAATTGTAAAACTCCCCGGATCTTTTAGTTTTTACGATAGTTTATTCTGTAACATCGCTGAGCATGCTGCGTTTAATTCCACATGATGCTCTTCATCTATTTTGTGTTTGTTTTTCAAGAGCTGTCTTAAAAATTTCCTCGAGTCTGGCATCTGAAAAAGAGCTTCGAGAAGAGGTAAGTTAATATGTAATTTCTTTAAGAGTTTAAGAAACTTACCGAACTGTTCCTCTGAATCGTCTCTTTTCATTGCTTCAGGATAAGGTATGTGAGGTTGGTACCCTTCGATTACCGATTTTGGCTTTTCTTGCGTTACCTCTATTTTACCTTCATCTACCTCTTTGTTTGGTTCGTCTAACCCCTTGCTATCGTGACCTGTGATGGCTTGAATTTGCTCCTTAGGGTTAATCTCGGTGTTACTTGGTAGACGTCCTTGCGGTCGTTCTGACATCAGCTTTGCGAGTTGTTCGACTGCATTAGTGACTTCCTTGACTGACTTAGTGGTTTTTCCAGTTCTGCTCTCATTGCTCTTAATTGTTCTCTCAGTTTCTTGGAAACGTTTTTCTGTGTCTGCTGTGAATTTTGTCAGCATCTCCTCGAGGGTTGGTTTCTTCTCTTGTGGATAGGGCTGATTTTGGAAGTTTTAAGGAGGTTGTTGCCTTTGATTTCCTTGATTTCCTTGACCTCCCCACGAAAAATTTGGGTGGTTCCTCCAACCTGAATTGTAAGTATTACTATAGGGATTATTATTGGATCTAAAATTATTACCTATGTAATTCATTTGTTCGCCCTCTGCTTACGGTTGGTAGGGTGGGTACTCAGGATTCGCCACGGTTCCACTTGCGTCCCATTGCATGACTGAGTATACCTGCGAAGAACACAAACTATCAATCTTTTTATTCATCATCTCTATCTGTGTTGATAGTGTGGTTATTGCATCAAGGTTGTAAACTTCGGCTGATTTTGTCGGTTTCGTCCTTGTAACTTACCACTGATAATTATTCAGTGACATCTCCTCAATGAACTCGTAGGCTGCTTTAGGAGTCTTGTTATTCAGAGTTCCACCGACGGCTGAATCAATTAGTTGCCCCGTGGAAGGGTTTACACCATTGTAGAAAGTTTGGACTTGTAGCCACAAGGGTAGACCATGGTGTGGACACCTTCTCAAGAGATCTTTGTATCTCTCCCATGAGTCGTATAATGTCTCTAAATCCATCTGCAAAAAAGAAGAGATATCATTCTGTAATTTAGTCATTTTGGCCGGTGTGAAATATTTCAATAAAAACTTTTCGGTAATTTGTTCCCATGTAGTGATTGACCCTCGTGGTAACCAATTTAACCACTACTTGGCTTTATTCCTTAATGAAAAAGGGAATAACCGAAGACGTATGGCATCATTAGAAACGCCATTTATTTTGAAGGTATCACAGAACTCTAAAAAATTTGCTATATGCGTGTTTGGATCTTCGTCCTGCAAACCATCAAATTGAACAAATTGTTGAATCATTTGTATTGTGTTAGGCTTTAATTCAAAAATTGTTAGCAGCTATAGCAAGCCTAACAATACTCGATTCTGCTCCTGTTAAATGCGGTTTAGCATAATCAAACATTGTACGTGGAGCATTATGTTCCTCCACATCTCGTGGTGGTGGATTGTTCTTGTCCACCCCTTCAGTAGGATTGGATTCTCGCTCTTCTTCTGTGTAATTTAGGGCTCGCCTGATTTCTCTGTGATTCCTGCGAGCGGTAGCTTCAATTTCACTATCGAATACCAAAGGTTCTCTCGGGTTCCTTCTAGTCATAAACTAGAGGTACCTGCTAGAAAAAGAAAGAAAATTTAGCAAAAATTAAAATTTAACCTAAAAAAATGAAACAAAAGAATAATGGCTAAAGTAATAAAAATAGAGTGTTCTTAATATTTTAGTTCCCCGACAACGGCGCCAAAAACTTAATCGCTGAAATCAGAGCTTTAAAATTTATAAAACGAATGATCAAACCTGGAAACTAACTCTGACAACGATTAAAGGCAAGTGTACTTATCGAACAGTAGTATAGCTTAGGCAAGACCGGATTGTCGAAACCCAAAGGAACTAAAAGTACTAATATTAACTTTCTTTTTATTATTTAGCCTAAAATAAAGTGAAGTTGCTTTAACCTAAATTAACGACTACTAAGCTAAAGACGCAAAGACAAAAAGAACGAATTGGGAAATAACTTGACGAAAAACTCAGTTGATTACGATGATACCCTCAGGAAGAATCCACCTAGACTTCACTTGTTATTTAACACTGAACCATATGATTTATTCACTTAGTTTGATCCGTAGGACTCCCTAACGTATATTAAACCCTCTCTCGAGGCGAATAACGTCTAACCCTAGGTTAATTAGTGGAACTCTCGTTCTCTTATAATAACCCCCTAGAATAGCAGTAAATCTATCAATGGATTCCCATATTAGGTTTCACCCTAATCCGACAAAATCTCGTAACCCTATCTCTAGGCGTTCGATCAACTCCACTTAATTATGCTAGATCTACTCTTAAGCAGGGTCTATTCCTCCTCCACCTAAGCATATCATATTTGGATTAAGCATGCATAATTAAGAACAAACTAAGTATTTATCATATAATTCATGAAACAATAACAAGATTCATCTAGGTTTAATCCCCTTTAGGTATTTGAGGGGTTTAGTTCATAACAAATAAATAAAACATCTCAAGAGAAAAGATAAAACAAAACATAAGAAATCCCTAAAACTCCCTGAAGGAATTGAAGGAGAAATCTGCTGGCTTGAGTAGAATTTCGGCTTCTTGGGATGGATCAACTGGCTAACTCCGAGTAATTCCCTCAATTCTGACCTTTCCGGCTTGGCTTCTAGGCCTAGCTCGACGCCTTTTCAACGGTGGTACTTAGGGGGTATTTATAGGCTCTTGGAATGCGATTTTTTCTCCCCAAATATCCTTTTCCGACTGAAATTGTCTAAGTCCATGACAGGGGCACGACCATGTCACACGCCTGTATGACTGGTCTTCAGGCTATGTTCGGATTTCTAAGTTGAGGCACGGCTGTGTAAATCGGGGTGAGGCCGTGTTCTAGATGCTCGTCAAGGCACGGTCGTGTGCTCTTTGGTCCAGGTCGTGTGGATTTCGTTATATGGCCCATTTACTCTGTTTTGGGCCTGTTTTACATTCTTTTCATCCTCGGGTGCTTTCCTGGGTGTAAGACATGAAAAGAAAAGATTAAGAGCACCTTTTTACATAAATTGATCAATAAATCATCCAAAAAATATTAAATGTGGGTCTAAAATATGTTATAATTATGGTTTATCAATAGATAAGGTGTTAAAAAAAAGAGTTAAAACTTGTTTTTAGCACATGCTATTCGTGCAAATTTAAATTCACAATTAGATAAAAAAAATATGGGTAATTGAAGTCAAACTCTCGGAGTATAAAAAATATAATTGGTGGTATTTCAGATATATTTTTAAAAAATATTAAATTTAAAATTGATTTTAAATAATTTATCAAGTTGAATTCATCTAATTTAATTTCTTATGCTTTAAAATGGCATAATGTCAAGTTTAGTTCTCAAAGTTTACATTTTTGTTAATTTGACTCTTTTTTTAGTTAAATTAACTTTCAACCTTTTAAAAAGAGTCTAATTTGACCACCATCCTTTCAGAAAGAGTCGAATTGTTGTTTTTTAATGAAAATACTAAAATGTTAAATTTTTAAACATGACAAACTGCGTGACAACCCATATATGTTTCATGCTATTTTTTTTCAAATTTTTATATATTTTTTTGAATTTTTAAATTTCTCATATTTTTAAAAAATATTTTGCGATTTTTAAATTATTTGTTCAAATGACATACAAGACAAATGGTGTTATGTTAGTATGAAGTACATGTGGGCTGCCACGTAGGTTGTCACGCCAACATCATTAAAAATTATTGTTTTAGTTAGTATTTTGTGAAAAAAATCATTGAATTTTTTTTTTGAAGTGTTAATAATCAAATTTAACTGATTTGAATGGATGTCTCTTAGCTTTCGGGGAATTTTGTGGTAGGGAAGAGCCCTACAGGGTTAAATAACGGTGTGGGTAGGGAAACAAAGAAGATAAGGAGGAGGATGGATCCTTCGCCAGACATGGATGATCCAATAGTTGATGAAAATGGTCAGAAGATTGAAGATGTGGGAGTGGATAAATGTAGTATAAATCTATATTGATAAGCAGTTCCCCGGATACCTATTCACCGGAGAAGTTGGAGGAGGAGTTTGCACTTCATGATGGAAATGTGGTCACGAAGTTAGTAGAAGGAATACTGTCGATTACCTTTTCTGATCGAGTTCATAAGTTCATTGGGAGGAAGATGGCTAGGACCATTATCGTTAAACTTCTGGGTAGGAAAATTGGTTTTAATGCTTTACTTAATAAGGTGACGACTTTATAGAGTCCTAAACAACCTTTACAACTTAAGGACATAGAGAACGGCTACTACTTAGTTTGGTTCCAAGATGAAGGAGATTTTAATAACGTGTTGGTCGGGGGACCTTGGTTAATCTTTGGTCAATATTTAACCGAGCGTCCTTGGTCACCGGAGTTTTCGACATCGGATAATGAAGTGGATATCCAAGCGGTGTGGATAAGGCTACGGGGTTTTCCAGAAAGCTATTACTCAAAATTCTTGATTTATGCTATTGGACAAGCTATAGGACTAGTGGTCAAACTTGATACTCACATGGATAGTGGAAGGCGGGGACGTTTTACTCGATTGGCAATATGTATGGATTTAAAGAAACCATTGGTGTTGAAAGTCAAGATCAATGGTCATATACAACGAATTGAGTATGAATATTTTCCAATTGTATGTTTCAATTGTGGGTATTATGGGCATAATTCTAATCTGGGCTCAGAAAGCAAGAATAAGGCATTGAATAGTGGTGTTAATTGGGAAGAATCGATGGTTGAAAACATGGGTATTCAGCAGCGTGTGGAAGAAGAAAACTATGGGCCATGGATGCTTATGGAACGATGAAAAAGAGGAAGGGCACATAATGTAGAAATAGTGAGGGACGACGACTCCGACAATGGATTAGGGGTTCACAATTTTTAGTTTTTGTAGCGGACTCGGGCATTAATGATCCTATAATCAAGGCCATGGATGGGGGAATCAGCTTAGTAAAATCAAAAGATGTGATTTAGGAAAGAATTTTAATGGAAAATTTGAAGAATTTGGACAAAGGAATCTAATTTGGGGAAGAATAGGTCGACTAGGCTTAAAGGAAAATGAATTTTACTTGGTAGTGGACCCAAATCTGGTCCAAAGGCATTAAGGCCCATTAATGCCAATATTGGGTTGGTAGCTAAGAAAAGGGGGAATATATTTAATGATGGTTCTGAAATAGGTTCGATAGGTCCAAATGCTAAGGATAAGGGTTTTGATTTTTTACCTATGACTTTTAAGTCAAATTTGGACAAAAATAAATATGGTATAGTTCAAGTGGTTGAGAAAGGGTAGTTTGAAAAACCAAAGGGGAAAGATAATCACGTGTTTCACTTTGGAGAATCGAGTATGGGGTTTCCAAATTCAGATATGAAAGCATAAGTAGACAGTTTTATCTAACAGAAGAAATTACTAGATTACGAGTTGGAAGGTGTTGAATCCCCAATGGTGGAGCTAACGATGACAATGGAGAGGAATCGAGAATAGTTCCTCAACAGAAGAATTAATTTCTGCGGTGGAAGGTATGGATGATGATGCTATCAAAAATGCCGAGGTTAGTTGCTGAATTTGGTGTTGAAACTTGGATTGGCTGTTTGTTGTTGTTTTATGAATTCAAAACTATTCTTCTGGAACTATCAAGGAACGAGTTATCCTCGTTTCCATAAATTTGTGGCTGAGTATAGAAGAGAATTTTGTCCAGATGTTATATGTTTGTTTGAGAGTCGGTTCAATGGTGTTAGGGAAAATGGCATCATTTCCAAGATTGGGTTCCCAAATTCTTTCAAAATTAAAGTGATGTGTTTTGTTGGGGGATATAGGTTCTCTGGGGTGATAATGTTTTTCGCCTACATTATGAATTTTCATTCGTAGATGATTCATATAAGGGTTAGCAACAAACAATGACCATCTAAGTTTTTTATGTTCAACAGTGTATGCTAGCCCACACCCTGCTACGCGAAGTAAGTTATGGGATTTTTTGAATTCTCTTACTATATCGATCAGGGAATCGTGGATTATAGCAGGAGACTTTAATTCGATCCTAGAACCATTGAAACGAGTAGGTGGGGCTGTGAGCATGCGAAGTGGATGTAGTAACTTTTAGTTTTTCCTGTTTGATAATGGTATTCGTGACTTGGGGTTCAGTAGGCCCTGGGCTTAGTGGGCCAACCCACCCTTAGTCCAATTGAAGGATACTGGCCATGTTCCCTTTCAAATGGCCTGGTAAGGCCCAAATTAGAATCACGCGGCCTACAATCAACATAGGCCACATGGTTAGCCGTCGGCCTAGGAGCAGTAAATGAATTAGGGTTAGGAAAATAGTGAGAAAAATTAGAGTGTGGGAAAACCCTAACATCGTCTCTACTAAAACCATTTGGGGGCACAAGATTCGACTGGCAATCAAAAGTACTTCCATGTGCCGCATCAAGAGGTCGGTCAAATGACGAGTGAACCATCATCAGCACCAGACCATCATAATTCTGATTAAAGAGATAAAAGCATCGCTGTGCTAGGTGACCAAAACGGCCACAGATCTAACATTGGACACGACCCCTGAAACCTTGCCCACGACCACCATGCTAGGACCGAACAGATCTAGAAGAGTTCACCACTGCCGTTGCCGAAGAAGGAGTCAATTCAGTGAGATTCGTATGATAGGGTGTCTCCACCACCATGTGTTACTCCCTACTTTCGAACTCAAGGAGAACGTCATTAACTTGCGTAGTGGAAGCGGCCCAGAGGAGAAAGACGCAAGAGTGACGACCACGTCATACTCCGACGACAACCTCGCAAGAACAATCTCCACCCATTCGGAATCCGAAATATGATGACTTGAGGCCTTAAGCAGAGCATAGGTAACAGCCCAATTTTCAGTGGTATTGGGAACAGTGGTTCGAGACCACTAAATCCGATGAGTGAGCTCATAAATACTATTATTTAATGTTTATAAGCCAATAGTGAATTTTAGAAGGCTTATGAAGTAGTGATTTGTGTTTTATAAATATTTATTAAATCAATTGGTTTGTAAATCGAGGTATTGAGACCTCAATTTCATAAACTGAGTCGTAAATATTTTTAGAAATATTTATGGAATGTCAATGAGTTAGTATTAAAGTTTCGTTAGAAAATTTTAACGTTTTGATAGTTAATTAATTAAAAAGGACTAAATTGAAAAAGATGTAAAGTTTGCTAAAGGGATTAAATAGCTTAAGTGATGAATAAGGAAGGACTAAAGGGGGAAATTGCCACACATGGGATGGCTGAAATGGCAGGAGTAAGAAAACAAATTCAAAGAATTAGGTGAAATAAAGGGTAAAATGGGAAATAAAATAATGATTAATTAGATAAAATGGGACTAAAAAGAAATCTAGATAATTCTTCATATTTATCCAGCCAAAAACACCATTGAAGAGTCTCTCTAAGCTGGTTATTCACATTCTTGCTACACGTAAGTTCAATTCTTAATTAGTTCTTGTAATTTTAATGATTTTGATACTTTTACAATTAGGTCCAATTGTCTATTTCAATAGTTTTTTACTTTGTGGGTAATTTTGGAAGTTACCATTGATGAGTGCTGGATGTTTTGTTAAACTAACATGGATTAGAAGTTTTAATCTTGTTATTTGATGATTTTATTAAGTAATTTTGTTAGACATTGATTTTAAGATCAAATTTTGAAAGAGTTAATAATTAGGGTTTGGGGTTGAAATTCTATTTATCAAGGGCTGTGAACTAGCTTAGAATATTTAGATAAAGTGTTAATTGATAGCAATTAGTTCATTTGATGGGTGAATTGGTAAGGGACTAAAGTGTAAAAACTGTAAAATTTGGGGTAAATGTGTAATTTCAAAAATTAAAGGGAATAAACTGTGAAATGAATGAGAATTGAATTTGGTGCTGATAAATGGAAATTTTATATTATAGACCAAGATCTCAAAGAAAGTGAAAAAGAAAAAATAGCCTATTAGTCCCTGAATTTTCTACAACTTCTGCAAACTACCCCAGGTAAGTTCAAATGCTTGAATTTCATGATTAATTATTAAATTAGAGATGATATAATGTATTATTTATATCTTTTTTATTGAACTATGAATACTGTAACGATATGAAAATCGAATTAAAAGTTCAAATTGAGTAGAAAGCAGGAATTGAGTACTATCGTTCCATGACTAAAGACAAATTGACGAATAAGACAATGGTTGGACCATGACAATGTTTAAATGTAAGATCATTGCTGAGCTATGGCATTTCAGTGAAATGACCATAACTGGGTTATGGCACCATATACGTAAGACCATGGTTGGACATGGTAGTAAATATGTGTGTAAGACCATAGCTGGGCTATGTCATCTTGATGATAAGATCATAACTGGGTTATGCCACTACAAGTATAAGACCATGGCAGGGCCATGGCAATATTCGTGTAAGACTATAGTTGGACTATGGCACTCAGTAAATGATGTACTCAAATCCATAAGACGTTCTCTAATTTGACCAAAATTGGTAAGTGTTACATGATTTAATGTGATAGAAATTAAGTGGTTATGGCCCAACCAAGTGAATTCATAATTTGAATTGTGAATGGCAGGAAACATTAGTGAATTGCTTGTTTTTATTTAATATAGTATGATCGGTAAGATTTATTATTAAAGCATATGAACTTTCTAAGCTACTATAAGCTTACTCTTGTGTGTTTAATGTTCCTTGTAGATTGACATGTATTCGGAGGATTGGATCAACACATCGAGCCACACTATCCAGATTGCTCCGGTAGATTTTGTAGTACATCTTACAGTTTATATGGCATGTATAGGATTGGATTAGAAAAAAGTTAAACTTGAATATGGTTGTGAATGATATATATGCTCATGTTTGTATACATGTGTTTAGTAAGTAGACTTTAGTAATCAATGAATGAAGTTATCTTGAAAATTTTATGCCAATGAGTCTTGTGATGATATATTTAGGTAAAAACATGATTTTGTCTTGTATTGGTTGCTTGGTTGGATTATATTGGTGTAAGAGTATGTTGTGTGCAGGTTGATTGTGTAAAGGGTGAGAAAAATGGCTTATTTTCGTCCACACAGGTGGAGACACGGGCGTGTGTCTCAGTCGTGTGTGAGACACAGCCATGCACATGGGCGTGTAGTCTGGCCGTGTGTCCCCTGCATCTTAAAAATTAGAAATAGAATGCTCAAAATTGAGCACACGGGTAGAGAGACGGGCATGTGAAAGCTGCACCTAATTTTCGAAAAATAAATTGACCACACGGCCTAGAACACGGGTGTGTGGCTGGCCGTGTGGCCTAAGTCAGAGAGTTACACGGGGTAAGACAAGGCCTGAGACACGGGCATGTCATAGGACCACACGGGCGTATCCGTTGGCCACACGGGCATATGACCCCTGTACCTAGGAAAAATTTTAAATTTTGAGAAAAATTCTTTGAGTTCCCAATTTAGTCCCGACTTGCTTCTAATGTTTATATTGGAACCCGAGGGTTCGTTTAAGGTAATTTTGACTATGAATACTAAATGATAAAAATTATGTGTAATTATTCTGTAAACTCCGATAACGCTCCGTAACCCTATTCCGACGACGGATACGGGTTAAGGGTGTTACAGCACATGTATTTTGAATCTTAGCAATGTATTCTTTAATCGTTAGGGTACCTTTCTTGATGGAATGTAAATCGTGTTTGATATGAGACAACTTGGCACCAGTCACGGTGGCAAACAGACGATTGGTGGTTGTCCAACACGAGAGTAAGGAGCCACTGATCATGGATATATAGCAACCATGACGCAAGGAGCTTATCCAGTTGATGAAACACCGAAGCTTTAGGATTCAACACCATCTGGCCGTATTGAGTCGACACAAAACGAGGTGGAGACGAAAGAGATCCATCAACAAAACCGGTGAGATCATAACCTTCTAGAATGAGTTTAATGTGTTGCTGCCACTGTATAAAATTGCCTTCATCGAGCTTAACTGTATCATGTTTAGGAAAACACTGCACTAAGCGAGTCTTACCAGATTCAGAGTGAACCTAAGGTGCCGGATCACGCACAGGTGGAGGATGGTCATTAGTGGCAGAGACAAAATTCGTGGATTGAGCCATGAAAATGCAGCAGGAAACGCAACCAGGATCTTAGGCGAATGAACCATGAAAGTGAATGGAACAATATGAAAATCAAATCTGAGACTAACACTGGTAAATGAATCTTTTCACTTGAATTTTAGTGTATGTTTACATTAATTTGATTATTTGCTAATACACATATTTATACTAAGCTATAGGACCTTAACTGCTGTTAACTACTAACAACCTACTAACAATTTGAACAAACTGAATTGACCAATTGACTTGCAGCTCCTTTGATATATTCTAACAGAAGCAAAGAAAAGTTTCTTTGTTTGGTTGAGTTTTGGGTTACTTCAAGATGAAGAAGAACATCCAATTCCATGTTGTAGCAATTGGAAGCCACCTTACCCATTACTCAACCCACCGCATATTCCTTCAATCCTTCAGTTTTTTTTTTCTTTCTTTCTACAATAGATTATTAATTAAATAAAAACATAAAAACAATCTTCCATGTTTTTCTCTTCTTCTCTTTTTTTTCCCCTCAGAAAATAAATTTATTGAATTAAAATGTAGAAACTAGTCTTACAAAAGTTCATTACAGTTTTGAAATATTAGATGAAACAATAAGAAACACGCTTCAAACATGGATACTCTCTCAATGCCATTTTCGCCCAAGAATCTGCAAAGAAGTTAGCTTCCCTGAAGGCACGAGGGGAAAAATATTTTTAGCGGTACAATTTGATATATAAATGATAAACTATACGTTTATGATGTTGGTGTGCAGATAAATTAAAATGGAGTCGTTAAATGGATGTTTAACAAAAATTTTAAAAAACTAAACTATAATTATAATTATAATTGCAATTGTAATTTAAGTAATAAATGGTATAAGAAATCACAAAGTTTTCATCAAAATGACTTTAATTATAGTTCCTAACCCTTTTTCTGACTTATGACGATTGCTTTTGCTTTGTAATAGTAAGTAAAAGACAAGATCCAAGATGAAAAAGAATATTGGACCTAGCTATCTTTGATGCATTGGCAATCTAGCTAGTAGGGGAACTGGATCCATCCTTCTACTTGGCAAGGCAGGCATAAAAATAGACAAACACGTTGAATTCATATACCCACTTATCTCTTTCTTTTTCAGTCCTCTAGCTAGTCTTCTACCATTACATTTGTTCCTCCCATTTAATTCATCTCTTAATTAAATTTATCATGCTCTGTATGTTACTTACATCAAATGCCTAGTAATATTTCAATTTATTGATTCCTTATTGTAACATATACATATTCACTCTTAATTGCAATTTTAATATTCTTTAATTTCACTCCACAATTAATTTATACGCGTTTAATAATCAAGTATTTAATTTGTGTGTATATAAATATTCTACTCATTTGATATGTGAATCAGCAGAAAATTGAAAAAAAAAAAATTCTCCTCCTCGTTCTCATGCGAAGGTCTGGTCCATCAACGCAAGATATCAATTCATGAATATAAGAAGTTGGTAAAAAGTTGATAAGAAGCTGATAAGTGATTAGTGTTTTGTCAAACAAGAATATTTTTTTATCCATTGTCAGACAAGAAATTAAATTTCTAACAGGCTTTACCTAAGCAAGCTATCCTCGCAAGTCATGTCTAAAAATCCCCCACACATTTAAACAGAAACTATAGGTGTCATGTGTGTGATCTAATATTATAAAACATTCTATAGATTTCCTAGCAAATCTTAGTTAGCCCCTTCTCTTTCCATGTTCCTCCTCTTGCTCCTTCCCTTCGTCATTTAAATCGTATGTCTCTCTCTCAAAACGGAGAGAAAACAGATCGAAAGATGATGGAGAGAAGAAACATGGGAGGAAGGAATATTGCTGTAGCAACACTCTCCATGATATTGGGTTTGTTCCTAATCCATGTTTCTGGCGATAATTCACGAGTGGGAAAGTTTTCTGCTGCTCCTTACCACGACCAAATGCGCCAATTGCAAGCGTTTAAGGCTTCTCTTATTGGTCGACAATCCGTTTCAGGTTCACCTATCTCGCCCTCTTCTTCATCATCCTCTTCTTCGCCACTGCAGGTAAATAATCTGTTGTGCATCTAGTTTCTAACATTTCCTCAATGGCGGAATGATGTTAATTAATTAAATTAATGCAATGTAATTGAGAATGGATTTGGATATATAGGAAGCCATACGTCCACGTGTGTATCATGTAACAAATTATGGAGCAGACCCAACGGGGAAATCAGACAGCACAGAAGCACTAAACAAGGCAATCGCGGATGCATTTCAGGTTCCTAGTGAAGGGTTCTTGATGGAGGGGATCACTAATCTTGGAGGACCACAAATTAATCTGGAAGGTGGGAACTACCTTATCAGTAAACCACTGCAGTTAGTTGCTGCCGGTGCAGGAAATCTTATGGTATGCGCAACCAAACATTTTTAATCAATTGAAATTATCTTTTATACTAGCTAATTGATGTCATGTCATAATCTTTCTTTATAAAGTAGAAAAAAAAATATATATATATACTTGTATTTATATTGGCTCATCATCTACGTACTTAATTACCGTTTCTATGCTAGCAGTATAGATGACATATGTCGTCCCTGAGAAAATTGCATATAGATTTCTATATGCTAATGTTTCGGCACTTGACTCTCAAAGCAAAGCAATCGGTCTTTTCTAGGATAGAAAAAATGGTAATAATAATAGCTAGTAGGGTATGTGCATGTTTGGAATTGATGATAACATTTGTTGAAGACTGAAATGACAACCATTTTTATCATATGAAAATGAGATGATGTGCACCTAATTCCAATTGGTTAAACTGACACAGACTGTATATAATATAATATAGTATGTACATTTTGCAACATTGTAGACCTGCTCACCATACTGAATTCCAATGAGCAATCGTTGGAGAAGAGAGAGTCTGGGTCTAGATTCTGTAATTGATGTAATATAACATATATAAATTTACATATGTTGAGGTTGCATTAATTAACAACGTTGAGTTATTTGTTTTCTTTTTTGGTATCTAACAACGTCAGGTTAATTAATAAAGCATATAAACCATATCACCAAATAAAACTTTGTTTTAATTTGCTGAGTTGGGTATTTCTTTATTTAAATTATATATGGAGCAGATCCACGGAGGGACACTACGAGCCTCAGATGATTTTCCGGTTGATGGGTATCTTATTGATTTGTCTCCAAATTCATGGGCTAGCAGTACTGAAGAAGAAATAAGAAAAGGGAGCTCCTTGAAATTGAATTCACAGCTTACCTCATCATCGTCATCCTATAACTACGAGTACATAACCCTCAGAGACCTGATGTTGGATTCTAATTACAGAGGTGGTGGCATTTCCGTTATAAACTCACTAAGGACTAGCATTGACAATTGCTACATTGCCCATTTCTCCACTAATGGAATTTTAGTCCAAGGCGGGCACGAGACCTATATCAGGAATTCTTTCCTTGGTCAACATATCACGGCCGGTGGTGATGCAGGCGAAAGGAACTATACCGGCACTGCCATTAACCTAATGGGAAACGATAATGCAGTAACGGATGTGGTGATTTTTTCAGCTGCCACAGGAATAATGGCCTCAGGTCAAGCCAACACCTTTTCTGGGGTGCATTGTTACAACAAGGCAACAGGTTTTGGTGGCACGGGGATTTACTTGAAGCTGCCTGGTCTTACACAAACTCGGATAGTGAATTCATACCTAGATTACACTGGGATTGTGGCTGAAGACCCAGTGCAACTTCATATCTCTAGCAGTTTTTTCCTCGGTGATGCATTTATCCTCTTGAGATCAATAAATGGGGTAGCAAATGGAGTGACTATAGTGGATAACATGTTCAGTGGATCTAATAAGGGGGTTGATATAGTCCAGTTAGAGGGTCCTTTCACACAAATTGATCAGGTTGTAGTTGATAGGAATAGTGCCAAGGGGATGAACATTAAAGCAACAGTTGCGAGAGGGTCTGTTGAAGGGAATAGCAGCTCCTGGACGGTTGATTTTAATCCTGTTCTTTTATTTCCTAACCTGATTAAGCATGTTCAGTATTCACTAAGCTCAAGCAAGGGCAACTCATTTCCTAGCCATGCCCTGAGAAATGTGTCTGAAAATCAAGTTGTGATTGAGTCTGATCTCGCTGTGCCCGCAAATGTTTTCGTCACGGTGGATCAAGCTTAAGCACCATGACCTGACTTATTATTATTATTATTATTATTATTATTATCATCATCATTATCAGCATCATCATCTGATGGAGAGTTAAGATCCTTTGACAATTGTGAATATGGGGTGAAATACTAGTCTTGTCTTTTTCTCTGAAAGTTCAACTCAAATCAAACATATATCGGCTAAAAGGATAGATTTCCAGTAGATACAAAATTGACAACAAGGAATTGAATGAATAAAAGATTTCCCTCACCCATTTACTCCATGACCTAACCATTTAACACTCTTTTATTGTAGTATGATTGAAGATTTACTTTCCCTCGGACAATATCAAAAAGTATTAATGGAAACCACATATACAATTACAAACATTAAAATTACACCATTGATAGATGAGACATGAAGTATAAATGTTCCTTTTGTCAATAAGAAAAAGGTCCGTTACTGTATTCATTTACAATACCCAAAGACATGGAATTTACACCAAGAAAAATCCATTGCAGACTTTTGCAACAGAAATACATTAATCGAAAGAGTAATTCACATGTAATGACAACTATAAGAAGTCAACTATACTAAAACACCTGCAGCTGGTGTAGTTCAAGGTAACGAGCATTCGATTCCGTCTCAATTCTTTGTGCTATAGTGATTCAGAGGTTTGATTCATGAATGAGTGATTCAGCGCGATGATAGTTCGTCCTCTATTTCTGTCCTTCTCGTAATAACAATTTAGTGGTGGGTTCTAAATGGATTATTCAGACTCCTCACAGAATAGCAGAGTTTCTTTTGATAAAAAAAAAATTTAATCTTTTCTACTCAATCATTTTAAATAATATGTTTAGTAAAAAAAAAAATGAAGTCATGATTTGTCTTTTTAGATCTACGGCCGATTTTTTTCTTAAAGAAATATGAATAAAAGAAACTGAGGTGAAGTTTTGTGTAACAACCCGATTTATGGTGTAGTCGGAATAGTGGTTGTGAGGCCACAAATCCGAAGTAGAAATATGTATTTTATGACTTTTATGAGATCTAAGACATGTTTGCATGATTATGTGAAAATTTCATGAGGAAATTTTATTATTTAGTGATCAATTTATTCATTAGGACTAAATTGCAAAGATTGAAAAATATGAGATTCTAGAAGATTCAAGTATGAAATAGCATTAGAAAAATTATTAGAGGTCCTTATTTAGCAAATGTACCATTATATGTCAAGATGGACAAAAATAGGCACGGAAAGGAAAAATCTTAAGAAAGGGCATTAAGGGCATTTTGGTCATTTGGTTAATAAGTTAATAAAAAGGGAAAAAGAAGTCAAAAATGGTGTCCATCTTCTCCATGCTTGGCCGAAAATTTCAAAGACACCATAGCTAGGGTTTCTTCAACTTTCAAGCTTGATTGTAAGTACCTCCTAGCCCGTTTTTGATGTTCTTCGTATTTTTGATATTCTAGTAACCCTATTTAGCTATTTCTAGCTATATTTTAAGCTAGAGTTCATGTTCAAAAAATTACCCATGTATGATATGCATGCTTTTTGATGTTTGATGGAGGAATATGAAAGTTTGATGTATGATAAACATCTTTTTCTAAGTGATTTTCATGGAAAACCCATAAAAAGGACCTAGTTGTAAAAGTGATAAAATATGAAGTAAAAATCAGTTTTGAAGGAAAGCATGAGCTGTTATAAGCTCAATAAATATTTGGCTAGGCTTGGGTAACCAAGGAAATGGGTACATTTCATTATACGAGCCTAGTGACCATTTTGTAAATATGTGAAAGTTTAGGGTAAAATCTTAATTTTTCCAAAATATGATTCATGGGTTATTATAGTTAATGTGATCCTTAAATAAGTGAAATTGTCATTATACATCAAGAAACACGAAGTCTGGACCGAAACCAAGGAAAGAACAAAGTGGTGGACTAAACTGAACAACTGTACATATTTTGTTACCGAAGTAAGTTTGTGTGTAATAAATCAACATAATGTTATTATGCTTTTAAATGCTTGAAATTTCATGAAACGTATATTATCTTTATGATATTGGTTAACAAAGTCTTGATGAAAATATGGTGAAATTATATTAACTTGAAGTCCCGATTGAACCTTAGGAATGGAGAGGATACCATTGTCACGACATGAGATTAAGAAGGTCCTATATAAGACCATGTTTGGGACATGGCCACGGCACCGAATGAAGATCCCGTGTAAGACCATATCTGGGATATGGCATCGGCATCGAATAAAGATTCTGTATAAGACCACGTTTGGGACCTGGCTTCGGTATGAAATTGCGTAAGACCATGTCTAGGACATGGCATCGATATATGATCTCGTATAAGACCATATCTAGGATATGTCATCGACATCAATATGAGATCCCGTGTAAGACCATATCTGGGATATGGCATCGGCATCAAGATGTGATCTCATGTAAGACCATATGTGGGATATGGCATTGGTATCGTATTACATGTATGACGAGTTCGAGTATCCTTCAATATTCCAAATGGTTCAACGGGGTAAAGAGCTAAGTTTATGTTCAAGATGGTAAAAGTGCTAAAGTTATTTGATAAAGTGACACAGGTACATATGAGTAATTTACGAGAAATGAGTCCGATATGTGATATGAGATTAGTAAGAGTAAGCAGGAGTAAGTTATCTCAATGTGCTTGAGAACTTGTATTATTACTCAATGTAATGTATAAAAGTTATTATAAGCTTTTATGTTCCTATTTATTTCATGCAAACTTAATAAGCTTAATGCTTACTCATTCTCTTTTCCCTTTCCTTATAGTATCGCCAAGCTAGCTCGGGGATCGAAAAACGTTGGAGCTCAGTTCACACTATCAAGCTATTCTTTTGGTATAGTAAAGTTTGATTATTTTGGGTATGGCATGTATAGGAACTTGGTCATTTTGTGATATGTCATATTGGTTAGCCAAGGTATTGGCTATTAATGTTACTCAAATCATTTTGTAAATGGCCATTGGAATCGGCCAAAACTAGCTAAGTTATATCTATTCAATGATGATGAATTTTCATAAAGTGCAAGTTTTTGTCATTGAGTGAATAATGTATGAAGTATGTGCATGATTAAGAAGAGTGATAATTTAGGGTGTGGATATCTCGATAGTGGATATTCGAAGTAAATTATTGTCTTGCTATGTGGTACTTGAAATGGAATAAGTGTGGTTGATTTCCAGGGTGGCAAATGGCTTGGTAGATAGCTTTGCATTTGTCTACATGGGTAGACACACGAGCGTTTGTCTATGCCATGTGTGACACACAGTCTGCCACATGGGTGTGTAGCTTGGCCGTGTGTCCCCTGCATCTAATTTGCGAGAAATTTAGTTTGTCACACAGGCTAGTACGCAAGCGTGTGACCTAGCCGTGTGGCCCTAAATGGTTGCTGACGTCATAAACAGAATGTCCCTTATTTTGGACACGGCCTGAAGCATGGGCGTGTAACATGCTACACAGGCGTGTCACTTCTCCCACACGGACGTGTGGCCCTGTCTTAAGCAAAAAATTTCTAAGTGTTTGTAAGTTTCTGGTTAATGCCCGAATCAGTCTAGATGTATGTTTAGGGTTTAGTAGACCTATAATAGTGATATTATGAGTACGAATGAAGGGTTTTTAAGTATGAATAAAAAAATTTTATGGCCCAATATTGTATGAAGAAGTCTGTTAAGTTTTGTAATGCCTCGTACCTTATTCCGTCGTCGAATATGGGTAAGGGGTGTTACATTTAGTGGTATCAGAGCTACAGTTTAGTTGATTCTCGGACTAACGTAGCGTATGCACGAGTCTAGCTATACATGCCATACGTATAAGTATTTACATAATGATAGTGTGACGACTCCTAACGGTTTAAATTATGTTTTTATATAGCAAATGGATCCCGACAGAGCAGTGGAGGATGATGTAGAAAGTAACGCGCCGGCTCCCGCACAAGGGACGGTGCCAAATGAAAATGAGAATAGACCAATGATTGTAAGTCAGAGAGGAGGAGAAGAGGCTAGGGAAGCTTTTCTCCACATTATGAACGCTTGGTATACGAAGTTCGTTTGAACGAACCCGAACGCGCAACCCCCTCTACCCCCACCTATTCCTCAGCCTACCACTGTAGCTCCCTAAGTTGTAGAAGTAGTAAGAATGGAAAAGCCTCCGGTTGATAGAATTCGGAAGCAAGGAGCTGGGGAATTTCAAGCTAATAAAAATGATGATCCGGAAATAGCAAAATTGTGGATTCAAAATACTATTAGAGTATTTAATGAATTATCTTGCACACCCGAAGAGTGTATGAAGTGTGTGGTGTCTCTCTTGAGAGATTCAACTTACCAGTGGTGGAACACCCTTTTGTCGGTCGTACCAAGGGAGAAAGTTAATTTGGAATTTTTCCAAGAGGAGTTCTGAAAGAAGCATATTAGCCAAAGGTTTATTGACCAGAAAAGAAAGGAATTCCTTGAGCTAAAATAAGGTCGAATGACGGTAACTGAATATGAATGTGAGTTTGTAAGGCTTAGTAAATACGTTCGGGAGTGCATATCCACTGAAGCCATCATGTGTAAAAGGTTTGATGACGGACTAAATGAGGAGATCAGATTGTTTATTGGTATTCTAGAACTGAAAGAATTTGTTGTGCTAGTAGAGAGAGCTTGCAAGGCCGAGGAGTTGGCCAAAGAGAAAAGAAAGGTTGAAATTGAGTCTTGTGACTTGAGATAGAGACAATTGAGTAAGTCATTTCAACCCTCATCCAAGAAATCAAGAGAGTTCACTACTCGATCAACTGCTTCGGTAGGGTTCTCGAACAGAAGCAAAGGTAAATAGTACTCGGGTTCTAAAGCTCAGACCACTTCAATTGCTAGTGTTGGTAATGCTCGACCAAGTAGACTGGAATGTTCACAGTGTGGCAGACGTCACCCCGGTGAATACCGAGCAAATAAGAGGACTTGTTTCAAGTGTGTTTCCCAAGATCACTTCATTAGAGATTGTCCCGAGATAGTTGAAAAAGAAAAAATTCAGAGTGCAACATCGAGAAGTACTACCAGAGGGAGGCCACAGAGAAATCCGGGAAACGAAATGAGTAGTAAGAATACACCTAGAGACCAGACTACAAGATTTGAGGGTAGAGCGCTAGCAAGGACTTATGCTATTCGCGCTCACGAAGAGACGTAATCCCCTGATGTGATTATGGGTACATTTTCTCTCTATGATACTCATGTTGTTGCTTTAACTGATCTGAGATCTACCCACTCGTATGTTTGTATGAAATTAGCATCTAGTATGAACATGTCTGTAGAGTCTACAGAATTTGTCATAAATGTGTCAAATCCCCTAGGAAAATGTGTGTTAGTTGACAAAGTATGCAAAGATTGCCTTTTGATGATTAGGGGTCATTATTTTCCAGCTAATCTCATGTTATTTTCGTTTGATGAATTCGATGTAATTCTCGGTATGGATTGGTTAACTGCTCATGATGTGATAGTAAATTGTGGAAGGAAATTTATTGAATTGAAATGTAAAAATAGGGATACTCTTTGTGTTGAATCAGATGAATAGGACATATTACCCGTAGTGATTCTTTTATGTTTGCTCAGAAATACATAAGAAAGGGTTATGAAGCTTATCTTGCCTTTGTGATGAATGCCAAAGAGGATGAGTTAAGAATTGAATTAGTACCGATAGTATGTGAGTATCTAGATGTATTTCCAGAAGAATTGACAAGGTTGCCTCTGATTAGAGAGATTGAATTTGGCATTAAGTTAGCTCCTGGTACTGCTCCCATTTTGATTGCTCCATACAAGATGGCTCCAACTGAGTTGAAAGAATTGAAGGCACAGTTACAAGAGTTGAGGACAAATGTTTCATAAGACCAAGTTGTTTTCCGTGGGGTGTTCCTGTATTATTTGTGAAAAAGAAAGATGGTTCCATGAGGTTATATATAGATTACCGGCAACTTAATAAGATAACTATAAAGAACAAGTACCCATTTCCAAGGATTGATTATTTGTTTGACCAATTGAAAGGAGCCACTGTATTTTCCAAGATAGACTTAAGGTCTGGTTATTACCAGTTGAGAGTCAAAGATGCAGATGTGTCGAAAACCACATTTTGGACAAGGTATGGTCATTATGAATTTTTAGTGATGCCTTTTGGTTTAACAAACGCCCCTTCCGTGTTTATGAATTTGATGAACCCCATTTTTTGATCGTACTTGGATAAATTTGTTGTTGTTTTTATTGATGATATACTGATTTACTCTCGTGATGAAAACGAGCATGCTGAGCACTTGAGAATGGTCTTACAAATTTTACGAGATAATCAGTTATATGCCAAGTTTAGTAAAAGTGAATTTTGGCTTAAAAAAGTCAGATTTTTAGGGCACATTGTTTTGGGAGATGAAATTCGAGCTGACCCAAGTAAAATTTCATCAATTGTTGATTGGAAACAACCAGGGAATGTATCTGAGGTTAGAAGTTTTCTGGGCCTAGCTGGTTATTACAGAAAGTTTGTCAAGGGATTTTCGATGATAGCTTCTCCGATGACGAGGGTATTACAGAAAAAAGCCTATAAATGCCATATACCATATATACATAACTTCAAAAGTATCAAAATAGATTATCGATAGTGCAATGAAGTATCTGACGATCTATGGATCCGAGCTAGCTTTGCAGAACTATAAACCATCGAAAATTAAACAAAGTAAGCTATAAAGCTTAGTAAGTTCGTATGTGAACATGCAGTAATCACAACATTCATTTATCAATGTAAAATAGATAATATAATTAACATTTTAAGCATCAATTCATGAGCTAACATGAAAGTTATCTATCTTATAATTCAAGAGTTCCCAGCTTCATCTAACTTGATACTTGAATAGTTTTTCGTACATACCTGTACTGATACATTTCTATTTCTCATCAATACTCTTATCAAACTGCTCAGGTTTATAAGTGCTTACGATACAAATTTATCAATTTTCTGATGCCATAGTCCAACTATGGTCTTACATAAACATTGCCAAGGCCCTGCTGTGGTCTTTCATTCACATGACATAACCCGGTTATGGTCTTATTATTCGATTGTCATAGCCCAACTATGGTCTTATTCGGCAACTTGCCTTACTCAGTTCGTACATTTCATTTAATATCTCAACATTTATCCAATAGAATAAATACTATCTCAATCTCATCCATCAAATAAATAGATACACATTCAAGTTCAATTATACGAACTTACCTCATATACAGAATTAACGGATCGGGTTGACTACTCGATAACCTTGCTTTTCCCTCAATCTAAATCCGATTCTTTCTTTCTTGGTCTATATGAATTCAAAATTGACTTATTCAATTACATATTCTTTCAATTTAGTCCAAAAATACACATTTAGGCATATTTGCATATTAGACCTTAAACTTCCACATTTTCACAATTTAGTCCTTGTCTCATAATTACACAAAATTCACATAACTTCATTAAACTCTAGCTTAGCCGAATTATATATAAGTCCCTAGCAGCCCATAACTTTCATTTATTTCACATTTCAACCCCTCAATTTACATATTTCACAATTTAATCCCTTTTTGACATATTTGTCAAAAATCATTTTACAAAACATTTAAAGCTATCATCAAGCTTCCATATTTCAATATTAAACATCAAAGAACTCATAGATTCAATAATGGCAACTTTCAAAATCTTTAACAATTCCAAAATCTAAGGTACGGGCTAGTTAGATTGAGCTCAACGATTACAAAAACATAGAAATCATCAAAAACTAAGCTAAAACCATACCTTAATTAAGCTAGGAGTGTGCCGAAACCTAAAAGCTTCAAACCCTTCTTTTCTCTTCTAAATTTTGGTTGCTAAAAATGAATGAAAAAATTTTTTGTTGCAACATTAGTAGCTCTACCATCAACATTTTGTGCACAAAGAAATTACTCAGTGCCTTAACAGTAAAATAATAAATAAATAAATAAAACAGTACGGGACATCAGAACTAGAAAGATGCAGCACAAGGAAAAAATTACCTGATGGACTCCAAAACTAGAATTGATTCCAGCAGCATTGATCTCTCTGCCTTGGACATAAAGTCTCCTTACAGATGGACCCAATCCTTTGGGACACATAGCAATTACAGTAATGTTCTTTGGGAAATCAATTCCCTTGGACTGCAAGTGTCCAAGAAAAAAGCCATGAGAAAGCCCCATGATGCTATTTGGCTTCATGTAGGAGAATATCTTCTCATAATTGTCTGCCTATAAAATCATATAGAATTCAATTCTTTGTGCAAGAAAAATCATAAATAGCAATACCAGTGACAACAGTTATTTTCATTAGCAGTTTAGCCATGCAGCATCAGAAATTAATAGTAACACAAGATCACTTCCAGAAATAGTTTCCCATATATCACCTAAAGTGCCATTCCCTAAACCCTAAACCCTGAACCTTTTAAATTTGAGGTTTTGATTTAGATTTCAATATAGGGTTTTGTTTTGGAGGATTTAGATTTAGTTTCGATTTGGTGATTCGATTTCAATTTTGTTTTGGATTTCGATTCGAAGTCATTCAGTTGTTCTATAACTTCTCGAGTAACTGAGCAAGTGTGGTAATTTTATAAGTTTGTAATATATATATATATAAATATATAAATTCAACCAAAAATTTCAAAATTTAATTTAATATAATCTTTACCTTAATAAAAAAATAATTTGACCAACAATAATATTAAAATGAAATAAAATAAAAATTTTGATAATCTATATTTCAAAATTTCCATATCTTTTTGGCTCATTTTAAATTATCAAAAATTCTATGTTCTTTCAAAAATTTGGTGCTTAATATTATTAATTTGCATTTGTAATGCAATTATAAAACATGAAATTTTGTTTGATCAAAAAGAGTAACTAAATGTCTAAGATTTGGGGCATGAAGTATTGAAAATCGTCACAATTTGCGTAGAATTTCAAAATTTTCTAATTCAAGTAGGCTATTTTGGGAGCTTGATTCTTTTAACACAAAACACAATTTTCCTTGAAAAACATACCAATGAAAAGATCGCATTTCATACAATAGAAATCATCTCATGTTCGACTAAAATGAGCAACTATATAAGGTTTTAGAAAGTCATAAATTTAATTATCTAAATTTGTTGAAAGTCTTAATTTTGAGATTTTAACTTAGGTTTCAATTTAGGGTTTTGATTTGGGGTTTTATATTCAATTTAGATTTGGGGATTTGATTTTAGTTTTGGTTTGGGTTTAGGGTTGAAGGCATTCAGTTATTCAGTAACCTCCCAAGTAAATAAACAAATGTGGTAATTCTAAAATTTTGTAATATATTTAAATATAAAAATGTAACAAAAAATTTAAAATTTAATTTAATATGATGTTTACCTTACTAAAACATAATTTTGCAAATAATAATATTCAAATGAAATAAAATTGATAATTTTTGTACTCTACATTTCAGAATATCTTTGACATTTTTGCTCATTTTAAGTTATCGAAACTCTATATTTTTTCAAAAATTTGGTGGTTTTAATAACATTAATTTAAAGTTGAAATGTAATTCTCAAAATAAGAAATTTTGTTTGATAAAAAAGAGTAACCAAAAACCTTAGGGAGCTTGATTCTTTTAGCACAGAACACCATTTGGCTTGAAAAATATATCAATGGAAAGATTGCATTTCATACAATAGAAATCAAATTTTGATAGAAAGCCTTAAATATAGTTACCCAAATCTGTTAAAAATTATAAATTAGGGGTTTTGACTTAGGTTTTAATTTAGTGTTTTGGTTTGGGGTTTTAGATTTGGTTTCGATTTAGATTAGTTGATTTTTTGTTCGGGGTTTCCATTCAAAGGCATTTCAATTGTTCGATAACCTCTCGAGTAATTGAACAAGTGTGATAATTCTATAAGTTAGTAATATATATATATATATATATATATAAATTTAAAAATTAAAAATTAATTTAATATTATGTTTACCTTAATAATTTTTTTTACCAACAATAATATTAAAATGAAATAAAATCGAAAAAAATTATTCTATATTTCAAAATCTTTGTGAATTTTTTGCTGATTTTAAGTTATCAAAACTCTATGCTCCTTTAAATTTTTAGTGGTTTTAATAATAATAACTTAGAGTTTGAATGTATTTCTAAAATAAGAAATTTCTTTTGATAAAAAAGACTAACCAAAAGCCTAACCAAAAGCCTAAGATTCGGGGCTCAAAACATTGAAAATCGTCACAACTTACCTAGAATTTCAAGGTTTTCTATTTCAAGTAAGCTATTTTGAGAGCTTAGTTATTTTAACACTGATGTCAATTTGGCTTGAAAAACATACCAATGGAAAAGATCTCATTTCATTCAATAAAAATCACTTAACGTTTGAGTAAATGAGAAAAAATATAAGGTTTTAGAAGGCCTGAAATTTAGTTACCCACATTTGTTGAAAACCTTAGGCTTGCGATTTCAACTTGGGTTTTAGTTTCGGATTTTATTTTTGGGTTTTAGATAAAATTTTGGTTTAGGGTTATGATTTTAGTTTTGGCTTTAGATAAGGTTTTGGCTTTGTTCTAGGGTTTTGATTTCTTGGTATTTCAATTGTGCGGTAATCTCTCAAGTAATTAAACAAGTGCGGAAATTCTACAGTTTTGTAATATATATAAAAATGAAAATTTAACCAAAAAATTCATAATAATTTAATATTTTTTTTACCTTAATAAAACATAATTTGGCAAACAATAATATTAAAATGAACTAAAATCTAAAATTTTTGTACTCTATATTTCACAACATTCATGACTTTTTGACTCATTTTAAGCAACCAAAACACTATACTCTTTTAAAATTTTGGTGGTTTTAAGAATATTAATTTAAGGTTAAGTGTAATTCTAAAATAAGAAATTTTTTTTGATTAAAAAGAATAAACGAAAGCCTAAGATTTTGGAGCTCAAACATTAAAAATCATCACAACTTGCCCAGAATTTCAAAATTTTCTATTTGAAGTAGGCAGCTTTGGTTGCTTGGTTCTTTTAACAGATAAGTCAATTTGGCTAGAAAAAGCATACCAATGGAAATATCCCATTTCATGAAATAGAAATCACCTAAGTTTGAGTAGAATGGGCAACAAGAGAAGGATTTAGAATACTTACCCAAATCTGTTAAAAGCCTTAAGTTTGAGATTTCGACTTGAGTTCTAGTTTGGGGTTTTTTTTATGGGATTAGATTCGGTTTTGGTTCAGGTTTATTATTTTATTTTTGTTTTGAGGTTTATGTTTTGGCTTCGTTCTAGGCTTTTGAGGTTTATGCTTTGACATCTCAATATGAAGCCTTCAACAACAGTTAACAATCACAAATCTGTAGAAAAACATTTGAAATTGAAACAACCTGACATCCCCAACGAATCTGCTATAATTTTAGTATCTCTTCCATTTTTTTCAAACAGAACCTCACGAATGGAAATTATAAACTCATCAATGCTTGCACAAATGTGCCAATATTTACAAGGCCTAGATTTCTCAATGATAGACCAAGTAAGCTCAACTATGGAGTCGGATTCAACCATAAGCTTTCAGTCTTTAATCTTCTAGGAATCCAAGAAGAAACATCTCAGACACCTAAGGGACCTGAAACATAGTAATGACATGACCCTTCAACTTTCTAAGAACCTCACCTCACCACATCGAGACAAGTTTACCTAATGTCGTGTAACAATTTATTTTTCAGTAGTGTCAGAAAGAGTAGTTTCGGGATAATAATTTCGATGAGTGAGTTCGTAAATATTATTAATTAATATTGTAACACCCCCTAACCTTTATTCGTCTCCGAAATAGGGTTACAGAGCATTACCGGACATTTTCGGTCAAATATGAGCAGTAATCATATCATATAGCATACACAATTATAAATTAATCATATTGTCCCCTTTTATAGGCTCTCAAGACTTTAAATATGTATTAGAAAAAAATCGGGACTCAATCGGAAACTTAAAAAAAATTCGAGAATTTCCAAAATTTTTCCTTGGTTCAGGGCATACATGCCCATGTGACCCTATGACATGCCCATGTTTCAGGCCGTGTCCTACCCCGTGTAACTCTCTGATTTATAACACATAGCCAAGTCACATACCCATGTGCTAGGTCGTGTACCTCACACGACTGAGACACACGCCCGTTTGGAAATACCTGAGCATTCTGTTTTAAATTTTTAAATTGCAAGGGACACACGGCCAAACCACACGCCCATGTTATAGTCGTGTGTCTCACACGGTCCGGCCACACGCCTGCGTGCCAGGTCGTGTGGACTCAAAATGAGCCTTATAAATCAAATTTACCAACCCTTCAAGCTTAAACATCAAGCAATTCAAAAAAAAAAAAAAAACAATTGTTCAACCAATCCAAATCACAACCGAGTACATCTAAAACATGTCAAAACCATCAACCTAATGACCTAACTCATCTAAATTGCAAATCAATAACTCAATTCAATGTATTCAAATTAAACTAGGATCATGTTTTAATCATATAATATTATTATCACGTTTATCTGTATCCAAACTTACCTATTTATCTAAACACATATGTGCAAATTATTACCAAATAATCTTCTTGAAACCAATTATCATTGTACCTATATGTTTACGCACAACCAATATATTTTTAGACACCTCTTATGCATATTCAACTACTATTTTACCTCTCATCATTCAATCTTACAACGTTATAAGGCAATATCATGCAAACAACACAATACCAAACACAAGCTAAATACATGACAAATTTTAACAAAACACCTATAGAGTAATATTTATTCAAAATAACCTATACATGACATTATAACCAGAATCAAGTCATCAATAATTACCATTAAAACCAATGGATAGTGTGATATAGCTCCAATAAGCCTCCAACCCATTTGAGCTTCCGATAATCTGTAAAGTAAGTAAATAAAACAAATACGTAAGTAATGAATGCTTAGTAAGATCGTATAATCTTTAATCATGCTTAGGATTTTATTGTTTTGTTAGATTTTTAGGGTTTATTTGTTTTTATCAAATGTTTAGGGATTCATTTTTATTGAAATTTTAATTTGCAACTATGCCCATGGCTAATGCGAACAGTTATATTGATATCTAAATAAGATTAAATTGTTATTATCTTGGATTTGAATTGGCGGTGTGTTATGATGTATTTAGTTTACTTTTTATCTTATATTAAAGTATCGTTATAAGATCTAATTTCACTGCTACCACTGTTTTTACACTAATTATAGATAGATGTATTGTCCATTTAAGCCCTAGTAGAAATAGAGAGTCGTGTTGGATCACCAATTTAAATGAGACACTACACTGACAATCACCTAACAACAGAGGCATGTAAGTCTTATACTAGAAGTCAAACCATCGCATTTACACACTTAGCTGCATGATATTTCTCATTGACATACATACATATATATATTAGTCGGGCAACCGCTAAAGCGATAAGACGGACATGTTATTCTTGTATCACATGGACTTGCATAATCTTATGTTGTGTTTGCTTAATTAAAACTTTTGTCACAAAAAGACAAACTTGAAGAGTATGAAGCCAGATACGAATAAAGATAGCAATGAGGAAAGAAAAAAAAAAGAAATGGATAAAAGAGCAAAAGTTTTAAGCTTGATTTATGTTAATAATAATAATAATAATAAGAAGAAGAAGAAGAAGAAGGTCTAATCCTTGTCTAAGGCATCATCGAGTTCTACTTCCAATCCTACACGATTCCGGATAGATGTAGAGGCATCCAAAGATGTTTTGCACTTGTTTTGTAACTCCTTCAACCTGCCAACGTCAAAATTATGCTTCTTGAACAATATTCTTTGCCTGGACAGAAAGAGCGTCTTCATTAGATCTTGATATGTGGGATCTCTTGAAGTAAACAAGAAGTAAGCATAGCCTATGCCTACGACAATGGCTGTGGTAAAATAAGTAATAGGTTCCATTACATCCCATGAGAATTCCCAAAATGTTAGCCGGAAGAACAATCCATATTGTGCCCCAATTATTCCTAGACCACTCCAAAGGATGCGACGAACTTGCTTATGTGCTAGCACATCAATTTCTTCCTTCTTCTCTTGCAAACTCTTCAGCTCATCTCTTATTGGGTCATCTTCAGGAGCCAACGCAAGAGGTACTGCTCTTCTAATCAGATCTACCACCTACGAAAGTGAAGAAAGTGAAGAAGTTGATGCGTATCCAGTTAAGAGAAAATATTTGGTTGTTCATGAAATAACAAGCACAACCTTAGGAAAAAGGAAGATTGGAGGCGAATTGAAGATCTTCTAGATATGCCAAAGGACACAACGTCCGATGATGACTTTGGAGTAAAAAAAGAAGTTATTCTGTTTCTACAATCAAATAAGATTCTGCTAAGAAAATACTTAATGTTGAACTTGAGAAAAAGCCGAAAAGTTTGAAGGCAAGTCATGGTGTGGAGGTTATTAGTTTTATTTAGGGTTAAGAATAAAACTTTTTTTGCAGAAATGCCTATTTAAATAGTTGCAAACTTAACTGCTAGCATGATTATTATTATTTGAATTAATATAAAGAAACTATAGGGTTTTTTTTAAACCCTAGGGTTTCTAGAGTTCCATCTTCTTTCTTACTAGTTTGTTCAGTCTTAATTCTTTTTATAGTTGTTGTTTCCTCTCTTAAGCCACATCAATTTCATTCACTGTCTTTAGCTGACATGACATGATGATACAATGAGATGCATAAATAAAAAGATTTCATTGTGTAAATGGAGCATCATAAATAGAAAGATGCATAAAATCTCAACAATCCTTAAAACTTCACCAATTACCATCTTTCAATGAAAAATGGAATAAAACTTGTAGAAATACCAGATGACTTTAGGGTGCATATGCATGGAGAGGAATCTATTCTTAAATAAGCACGTGAAGAAAATTACTTACCTTCAAGGATTATAGGGTAGACAAGAACGCATAACTTTTGGGTAAGACATAATATATTAATAAGAATTAGCGACTAGCTTCATTTAAGTTTTGTTTTTCTTTTTCTTTAAAAAAAAAAATCTAAATAGTCTAACAGGTGCTCGTTTGTTTTATTTTACTAAAACACAATAAAAGGTAAACTAATGTTTTCTAAAGCCTAATAGTCTAATAGAGCAAATTTGTATTTCATTTGCTATATATATAGCAACTGAGATGGGTTGAAAGAGTAGGAACATTTCTAACTTTTAAGTATTGATATCCTTTTAACAACACCAATCATCGTATGTCAATAAAAAAGAAAATGGTCGCTCTTGTACAAGTACTAGATGACTTTAGTTTGATGCATAGATGATGAAAGGAATATATTCTTAAACAAGCACATGGAGAACATTACTTACTCCCAATATTATTCGCAGGACAAGAATGTACCACTTTTGATTAAAGATATAATATATTAACAAAATGACATGTCTAAAATGTTATTTTAGTGAAATCCCATAGAATTCTCTTAAATCAACAATTGATAAATAAGAGAAATACAAATCCACCATTAATCATATCACATAGTATTTGCATTGAGAAACATGAATTTACATTTTAACTAATTCAACATTAAAGAAGTGAAACTGATTTCTCAAAGCAACGTATTCAGTAACCAATTTAAAAAATTACATGTCACTAGTACAATTTTTTAGTTCCAATATGGTTTTATCAAACGGCTATAGTTTCTTTATTTTTATCTTTTAGCTACAGCCGTTAATTCTAAAAAATCTTACTATAATAAAATCTCACCTCAAACATTATCCGATACTAAATACTTCAAAATTAAAACAAAATTTTCAAAAATAACTTTTTATAGCAGTTTTAGAAAAAAAATTATAGCAGTTTAAAAAAACAATGCTAAGCTAAAGCTAATAATTCAAGAGAGTAAAGAAGAAAAGAAGGATGGATACTTTATCAGGATGAAGATAAACTTTGTCGCGGAATAGAAGTACGATGCCTGCCTCATCGAGAACAAGTGCAAAAGCGATGGCCTCGTCCAGAGATTTGGCAATGCCCATGCTCTTGCACGCCGTTAACAACTCCGAGTAGCCGATCACTTCTTTGCTTTCCGTCCCTAGCTTGGTCTTGAGTGATTCCACGTTGACCAGCCTCATCAGCTTCTTGGCCTCCGCAAATGTTTTGCTGTCCACTCCTGTTCCTGCCTTTTTGGAATCTGAGGTTGCATTGGCATCAGAAGATGAAGATAACCAACTTTTTGTACCACGGAATACTGAATTGGTTCTCAATGTCGCTTCTCGAAACAGCAGCGGGTTCAGCGGAGAAGACGGAAGCCTCCTACCAACGGCCGCAGACACGCCCTGCTTCAAAGCCTCGCACCACCGCAACCTTCTCCACATGCTTCAATATATCTCACTCTATATTTTAAATGTACTGTGTACGTATTTTTTTAAATATGCTTACGTATGTGTGTATCTTGTGTTGGTATTTTGAGTGATTCAGTTTTGAATCAGATGATGATGATTTGAGGCTCTTTTTTTGTTGGTCTTAAATTCTTAGGATTAGTGGATCTTAACAAACAGGTCTAGCTTTTTCTTCCAATAAGAAAAACAAACAAAAGTAGAACAAACCATTGTTTCCCTATAATAATAAAATAAAACCATAAAAATGAAGCTGCACTGCACACAGAACTAATTAATTTTAATTTTAGATTTACAAAAAAAAAATAGGGAAGACCAAATTTTTGATGGGGCGGGAGAAAACCTAGGCTCAATATGCGGAGGTGGGACGAAAGAGCAAGGAGCACGGACCGGCAAAGGCAAAGGCAAACAGGCCACCTCTTTTCAATTTTCAGTCTCGATTACTATTATCATTATACATAGAACAATATCTCCCAACTACTGCTACTAGTGCGCATAGTTTTCCATCCCATAATAATTACGGATTGAATCGATTTAGAAATAAAGTCCATGACTTTTGTTCATATTCCACATTAACAGATGGTAATCAAACACTTTAAAGTTAGGTTAAGAATGTGTCCGTGTAAATAATCACTTCATCAATATTCATTATTAAATAAAATTTAAAAGATAATATTTTTAACATAAAATATTTTGTGTAACAAAATCTAGTATTATTTAATAAGCTTGGTAAATACAATCCATCATTAAATAAATTTAAAATAAACAAAAAAATCATAAATTAAATAATAAGTGCATCCCATACTATGTATATAATATATCCATAATTCAACAAATCCTAAATAAATAATAAAAAATTAAATTTAAAATACATTTTAAAATTATTTTTTAATACTAGTCAATACACCAAATTTCAACACGTCTGAACAAAATCAACTTGATACGCATCGATATGATCGATACCGGCCAAAATTTGCATTGAAATGGAACTTAAGTTTATTGCTCTGTACGGATGGTTTAGGACGACTTAGGTTTTGGATTACTAGGTTATTGAGCTTAGGTTATATCCAATTCAGATTTTTTTCTTCTTGATGAGAGATTCTCCTTTAAATTGTGCTTCCTCTTTCTCCCTTTGTTTTTTATTTTTTCCTTCATTTTCTTTTGTTTCTTTATTTTCTCTTCCTCCCTTGTTTTTTACTACGCCTATTCTATTTGGGTCTCTTTCCATTTTTTTACTGTGAATTCTTTTCTAGATTTTGTGTAACCATATGCCAAAAAAACACACTCGCTACAGGAATAGAGTTTTCATGAGAGGGAGGAACTCTCTGTCGTTTCTGGTTTTTTGTGATATTGAAATCTCCTTCTACATTGGATAGTGATTTCAGGTATTTCTCTGTTTTAGTTTGCATATCTGTGTTTCTTTCTTTGTTTTTTCAGTGTGTTTTTGTTATAGTTTTTGGTGTTCAGCTTTATGAAACACTTCTCCTATTTGATTTTTTGGTAGTTTATCGCTTGTTATGTGTGTTATTTTTTCGTTTGTTTATTACCCTTTGTTTTTAAGTTTATTGCATTTATGTTATGGACAGCTATATAAGTGGTACTGATACCGAGTTTCTATGAAACCTAACAATAACTTTAAAATAGCCTCAAATACCAATAAACAATAAATGCAAACACCATTATTACTGGTATTTAAAAAACAAAAATAATTTTCAAAATTTATTTTTTTTGAAAATAAATAATAAAAAAAGTCTAATCCAAAATGTAATTTTTGAAGATAAACAATGCCCCATTTATTTTGTATGCGTCTTTATATATAGCTTGAGATATATACTTCATTTTACTAATATTTTAAGTTAGTTTTTGTCAGGGTTTTTGGTTTTCAGATTAAAAGATCAATGTTTTGTAATTATGGATTTGTGTGGTTTTCATGTTTGATACCTATAGGGCTGGGCTTTGTGGGTTCCTGTTGTACATAGATTTAGGTGTATGTTAGCCTTTAGTTTGGCTCTTGGATTAGGCTAATGTTAGCTTAGGTTTGGGTTTCGGCTTAGGCTTGGGTCATTTGTCTTTGTTTTTGTATGTTACATATCACACATAGGGGTGCGTCTTGGTTTGGACTCATATTAGGCTTAGGTTTGTGCTTATGTTTTGGTTTCGATTTAGGCTTATATAATGCTTAGATTTGGGTTTATATTATGCTTATATGTTTTTTTATTTTTGGATTGGTTGTTTGTCTCTGTTTAAGATTATAATTGGTTTAGTGTTATTGGTCTTTTTTTTTTTTGTAATTTTTGCTTAGCAGAATATTTATGAGGTTATGGTTTTGGGCTTGTGGCTTGCGAGTCTTTGGGTTTTCACATGTATTTTATACTATTTTTAAAAGTTTATATTATATTTTTTTGAATTTTTTTAGTATTTTTTATATTTTGGCATGCAACAGAAGAGGAAAAGTTTTAACACTGATAGAAAATTTAAATCGTTCTTATTCCGTAGTTTTAATTTAAGATCTAGTTTTATTTTTTTCTTCCAGCTTGTGTTAATTTTCTTTCTTATACAGCTAAAGGGATATATCCATCATAACTCACATTGGGGTTCTGAGGCTTGCGACTGGTTTCATTTGATTTTTGAAAAAATTAAGGTTTCAAATTTGATATTAATTTCTCTGATTTTCCCTTTATTCACTCCGATTTCCCCTAATTTTTTTTCTAACGTCTTTTTTCCTTTACTGGCTGTTTATTTTCTTTCTTATTCTGCTCCGGCTTAATTGCTATCTTACACCGTCTCAGAATAAGTTGTTCCCAAGATATCCTGCCATTTCTTATTCCGATTCACAATTTTTAGCTGCCGGTCTAACTGTTTTAATGGCCGGTTCTGATTTTTTTTCTCGTCTGGACCGAGCTACCTGTCATAATTATTCCACTCGGGGATATCCTATTCCAAGGATATCCCAGTTCGTTGTTATCCCATATTGATATATCTCGGCTCAGCTATATCCCATTCTAGGAATATCCCGATTCCGACATTTTTCTCCCCTAACGTCTCTTTACCTTCTTCATCTTTAATTTCCCCCAAAACAATAGTAATTTAAAGAAGGTATTAACTACCGTAAATGTTATCGTTCCCTTTCAAATCCCCTTCCTTCTCCATCATTGAAAATTTAAGTTCTCTCTCTTCCATTCATAGCTTCCCCATTTCTTCACCTATTCACCCATCTCTTTAAATTTATTTTCTTTTATTTATTTCCCCTTTTATTCTCTGTTGTTTTTCCATTCTTTGCTCTCTGTTAATCCTCTCTTTTGTTTTCTTTATTCTCTCTCCCTTTCTTTTCTTGTTATTTCGTAACAAACCCTAGACACTTTCGCGCCATCAACACCTTTCGGCATCTTACCTCCGATCAAAGGCCAGTTTCCTTCCCATTATTCGAAATTTGAATCCTCAAACCTATCTCTTATATCTATAGCACCCTATTTATTCGTCGACTCCCTCTCTCTCTCTCTCTCTGTGTGTCTGATTTGAATTTCTTCTCCTCATTTTTTAGCACTAGTCAATACACCAAATTTCAACACGTCCAGGCAAAATCAACCTAATATACATCGATATGATAGACACCGGCCAAGATTTGCATTGAAATGGAACTTAAGTTTATTGTTCTAATTTACTACTATAGTATAACTGTAACACCCCTTACCCGTGTTCGACGTCGGAACAGGGTACGAGGCATTACCGAAACAAAACACATACGGTCGTACTAAACCGAGACATAAAATTCACATCCAAATTTAAAAAAATTTCTAATTCTCAACACACACTCATTCAACTTAGTCATGCATCTCATAAATTGTATTATCATAAACACATATAACTTGATCAGTAATAGCTAACATCAATGGCCTTATACAAAATGAGCTATCAAATAACATAGGCCATCATTTTAGGCCAAATCAATTATGACACATAACAAAACAACCAAGTCCTCTATACATGCCATAATTCAAAATATTAATTTCAAAATACCAAAAGGGTGTTGATAGTGTGGATGGATCTCCGACAAATCTCTGAATCCCGAGCTAGCTTGGGACACTATAAAACAAGGGAAAAGAGAAAGGAGTAAGCATATAGCTTAGTAAGTAAGTATGTAAATAATAATAAAAATTATTAACATGACTTTAACAATCCTCATAATATGTTCTCAAGATAATGCAATCATAATTACACATAGTTCCACCATTTACTCATGTTCATCTTAAGCTGTCTACTTGAGTCACAGTCACTAAATTATTTATATCTTGAGATACAGAACTCCAAATTAAGATCCGTTAATTTTCCATGAAACTGGACTCAAATATCTTCTTACCATAGAATTTACAGAATTTTTGGTTAAGCCAATAAGTACAGTTTAATCTTTAAAGTATCCACCTTTCTTCACTAAAAATAAATTATCTCATTGTAAAGAACTCAAATGATGTTACCGCTTGTTTCTCTTGAAAATAGACTCATTAAGAAATTCAAGGATATAAATTTTTTCCCATTATTATTTTTGTACAACTTTTAATGAATTTCCAAAGTCAGAACAGGGGATTCCAAAATCATTCAGACTCTATCTCACCAAAATTCAAATATCTCAGAATATAAAATTAGTTTGCTTACACCGTTTCTTTTATGCGAAAATAGACTCAATAAGATTTAATTTCATATCTTATTCAAATTCTAATTCAATTTCCACCATTTTTGGTGATTTTTCAAAGACATATAACTGCTGCTATCTAAAACTATTTTATTTCTAAATTTCACTCTTTCATGTTTTCTATATAGTAACTTTCATTGTAACACTTACTCCGTATCAATCTTGCCAAAGTTCTATCACATATCGAGCACATTGCTCATAAGTTTACGCACATATACCTACACTTATTCATCACATAATCACAGTCATTTACACTTAGTCATTTCCCGTTGAGCACATCAGAATATTGCACATAGTGCCACACTTGTAGCCAAAGCTACTTCACATCACTTATCACACATAGGCTCGTTCCCGAGCTACTCACATTCGCGGGTCTGCTCACACAAGCTGTCGGTCATACGTAACTACTTAGTGCTTCTCACACAAGCTGTCAGGTATCCGCAACACATGCAGGATTACCCAGCCACTGGTAGAACTTATAAGACCAGCACCCGTTTCACATAATCACAATCTCGGGTCTGCTCACACAAGCTGTCGGTCAATACGTAACTACTCAGTGCTGCTCACATAAGCTGTCGAGTATTCGTAACACATGTCGGATAACTCAGCCACCGGTAGAACGTATGGACCAGCACCCGGATCACTTATTTCACTTAGATTTCACATAGGTTTCTAGTGAACATGTCACTCGTATCCATTTTTATTCCTAAGGTTCAACCCTTGAAATTTCTTACTTGTCGATATTTTGTCAATTACACCAAATATTCAGCCACAATTCCTACCATTTATAAAAAAAAATGAAAATGTAAGTAAAAAAGATGCATTATTTACATACAAACTTACCTCGGTGCAAAATATGATGAATTTGCAATTTAGTCCACAAACTTTTCTTTTCCCCGTTCAAGGTCAATTCCTCGTCTTTCTTGATAATCGAGCTCGGAAGCTTGAAAAACCCTGGCTATGTCTTCCTCTTGTGAATTTCAGTCAAGGGGTTGAAGATGAACAAAAATTGACTTTTAATTTTGTTTTTAATTCATTTTAATCACCAAACGACTAAAATGCCCTTAACTTAAAAATATTCTATTTCAACTATTTGATGTCCATTTTTGTCCAACAAGTTAACCAATGGTCTAGTTACCTTTTAAGGAACTCCAATTTAAAATTTCATAGCAATTAGACACCTCTAGCTTCTAGAACTCAAGTTCTGCACTTTTTACAATTTAGTCCTTTTGACTAAATTGAGTGCTCAAACATCAAAATTTTCGAACGAAATTTTCATGAAATCATTCCGTAAAATTGTAGATCATAAAAATATAAGAATATTAAATTTTTCTTCATCGGATTTGTGGTCCCGAAATCACTATTTCGACTAGGCCCAAAATCGAGTTGTTACAACTCTCCCCCCTTTAGGGATTTTCGTCCCCGAAAATCTTATCGGAAAAGAGGTTTGGGAACTGTTTTCTCATGGCTTCCTCGGGTTCCCACATAGCCTCTTCTACTCCATGTCTTTGCCACAACACTTTCACTAAGGCTATACTTTTATTTCTCAACTGTTTAACTTCCCGAGCCAAAATCTTAATCGGTTCCTCATCATAGGTCATATCCGGTCGAAACTCAATCTCTATCGGAGAAATCACATGTGAAAGATCAGAACGATAGCGTCGCAACATCGACACATGAAACACATTATGAATTCTTTCTAACTTTGCCGGTAAATCTAACCGATATGCCACTGGTCCAATCCTTTTGATAACCTCATACGGCCCAATGAAACGTGGACTCAACTTGCCCTTTCGGCCAAATCTCAAAATCTTTTTCCACGGAGATACTTTCAGAAACACTTTATCACCCACATGAAACTCAATTTCTTTTCTTTTCAAATCCGCGTATGACTTTTGTCGATCTGAAGCAGCTTTCAGACAATCACGGATTACTTTCACTTTCTCTTCGATTTCTTTAACTAAATCAACCCCGTGAATCTGTTTCTCACTGAGCCTAGTCCAATATAAAGGAGTTCGACAGTTACGGCCATATAATGCTTCGTACGGTGCCATCTGTATACTCGACTGATAACTGTTGTTGTAGGCAAATTCAACCAAAGGTAGATATTTCTCCCAACTACCTTCGAATTCTAAAACACAACATTGGAGCATGTCTTCAAGAATTTGAATTACTCTTTTGGATTGACCGACAGTTTGCGGATGAAACGCGGTACTAAAATTCAATTTCGTACCGAAGGCTTCTTACAACTTTTTCTAGAACCTCGAAGTAAACCTCGGATCTCTATCCGAAATAAAAGACATAGGCACTCCGTGCAATCTCACAATTTCAGCAATATACAATTCAGCCAACTTATCAAGTGAGTAGTCGGTACGTACCGATATAAAATGAGCCGATTTCGTCAATCTATCAACCACAACCCAAACGACATCTTTCTTTTTCGGAGTCAGACGCAAACCTGTCACAAAATCCATCGTGATTCTATCCAATTTCCACTCGGGACCCATCACTGGCTGAAGTAAACCCGAAGACACTTGATGCTCGGCTTTCACTTGTTGGCAAATCAAACACTTTGATACAAACTCAAAAATGTCTCTTTTCATACCCGGCCACCAATACAATTTCTTCAAATCATTATACAATTTTGTACTACCCGGATGAACTGACAAACAACCACTGTGTGCCTCATGTAAAATTTTCCGAATCAACTCATCATCTTTCGATACACATACCCTATCACGGAACATCAAGCAATCATCTGGTCCGATTCGAAAATCTGAATCACTACTCGATTCACACTGAACTCTTTTAACTTGCAATTCCCTGTCTTTCTTTTGAGCTTCACAAATTTGCTGATAAAATAACGATCTAGCCCTCAACTCGGCCAAAATTGAACCGTCACCAAACAAAGCCAAACTCGTACTCATAGCTCTCAAAGCATACAAAGATTTTCTGCTCAAGGCATCTGCGACTAAATTCGCTTTCCCCGGATGATAATCAATCACTAGCTCATAATCTTTCAATAATTCAAGCCACCTCCGTTGTCGCAAATTCAAGTCCTTTTTGATTCATCAGATACTTCAAACTTTTGTGATCGGTAAATATTTGACATTTCTCACCATACAAATAATGACGCCAAATCTTCAAAGCAAAGACGATGGTGGCCAATTCCAAATCGTGCATCAGATAGTTCTTCTCATGCGGTTTTAGCTGTCTCGAGGTATAAGCTACTACTTTGCCCTCTTGCATCAACACAAAACCAAGACCATTCAATGATGCATCCCTATAAATCACAAACTCTTTTCCCAACTCAGGTTGTACCAAAACCGGTGCTTCAGTCAATCGTGCTTTCAACTTCTCGAAACTTTGCTAACATTTATTGATCCATTCAAACTTAACATCCTTTTGCAACAACTTAGTCATAGGAAAGGCAATCATCGGGAATCCCTCGACAAAACGTCTATAATACCCGGCTAAGCCCAAAAAGATTCTAACCTCAGATACATTCTTTGGTGGTTTCCAATCAACTATTGCCGAAATTTTGCTTGGATCAACCCGAATACCATCACCCGAAACTATATGTCCCAAAAATCCGACTTCACGAAGCCAAAACTCACTTTTACTGAATTTAGCAAACAATTTCTTCTTTCTCAAAATCTGCAACACCATTCTCAAGTGTTCAGCATGTTCGGACGCATCTCAAAATAAGCTTATATTAAATTCAAACATATATAGTAATGATACCAAAATCAAACATGACTAAACTATACTTAAACACAACAGCTTAGCCATTTTTGCATGGCTTTATACGTATACACACCATTCAAAACAAGTCGAAAGAGACATAGTCTATACATGCCAAAAATTTCAAAAGAGTTACAACTTATAAGATGATCTCAAGCCTTGACATCAAAAATCTATAAAACGATGAAATAAACACCCCAAGTAAGCTAATATAGCTTAGTAAGTTTTAAGCATTTAACATACATATAAGTTTTATCAAGATCAAATAAATTGTAACATTCACAATCTTTTTGCCGAATAATCAAACCTTCAAAGAAAGACTTCATAACGACATTATAAACATGTATAAACATGTATATACTCATATACCACTTTCACATTAGTCAGATGAATAACATATACCACTATTACTCACCAAAACTCTACCCACAATTCATCCACCATGCATTATAATTTGTCATAAGCAATACCTACCTTTAATGACTTACCTCTCCAACCTTAACTTATCAACTCGTACAAAGCATAATTGCACACTTGAATATTACCTATACCAACGATAATATTACGAGCCCATCATATAATAATCAAACCTGTACATTTGTTACAAGAATTTAGTAACGTATCGCACACATAGTGTCGTTACTTTAATAATTCGCACACATAGTGCTAAGTTTCCGTAACGTATCGTACACATAGTGCCGTTACTTTAATAATTTGCACACATAGTGCTAAGTTTCCGTAACGTATCGCACACATAGTGCCGCTACTTAACATTTCTGCACACTTAGTGCCATTGAACCGGTTTCACACACTTAGTGCCCAGTATTTTATATTTCGCACACTTAGTGCATTAACCCTATTACTTCTATTCCATATAAACATATAATCACATTTTTACTCACATGAACATTCATATATGCTTATGTTTAAACCCACCAATTCTTCCTATGAATTTCCAACACATTCGATACACCAATATACTTATAAATATATATCCCTTACTCAAATACATACATCTTTCTCAATTCATTTCCACATATGAATATCATTTAGTACATATGCATATATTCAATTCACACATTCGGCTATCACTAATTAAATTCCTTGTCACTTTCGGCATTAAGGAATTAAACATATTAACATCAAATTAACATATACATATTCATATAAATAAACTTTTATTCAACCCGATTGCTTAAAATCTTACCCCGGATATCAACGAGTTCAACTTCCCGGCTAGTCGTTCAAATTGGTTTTTTCCCCGATCAACTCCCGTTTCTTTTCGTTCTTGATCTAATCATTTCAAATTGAACTCATTCAAATACATTTTTATCCAATTAATCTAAAAACTCATAATTATGCAATTTACCATTTTACCCCTAGTATTTTCAATTTTTACAAAATAGTCCCTAATGCACAACTCACGAATTAATCAAAATTAGACTAACATCCACTAGGGCCGAATTTTCCCAAGGACTTTATAAGTCCATATACTTCCATATTTTCTCAATTTAACCCTTCCATAATTTATTTTCACAATTAAATCCTTAATTAGCTACATTCACCAATGACCCAAGAGTAAGATATGTTCATCTAGCTAAAATCTTTCATTTAATACTAAAAACCATCACAAAACTCAACTTACCATCAATGACATTTCTCACATACATGATCAATGTACAAAATTTCTACATGGGCTTAATAAGAAAATGATTGACAATCACAAAAATATGAAAATTATCAAAAATCTAAATCAATTACATACCAAATTGATCCTCCCCCAAGTGTCGAACCTAAAGGAGCTCTTCTCTCTTTATTTTTTTCTCAAGTTTCGGCTATTAACACAATAAGAAGATGAACACTTTTCATCTTTATTTTCTTATTATTATTATATCACTTTAACTATTATATTAGTATAAAATATAATTGTAACACCCCTTACCCGAGACCGTTGCCGGAGTTGAGTATGAGGCATTACTAGACTTGACTACTAATTCGGGGCATAAAAATTAAAACTATCTAACTGCATCATGTTGACTAAATTGACCATAACTTGAGTTACGGAACTCGAATTTTGGATCCGTAAATTTTCCTTGAAACTAGACTCATATATCTTATTACCATAATTTTTCCAGAATTTTTCATATGGCCAATTAGTACAGTTTACTCATCAAAGTTTTCCCTATTTCACTGTTTGATGTTTCTGACCTATCTTTACAAAAACTCAGTTATCTCATTGTACAGAATTTCAATAATGTTCTTGTTTATTCCAATCAAAAATAGACTCATTAAGGATTCTAAGCATATAAACTATGCTCCATGAGTATTTTTGTACAATTTTTATCAATTTTTCCAAGACAGAACAGGGAATCACGAAGTCATTCAGAACCAGTCTCACTAAAATTTAAAAATCTCATAATATAAAATTCCTTTACCTACTCTGTTTCTTTCATATAAAAATAGAAACAATAAGATTTAATTCAATATCTTATTCACTTTCTAACTCCATTTCTCCTATTTTTGGTGATTTTTCAAAATCACATTACTGCTGCTAACTAAAAACTGTTTCATTGCAAAATATGGTTAACTAGTTTATAACCTCCTTACTCCATTTCATTTAAATTCTATACATTAACCATACATATATATATATATATACTAAAACTAAATCAACCAAAAACACAACCAAACATAATCATCAAGCCAAAATATAAATTCCAAGATTTACAAGATGGACAAGCCATTTTCGCATGGCTTATATTTACAACATCAACATCATCCAAGTATTAGGCTAGCCAAACTTTTAAAGTACCAAATTAAGTCGATAGTGTGGATGACTTCGTTGACGATCCCCCGAGCTCGTAGCTTGACCAAAATCTATAAAACAGAGTAAAAATCACACAGAGTAAGCTAACTTAGCTTAGTAAGTCTTAAGCAAACTTAACAAATCAATTGGATATTCAATCAAATTAAACCGAATAATTTATAATATTAACTCATATAGATTATCATAGCCGAATGACTATGTCCTTACATTACAAAATATTTATCATTATTTACTTTAATTATAAAACTTATCAATTGCTCCTCAATTAACAAATATATATATATATATATATATATATAATTACCACATGGCCGAATTCACATATGTATAAATACTCTCATGTTTGCAAGTAAACAATATCAACTCATTATCATTTTATTCACATATCCAAATTGCCGAATACACAAACTCATTTCTAACAACTTACTTATCCAATAAGCATCACATATAACATATACTTATGCCAAATACATACCTTACGGCCGAATAATCTAATTCATATAAATAAGCTTTAGCTTGTTCAATTGCCATCATGACTCAATCATTTCGTAAGCGTAAGTTCGTATTATAAATCATTGTATAAAACCTGCTAGGCATAAGCCTGAATCACGCACCGGCACTAAGCCTGCTAGACCCGAGGTCTGATAACCATTCACCGGCAATAAGCCTGCTAGGCATAAAGCCCGATAAGTTCACCAGCCCAAGGCTTGCTAGGCTCAAAGCCTGAATAGAAACATTTTAAGATTTCTCACACGAATCATCTCATATATCGAACCTTTTACTCATCGCAATCTCATCGTACGAACATTCAAATAACTTCTATTATTCAAATAATTTAACTAAAACATATATTCTACTTAGCCAAATTAGGCTAATTCGTATATAGTTATAATGGTTCCAAATTTCAGCATGTACAAGTAACGTAAATAATTTACGACATATATTTGCTTAGAGACTTACCTCGGATATCATTGGACAACAAAAACCGGCTATTCAATAATTTTCGCTTTTCCCCGATCCAAGTCCGTGTTCTTTTGCTCTTGTCTAAACATGTTCAAATTAAGCTCATTCAAATATGTTTTCATTCAATTTAGCCCAAAAACACATAAATGGGCAAATTACCATTTTGCCCCTAATATTTCCCACTTTTTACAATTTAGTCCTATTTGCATAAAACACAAAATACACACAATTTGAATAAATACCTTAAGGGCAGAATGTTCCTAGGCTTCATACAAGTCCATGCATGTCATTTCTTTCACATTTTAGTCCCTCAAGAATTTATTTATTTTTCAATTTAATCCATAACACTCAATTTCATCAAAATTTCCAATTCAAAACATGTTGATTTAAATCATACTCTTAATATTCTACCATCAAACATTACAAAACATGAACATTCATCAATGGCCGAATTATCAACATGCCTCAAAGTCAAAAATTTCAACATGGGTTAGATAGCATTCGAAGCAACGAACTCAAAAACATAAAAATTATCAAAAACCGAGCTAAACTCATACCTTAATTAAGTTTGAAAGGTGCCAAACTCTTGAAATGTTTTTCTCTCCTTTAGTTTCTGTCAAGAGAGGTTGAAGAAGATGAGCATGCAAGCAAATTTTATGTTTCTTTTATTTATTATAAGTTTATAATATAATAGTTAATATATTATATCATTAAAATAAAACAAGCATGCATTAAAATAAAACAAGCATGCAAATGCTTTGTAAAAGCACAATGCCGTCCACTGTCTTGCCAAAAGGGTCAATTTACCACTTAAATCCTCATCAATAAGAAGACAAATCAATTTAGCCACTAAATTTAATAATTGGCTACTTTTACCACTTATGCGATTTAGTCCTTTTTCCAAAATTAAACACCCAAACAGACAAATTATCTCATGCTATTTTAACACATGCTCAAACATATAGCATAGATATCAGATATAATATTAAAATATTTTTCTAACTCGAATTCGTGGTCCCAAAACCACCGTTCCGATTAGGGCCAAAATCGGGCTGTTACAACTCTCCCCCCTTAGGGATTTTCGTCCCCGAAAATCTTACCGTTAAACAGGTTCGGATAACGTTGTTTCATTGTATTCTCCGTTTCCCAAGTTGCCTCTTCAACTCCGTGCTTTTGCCACAGTACTTTAGCTAATGGAATTTTCTTATTTCTTAATTCTTTTATCAAATCAACCCCGTGTACCTTGTTTTCAGTGAGCTCGGTCCAGTACAATGGTGTACGACATTTACGATCGTACAAGGCTTTGTAGGGTGCCATTTTGATACTAGATTGAAAGCTATTATTGTAAGCAAATTCAATCAAAGGTAAGTATTGTTCCCAAGTACCTTCAAACTCGAGGACTCAACATCTTAACATATCCTCAAGTATCTGAATGGTTCGTTCGGACTGACCATCTGTCTGTGGATGAAAAGCTGTGCTAAAGTGTAGTTTAGTACCTAAAGCATCTTGCAATTTCTTCCAAAACCATGACGTGAATCTCGGGTCTCTGTCTGAAACAATAGAAATAGGCACACTATGTAATCTTACAATTTGAGATACATACAACTCAACAAGCCTATCGAGTGAATAGTCCATATGAACTGAAACAAAATGAGTTGATTTGGTTAGCCTATCCACTATAACCCAAATTGCGTCTTTCTTGCTCGGGGTTATAGGCAAGCCGGATACAAAATCTATAGTAATTTTGTCTCATTTCCATTCAGGTATCATGATCGGTTGAAGTAGCCCAGAAGGCACCTGATGTTTGGCCTTTACTTGTTGACAAACTAAGCATTTCAAGACAAATTTAGATATGTCCCGTTTCATACCAGGCCACCAATAAAACTGTTTCAAATCGTTATACATTTTCGTGCTACCCGGATGAACAGATAACCAGCTACTGTGAGCTTCATTCAATATCATCTGAATCAAATCTGAATTCCTCGGAACACATATTCGGTCTTTGAACCTTAAGCAGTCATTCTCATCAATTCGAAACTCTGACTCAACACCGCTTTCACACTGAGCTCGTTTTTCCAACAAATCTTTATCAACTTTTTTAGCAGCACCAATTTGTTGAATAAACAACGGTCTTGTTTTTAATTCAGCTACTATCGAACCATCATCAAACATAACCATATGTGCGTTCAATGCACGAAGAGCAAATAATGACTTTCGACTTAAAGCATCCGCAACAACATTAGCTTTTCCTGGATGATAGTCAATCACTAACTCGTAATCTTTCAATAGCTCTAACCATCTGCGTTATCTCAGGTTCAAATCTCTCTGAGTCATCAAATACTTCAAACTCTTGTGATCTGAATAAACATGACATTTCTCAGCAAACAGATAATGACGCCAAATCTTTAACGCGAACACAATGGTTGCTAGCTCTAAATCATGTCTCGGGTAATTTCTTTCGTGTGGCTTCAATTTTCTTGAAGCATAGGCTACGACTTTGCCTTCCTGCATCAAAATGCAACCCAAACCGTTCAAAGATACATCACTATAAATAATAAATTCTTTACCCGATTCAGGCTGGACTAACACTGGAGTTTCAGTCAAAAGGGCTTTCAACTGATCGAAACTTTTCTGACACTTTTTCGACCATTCAAACTTAACATTTTTTTGTAATAGCTTTGTCAACGGGGTAGCTATCATAGAAAAACCTTTCACAATTCATCTGTAGTAACCAGCAAGTCCTAGAAAGCTTCGAACTTCAAAAACATTTTTCGGTGGTTTCCAATCGAGTATAGCCGATATTTTATTCGGATCAACCTAAATATCTGTTGCTAAAAAAACGTGGCCCAGAAAACTGACTTCACTCAACCAGAACTCACATTTACTAAACTTTGCATACAACTGTTTATCTCGCAAAGTTTGTAGCACAAGTCTCAGGTGCTCAGCATGCTCGGTTTCATCCCTGGAGTAGATCAAAATATCATCTATAAACACTACCACAAACCGATCCAAAGACTGACTGAAAATCTGATTCATTAGATCCATAAAAACAGCAGGTGCATTAGTGAGTCCAAAAGGCATAACCAAAAACTCATAGTGTCCGTACCTCATTCGAAAAGCAGTCTTTGGCACATCAGAATCTCTGACTCGCAACTGATAATAACCCGACCTCAAATGTAACGGCCTAATTTTCAGTGGTGTCGGAAATGGTGATATGAGTTCACTAAATCCGACAGGTAAGATTGAGTAAGATAGTAATTTAATATTTATGAGTCAAGTGAGAATTTAGAAGAATTTGTGGATTGGTGAATTTAGTGAATTAAAAGAATTTATTAGGTCAAATGGGTCAAAAACGAGGTATCGAGACCTCGAATTTGAAAACGAACCATAAATATTTTAGAAATATTTATGGAGTGTTATTAAGTTTGTATTAAAGTTTGGTTGAGAAATTTAAATGTTTGGATAGTCAATTAAATAAAAAGGACTAAATTGTAACAAATGCAAAATTGCTAGAAGAACTAAATAGCTCAAGTGTTAAAATAAAAAGGATTTAAAGAGCAATTAAACCTAAAGGTGTAAAGGCTGGACGACAAAGGCAAGGAAATCAGCAGAGGATAAGTGAAATAAGGGCAAAATGGGAATTTTTGTAATTTTAACATGTTTATTAAGATAAGATTGAAAATAATCTAGAGAAATCTTCACATTATCTCAGCCAAAACACCATAGGAGTTCTAGAGAAAGCTGGTTATTCATATATTTACATCATGTGAGTTTGATTCTTGCTTTTTCTTGATAATTTTTATGTTTTTATGACTTTTACAACTAGATCCACTTATAGAATTCATTAGTTTTTGATTTAGTGGGTAAAATTAAAAGTTACCCTTGCTGAGAAATGGAAGTTTATGATGAATTATTATGAAATTTAAATTTTAATTTCATATTAAGGTGGTTTTATTAAGTGATTTTGATAGGAAATGGTATTTAGGACCTAATTGTGAAAAAGTTGTGAATTAGAGGTTGGTGTTGAAATTCAGAATATCAAAGGTTGTAAAATAGTTTGTTATGATAGAATAAAGTGTTTATTGAGAAAAATTAGTTCAATTGATGGCTCAATTGAGCAGGGACTAAATTGTAAAAACTGTAAATTTTGGGGTAAAAGTGCAATTTTGAAAATTGAAGAGCATAAATTATGAAGTGAAATAGAAATGAAATAAATGCTAATGAGTGAAAATATTTTACATTATAGATCAAGAAACCAATGAGGAAAGAGGAAAAGAAAAAGTTGCAGAGTAGTTCCTAAATTTCAATATCTTCTACAAATCAGCCGGGTAAGTTCATATGGTTGAATTTATATGTTTATTTGTGAAAGATTGAATGATATAATGTGCTGTTAAATATGAATTTGCTGTGGGATTGTGAAGAATATAATAAAATGAAAGAATAAATGGCGGTAATTCAAATTAGGAAAAACGCAGAATTGAGTATGTTCGTGTCGTGACATGTGATGAATTGACGGATAATACCATGGTTAATCCATGGAAAATGTGAAATGTAGGTATGGTATCATCCATACTGAGTTATGAAATGTAGGTATGGTATCATCCATACTGAGTTATGAAATGTAGGTATGGTATCATCCATACTGAGTTGTGAAATGTAGCTATGGTATTAACCATACTGAGTTGTGAAACGTGGCACTGAGTAACGACGTACTCAAATTCGTAATACGTTTCCTAATTTGATAATAAGTAATACAAAAGGTGTGAATCAAATGAAAGAGATTGAATGATTGTTAATGTTGAGCTCAACTATGTGAAGTACTTTAACAATGGTTGTGAATGGCAGGGAACTTTAGTAAATACTTTGTTATTGTGTGGAAATATTATGTGTGATATGCTACTTTTAAACCTATGGACTTACTAAGCTTCATCAAGCTTACTTGTGTGTGTTTGATATTTTTATGTAGATTGAATTAAAGAGAAGTGGTAGATCGGATCATCACAGCAAAGCTCACTATCCAGATCAATTCCGGTAGCTTTTGTTATATGTTTAAAGATTTATATGGCATGTATAGAGTTTAAATGAGATGGAGTAAAGATGTTATAAACTAGTTAACAATATTTTGCAATGAACAGTTTTTGAATTTCAACAGTGATGTGATTTTGAAAAATCACCAAAAATAGAAGAAATGGAATTAGAAAGTGAATAAGATATATAATTGAAGCTTATTGAGTCTATTTTCGCATAAAAGAAACATAACAAACAAATGATTAGTATGTTTTGAGATATTAGAATTTTTGTGAGACTAGTTCAGAATGATTACGTGATCCCCTGTTCTGTCTTTGAAAAATCATTAGAAATTGTACAAAAATAATTGTGGGATATAGTTTATATGTATGGAATCCTGAATGAGTCTATTTTCAAAAGAACAAAATAATAAGGTCATATGAATTCTGTACAAAGAGTAATTTGATTCGTAGTGAAGAGAGGTCAGAACAGTTGAATAGTAAAACAGGGGAAACTTTATTGAATAAACAGTACTAATTGGCCACATGAAAAATTCTGGAAAAATTATAGTAAAAAGATATATGAGTCTAGTTTCAGGGAAAATTAACGGATCTTAATTTGGATTTCAGTAGCTCCAGATATAAATAATTTAGTGATTATGACGCAGATGGACAGTTTTAAATTTTATGCTGAATTAGTAGTTAAGTCTAGTAATGCCTCGTGCTCGACTCCGGCAACGGTCTCGGGTAAGGGGTGTTACATCAAATCTATCTTTGAAAACACTGAAGCCCCTTTCAACTGATCAAACAAGTCATCAATCCGTGGCAACGGGTATTTATTCTTTATAGTCACCTTCTTCAACTATCGGTAATCAATGCACATTCGCATAGCTCCATCTTTCTTTTTCACAAATAAAACTGGTGCACCCCAAGGAGAAAAACTCGATCGTGCAAAACCCTTATTTGTTAATTCTTGTAACTGTGCTTTCAACTCTTTTAATTCTATAGGTGTCATCCGATACGGAGCTATCGAAATCGGAGTCTTCCCCGGTACTAATTCAATACCAAACTCTACCTCACGAACAGGTGGCAAACCCGATAATTCCTTAGGAAACACATCTAGATACTCTCACACGACTGGAACGGATTCAATCTTCTTTTCAGTCACTTTACTATCAAGCACATAAGCAAAGTAAGCTTTATACCCTTTTCTCATATATTTCCGAGCTAACATCGAAGATATTACTGCTGGTAACCCATTCAGATCATTAGATTAAATCCGAATAATTTCACCATTCTGACATCTCAAATCAATGGTCTTTCTTTTGCAATTAACAACAGCATCGTGTAAAGTCAACCAGTCCATTCCCAGAATTATATTGAATTCATCGAAAGGCAACAACATCAAATTGGCTGGGAAATATGAATCCTGAATCATCAACGGACAACTTTTACACACTTTTTCAACCAGAACGCACCGACCTAAGGGGTTTGATACTCGAATCACAAACTCAGTAGACTCAACAGGTAGAGTCTTACTGGATACTAACGTTGCACATAAATAAGAATGAGTTGAACCAGGATCAATCAACGCAACAACAGTAGTATTATAAAGAGTAAAAGTACCGGTAATAACATCTGGAGAAGAAGCATCCTCCCGAGTGCGTATAGCATATGCTCTAATAGGTGCGCGAGCCTCTGATCGAACCACAGTATCCTTTTTCCCTCTCTGATTGCCACCTACATTTCCCGAGTGTCTGGGTGGTCTGCCTCGTGCTGATACATTGCTCGATCTTGCGTTCGTAACAATGTTTTGCTCTGCTAACATCGGGCACTCCCGAATAAAATGATCCATCGATCCACATTTAAAACAGGACCGATCATGCGATCTACAACTCCCAGAATGCCATTTCTCATAATGCTTGCACTCAACCTGGTTCTGCTGAACATTACCAACGCTAGCCATTGAAGTAGCTCGGGAACCCGCAGGAGGTCGATCTCGGTTTTGTCTAGAAAATTCTGAAGTAGCTTTATGTCGACTGAGTTCATCTTTAAACTTTTTTGATACTGAATGAAAAGTCTTACTCGATGATCTTTTACGGATGTCTCTAGCTTCAAATTCGGCTTTTCATTTCTCTTTTCCAAGCTCTTCAGCCTTACAGGCTCGTTCAACAAGTACTACAAACTCTTTAATCTCAAGTATGCTGACCAGCAACTTAATGTCTTCATTCAAACCTTCTTCAAATCTTTTACACATAATAGCCTCGGTTGAAACACATTCACGAGCATATCGGCTCAATCTCACAAATTTTCATTCATACTCAGTCACGGTCATACGACCCTGTTTCAATTCTAAAAATTCTTTACGTTTTTTATCGATGAATCTTTGACTGATATATTTTTTACGGAACTCAGTCTAAAAGAATTCCCAGGTCACTTTCTCTTTCGGAACCACCGATACTAGTGTATTCCACCACTGATATGCGGTGTCCCGTAACAATGATATAGCACATTTTAAGCATTCATCCGGAGCACATGATAACTCATCAAACACACGAATAGTATTATCAAGCCACAGCTCAGCTCGTTCCGCATCATCATCATCATTAGCTTTAAACTCTTCGGCCCCATGTTTCCTGATTTTATCAACAGGAGGCCTACTAAATCTCATCGGATCTATCATCGGAGGTACCATGGGTATCGGAGGTGGATTATTCGGGGGTGGAGGTTGTTGCACAGCCGGATTAGTCCGGATATATTGAGTAAAGCATTTGTTCATCATCTGATAGAAGGCTTGCTTAGCCTTCCCCTCATGGCTATTCGAGAAAGGTCGAGATTCTACTAGCGCTGTCCCATGCGTGGGATTAGGCGCTACGCTCTCGACATCATCCGCTACGACTTTATCGGTATCCATTTACTATATAAAAACACAATTCATATTTCAAAAGTCATCACACTATCGCATTATAATTTAAGGCATGTATAACTAGACTCACACGTGCTACGGTAGTCCTAGAATCGACTAAATCGTAAGCTCTGATACCAATAAAATGTAACACCCCTTACCCGAGACCGTTGTCGGAGTCGAGTATGAGGCATTACTAGACTTGACTACTAATTCGGGACATAAAAATTAAAACTGTCTAACTGCGTCATGTTGACTAAATTGACCATAACTTGAGTTACGGAACTCGAAATTTGGATCCATAAATTTTCCTTGAAACTAGACTCATATATCATCTTACCATAAGTTTTCCAGAATTTTTCATATGGCCAATTAGTACAATTTACTCATCAAAGTTTCCCCTATTTCACTGTTTGATGTTTCTGACCTATCTTTACAAAAACTCAGTTATCTCATTGTACAGAATTTCAATAATGTTCTTGTTTATTCCACTCAAAAATATACTCATTAAGGATTCTAAGCATATAAACTATGCTCCATGATTATTTTTGTACAATGTTTATCAAGTTTTCCAAGACAGAACAGGGAATCACGAAGTCATTCAGAACCAGTCTCACTAAAATTTAAAAATCTCATAATATAAAATTCCTTTGCCTACTCTGTTTCTTTCATATAAAAATAGAAACAATAAGATTTAATTCAATATCTTATTCACTTTCTAATTCCATTTCTCCTATTTTTGGTGATTTTTCAAAATCACATTACTGCTGCTAACTAAAAACTGTTTCATTACAAAATATGGTTAACTAGTTTATAACCTCCTTACTCCATTTCATTTAAACTCTATACATTAACCATACATATATATATATATATACTAAAACCAAATCAACCAAAAACACAACCAAACATAATCATCAAGCCAAAATATAAATTCCAAGATTTACAAGATGGACAAGCCATTTTCGCATGGCTTATATTTACAACATCAAAACATCATCCAAGTATTAGGCTAGCCTATACATGCCTTAAATTCAAAATCCCAACTTTTAAAGTACCAAATTAAGTCGATAGTGTGGATGACTTCGTTGACGATCCCCCGAGCTCGTAGCTTGACCAAAATCTATAAAACAAAGTAAAAATTACACAGAGTAAGCTAACTTAGCTTAGTAAGTCTTAAGCAAACTTAACAAATCAATTGGATATTCAATCAAATTAAACCGAATAATTTATAATATTAACTCATATAGATTATCATTGTAACATCCGGGTTCTAGGGGTTATGCATTTAGTGCATAACTCAAGTGATGGTAGGCTTATGGTGTGTTTGGATGAGTTTTAAAGGGTTTGGGGAACCCTAGAAGGTAAGAGATGCCTTAGGAAATTTTTGAATTTTTAGTGTTTAGAAGGGGAGCTTGGCTTTAGAGGTCTTAAGAGAATTATTTGGGAGGTTAAGACACAAGAGAAGGCTTGGCAGAGTGGCAAGGGAAACGCCACTTAGAGCATGGAGAAGTGACGCCTCAAGGAGCTAAGGGGTCTCAGGGTTCGAGTTGCAAAGGCAGCAAGTTGGCCTTTGTTTTTGCGTCAAGGAGGAGAGGAGTTGGGCGGCTTGTGGATGCTGAAAAGATGAGGTTAAAGACTTGGTCTTCTTTTTTGAAATTCAGCTAGGAAGGTAGGATTAAGGTTGGACTCATTCAAACTTTTTGAATGAGTGTTAAGGAGGAAGATTAGGAGGAAATCTTGGGATTTAGGAGGAGTTGAGCTAGTGGCCGAATTTAGGGAGCTTGAGGAGGGCATTTTCGGCTTGGTGGAGTGTGCCTAGGTGTGTGCCGAAACCTAGTAGTATTTATAGGGGATGCTCACCTTTTAGTCACCCTTTTCTTCATTTTTCTATCCTTGCCGAAAATTGGTTCACCATTTCCTTTTTGTGCCGAATTGTTGTGCTTTTTCCCTTAGTCTCTTGCCGAAAGTAAGTCAAAAGAACTCTCTCTTTTACTCTTATTTCTTTGAAGCTAAAGCCGACTGTGGGCATAACCTTTTGTGTACCTATTTTTTTTCCCTCTTCCTTCACACCTTTCTGTTAACTTTGCTTAAGCCGAAATCAACCCTAAAGCTTGCCATTGCCGAATATCCCAACTCCATCCAGGAATCATTGCCGAAACATTCAGTCTCTCATCCTCTCTGTTTTGTTTGCAAGTTCTTGAAGCCGAACCTTAAAGCTTGTGGGGGGGCCGATTCCTTGTTAGGACAAAAGGGAGTGGTGATTAAGGTAGGGTTGCGATAACTCTTCTTTGTTTTGGGTTCATGTCTTGGCCGAATGGCCCTAGGATTTCTCTAAAGATTGTTAAGGCCGATTGTAGGGGAGGAGAACCTAACGCAAGAGACCTCTTCGGGAGACGTATAGTCAGCAATTGTAGAAGTGATCTACCGAGATTCGAGTGTGTTTTGGTAAGGAATTTTTAGTAAGATTCGGTACTTAGATTTATGACTTGGGTGATTAACCGTTTAATCTGATTAAGTGTATTGATGGAGGCGAATACCAGTCAAGGAGGGCAAGGGAAGGTTCCTATTCCGAAGTTTAAGAAAAGAGTTGTCTCGGCGGTTCGGGATTGGCCACCGGGGTGTGGGCCAGCAGCAAGAGAAAACTATAGGCAGATAGCCGTAGTCTCGCTTAGCGATAGCGTAGGGATCGAGAGTTTAGAACTTCAAATAATAAGGTGCGTAATTATCGCACTGTTTCTCTTGATAAGTGTGTATTGATGTATATGCTTGTGTATGATGTGTGGTAGCCGACCATAATGGCTTAAATGGTGGATACCCATGTTGGGGTAATCGGTTAACAGGTTAGTAGTCTGTGTTATTAAATTATTTATGGTGTATGTATGATATGGTAATAAGCATGTGATGTATATTCACTCTATATGTTGATTTGACATGGTACATTTACATATATGCATGGGGATTGGATTTGATCGAGGAAGGACGGAGAGTACATATTTATGTACGTGGTCTAATGTGAGCCTTGTGCTACATTAGCGCTTGATGATTAGCTGTGTGCTTCATCAAGGGAGGTGTTGGCTAGGTGCCCATCTCGGCGGTTGATAGCTATGTACGTCACCGTAGACGGATTAATATTGGGATCACTCATGTGATCGGTGGCTCAGCCACGGCCTTGAGCAGCAAGTCTGCCAAGGTAAGATATATGGATCACGATGTGATCAGTGGTGGATTAGCCACGGCCTTGGGCAGGGAGTCTGCTAAGGTTGGAGTAACGGATGGACCCTAGGTTGGGTTGGGCTTCGTAATTGCATATTTAATGAATGAACTGTGAGAATATGGGCCAAGCCCATACGTGTGGAAACATGTGTAATGATTATGCACTGAGTCTGTGGACTCACCCAATTTTTCCTTAACCATTTCAGGTGATGCGTAAAGTTTGGACCGGGTTGGAGAGGATACAAGGTGGCCCATGCAGAAGAAGATGTTTTAAATTATTTTTATGCATTTTTCATATTAAGTACTTCAATTAAGTTTTGGTTGTAATAAGGGCCTTATTATTATATTTGGTATTATTTTGATTATGGCTTGATTAAATTAGTTTACTATGTGCAAATGATTTTATTTTTAACAACTTATTTACTTATATACATTAAAGTTTTAATTCGGATAATTTTTCTTTTCTTACAACAAAGTTTTACTTATATTTTAAATGGACATGATTTCCAAAAGATGACAAATTTTCATGTTTTTATCATAAGTCAAAAATATTTTCAACCGTCTTTCTACAGTGGCATTTCAAATTCGGTCGTAGTGAACGGGCCAGGTTTGGGGTGTTACAATCATAGCCGAATGACTATGTCCTTACATTACAAAATATTTATCATTATTTACTTTAATTATAAAACTTATCAATTGCTCCTCAATTAACAAATATATATATATATATATATATATAAATTACCACATGGTCGAATTCACATATGTATAAATACTCTCATGTTTGCAAGTAAACAATATCAACATGGGTTAGATAGCATTCGAAGCAACGAACTCAAAAACGTAAAAATTATCAAAAACCGAGCTAAACTCATACCTTAATTAAGTTTCAGTCAAGAGAGGTTGAAGAAGATGAGAATGCAAGCAAATTTTATGTTTCTTTTATTTATTATAAGTTTATAATATAATAGTTAATATATTATATCATTAAAATAAAACAAGCATGCATTAAAATAAAACAAGCATGCAAATGCTTTGTAAAAGCACAATGTCGTCCACTATCTTGCCAAAAGGGTCAATTTACCACTTAAATCCTCATCAATAAGAAGACAAATCAATTTAGCCACTAAATTTAATAATTGGCTACTTTTACCACTTATGCGATTTAGTCCTTTTTCCAAAATTAAACACCTAAATAGACAAATTATCTCATGCTATTTTAACACATGCTCAAACATATAGCATAGATATCAGATATAATATTAAAATATTTTTCTAACTCAGATTCGTGGTCCCGAAACCACCATTCCGATTAGGGCCAAAATCGGGCTGTTACAATAATAATGTATAATAAAAAAATAAGTTACTATTACATGCAAAATCATGACCATCACTAACTCTAATTATGGTCAATTTGCTATATAAAACCCCCAATTCACAAAAACATCATCAATTCAATACTTACACAATTATCCATCAAATTTTTCTTTTTATGCAATTAAACCCCTTTTTATAATTATGCACTAGAACAAACAAATTTTAATATGAAAATTTCACAAACATTAATTCACACATACTAAGCATTTAAAATAAAAAATATAATAATAGTAAATAATATTTTTTTCTAACTCGAATTCGTGGTCCCGAAACCACCGTTCCGATTAGGTTCGTAATTGGACTGTTACAACTCTCCCCCAAAAATCATACCCGTGAATAAGTGTGGGTAACGTTCTTTCATTAATTCTTCGGTTTCCCAAGTTGCTTCCTCAACCCCGTGCTTATGCCATATTACTTTAACAAATGATATATTCTTATTTCGTAATTCTTTCACCTCACGAGCTAAAATGCGAATCGGTTCTTCCTCATAAGTCAAATCGAGCTGAAATTCCACCTTTGTTAGACTGATCACATGAGATGGATCGGATCTATATCGTCGAAGCATCGACACGTGGAAAACATTATAGATCTTGTCTAACTTAGACGGCAACCTCAATCTGTACGCAACCGGCCCGATACGTTCGATAACTTCATACGGCCCAATAAATCTCGGACTCAGTTTTCCCTTACGACCAAATCTAAGTATCTTTTTCCACGGTGATACTTTCAAGAACACTTGCTCACCCACTTGAAACTTTATATCCTTTCGTTTCAAATCCGCGTACGACTTCTGGCAATCTGATATGGCTTTTAAACTTTCTCGAATTACTTTAACTTTCTGCTCCGTCTCTCTGATCAAATCAACCCCATGTATCTTGCCTTCACTTAGATCGATCCAGTATAGTGGTGTACGACATTTTCGACCGCACAATGCTTCGTAAGGTGCCATTTTAATACTTGATTGAAAACTGTTATTATACGCAAATTCAATCAAAGGCAAGTATCGTTCCCACGTACCCTCAAACTCAAGAACACAACATCTCAACATATCCTCGAGTATTTGAATAACACGTTCGGATTGAACGTCTAACTTGTAACACCCCCAAACCCGGCCCACAAGTCTCGTCCGGATCTGGTTATGTCACTGCGGAATGACGGTTAAAAATCTTTGAACTTAGAATGATTCTTGAAAAATTTTGTTAACTTTCGGGAAGTAAGTCCATTAAAATTATTAAATAATATAAGCTTGGTTTGAATTAAAACTTTATTATAATTTATTATAATATAAATCCTTTGTAAAAATATTACTAAATACGATATAACCTTTATCAACTATAAATAGAGTACTTTAATCAAAAGTGGCCCTTATTACAACCAATATTAACCAAAACACTTAGTATTAAAAATTGCTTAAAAAGAATTAAATTAATCTCCTTCTGCATGGGCCACCTTGCAGCCTCTCCGACCCGGTCCGATCAACAAGTCACCTGCGATGTTGGATAAATAATTGGGTGAGTCATAATGACTCAGTGTGTAATTAAACCACTGATATCCACCCACATGTTAGCCACAAATTAACCCAATTATCAAATGCAACATGTAAATATAAACATTTAGACATTACCACAATCTGGGCTTGGCCCACATTCAATCCACATTCAAGTACTGGGCTAGGCCCTTTTCTCATTAATCCACTGATTACTGGGCTTGGCCCATTTCCTCGTACATTCTCAAAACATACCAATCCACATGTCATATTGGGCTTGGCCCATTTCCATAGCATTTCATAATGGAACAATGCAACATGAAACCCAACCCAATCCTAAGGTCCATCCGCTACACACCCCCTTATCCAGCCTACCACACACCAGGGGACTATCGAGTCACCCTCTCCTTTTCCCTCCAAAAAGGCAACCAATGCCATCCATGATGTAGCGTATAGCTAACATCAAACCACGATGGAGCACACAGCAATCCATCAAGCCACGATATGGCATAAAGCCGATATCAATCAAGGTAACCACGCGAACTAAATCGCAAAGATCCACAACGCGACCTCAGTCAGCTCCAATCCACGATGTAGCACAAAGCTGTCATCAACCACGTACTCGAAGTACACCCGTACCTTCTTTCAAAAACCCACCCATGCACATGTAACATAATATGATGCTGAGATGACGCATGTACAGGATATTCACAAATATAGGCATGCTCACATAGTTAAAATCAATTATCACATATTAGCCAATTTGCTACTAACCTGGTCGTCATCATACCCCTTTAGGGTATCCATTACACATATGGCACTGCATTCATTAGTAAACATATAGCACAACAGATATCATACAAATCTCGGAAACAATGGTCTAACTACACACCTTATAACCTGAAGCTCTAAACCCTCGATCCCGACGCTATCGTTTAGCGAGACTACCGCTATCTGTTTATAGTTTTCTGCTGCACGCCCACACCCCGGTGGCCAATCACGAACCGCCGAGACCGCTCTTTTCTTAAACTTCGGGACAGGGACCTTCCCTTTCCCCCCTTGACTAGCACTTGCATCCATCGACACTTAATCAGAATCACACCATTAATCAACAAGTCATAATCTACTTATTAACGAGTCTAAGTCACTTACTAATATCCTTACCGAAATAATCTGAGATCCCGAAGGCTTCCCTTTGCTCTTGTCGATATGCCCTTAAAAAGACCATAGTCAACCTTCGGTCAACACATAACCACATATATTGGCCTAAGGCCGAAAATCAAACCACTTAACCTTTTGATGAGTAACCGAATTCAAACAGCCCCCTAATTGCTCCCTCACGCTGGTTAACAATAGATCCCTTCGGCTAACAAGGATTCGGCCCACGTTAGAATTGAGATTTGGCTTCTAGGACTTGCAAAATAGTGGAGAGGATGAAAGACTGAAGGGTTCGGCAATGGTATTCATTATTAAAGAAGTCTTGGCCTACGCAAAATAATTGGGAAAAGAAGAGAATCTCTCTTGCTTCAAATTCGGCAAGAACACTAGAGAAGAACAAATAAATTTCGGCACACGCAATAAAAGAAGAAAAGAGTATGAAAAAGGGTGCTCTCCCTATTTATAAAATTCGGCCACTATCCCGTATGAAGAACCCAAGATTCGGCCAACACCTACTAATTCAAATCAATTTGAATTAGCCAAATCTTTTAATTTACTCCCAGCCAACCATTTAAACCAATTCAATTTAAACTAAAATAAAACCCATCTTTATCCTATATTACCTCTTCAATAATAAAGAAAAAATCAAAACAAAAACCAACCTTCCAGCCGAATTTGAACACCACCCAATAACATTGGCCGGCCACCAATTTCTTTTTAATTCGAATCCAAATTCCTTTCCTATCTGTACCTTTATCAACTAACTAAAAAAAATAAAAATAAAAGAATAATCTAATAATTATCTCCTCCAGCCGAATTAAAACAAAACACTAATCTATTCTTATCCTATTTGAAGCTCCCCATGTGCCGTCCAACACTTTACCAAGCTGCTGAAAAAGGAAAAAAAAATAAAACTCCAAACGCCACTCCCTTGGTTCGAACCTGGGACCAACCTGCTGCTCACCTTTCCCCCAACGCCCCAGGCCACTCGGCCACATTGACTTTCATGCCAAAAAGTCACACCTTTTAATTTTTAAACCCTTCCTACTCCAGCCCATAACCGCATATAAAAATAAAACACGCCCAAAATACTGCTGCAGGCCCTCGAACCAGCGCCCCCGCTCACCTCTAGCTCCTATGTGCCGCACGAGAACCACTTGGCCAAGTTGCTGCTTGTGTCAAAAACACGCCCCAGCTCCTTTTAAGGCTTCCTACCTTGCAACGCCAACATCCAAAAATTAAAATCAGTTTTGTTGCCGCTTGGATTCGAACCCAGGCCCTCAATGGCGCAACTTCCAGCCCCTTAAGCAACGCATTGAGCCACTTTGCCAATGCCTTTCTTGTGCCATAACCTTCCAAAAATTATTTTAAGGCCTTCTTGCCCCATTTCCCCTTTATACCCTAAAAATCAAAAATTTTCCAAAGCCTTTCCCTTTCATCCAAGCATTCTAAAACCTCCAAAACACATCCAAAAACACCCAAAAACCTTTCAACACTGGAATTATACCCGAATTGCCTAGCCCCTAAACCAGGGTGTTACATAACTGAGGGTGAAAAGCTATACTGAAATGTAATTTAGTACCCAAAGCATCCTGCAGTTTCTTCCAAAATCGCGATGTGAACCTTGGATCTCTATTCGAAACAATAGAAGGTACTCCGTGTAACCGTACGATCTGCGATACGTACAATTCAGCCAACTTATCAAGTGAGAAATCCGTATGTACCGGAATAAAATGAGTCGATTTCGTCAATCTATCTATAATAACCCAGATTGAATCTTTCTTACTTGGCGTCAAAGGCAAACCCGTTACGAAATTCATAGTGACTCGATCCCACTTCCACTCAGGTATCATAATCGGCTGAAGTAGTCCCGATGCCACCTGATGCTCAGCTTTTACTTGTTGGCATACTAAGCACTTCGACACATAGTTGGAAATGTCTCGTTTCATACCGTGCCACCAATAATGTTGTTTCAGATTGTTATACATTTTCGTGCTACCCGGATGGATCAACAATCTACTATTACGAGCTTCATCACAAATCATTAGAATTAGTTCAGGTTTCTTAGGCACACATACCCGATTCTTGAACCGTAAACATCCTTCAGCATCTATCTGAAAATCTGAATCCGCACACGAGCTATAATGACTCTTCTTTGTTTTTATATTATCATCAACCTCTTGGGCTTCTTGAATCTGTTGTACAAACAACGGTTTTGCTTTCAACTCTGCAATGATCACACCATCATCAGTCATAGCTAAATCTGCATTCATGGCCTGTAGAGTAAATAGTGATTTTCAACTAAGAGCATCGGCAACCACATTAGCTTTTCCCGGGTGATAATAAATCACGAGCTCGTAGTCATTCAATAGTTCTAACCATCGTCGCTGTCTCAAATTCAAATCCTTTTGAGTCATTAGATACTTTAGACTCTATGATCAGAATAGACGTAGCATTTCTCACCGAATAGATAGTGGCGCCATATTTTCAAAGCAAAAACTATAGCGGCCAACTCAAGGTCGTGCGTCGGATAATTCTTATCGTGCGGTTTCAACTGTCTCGAAGCGTAGGCTACGACTTTACCTTCCTGCATCAAGACACAACCCAGCCCATTAAAAGATGCATCGCTGAAAATAACAAACTCTTTACCCGACTCTGGCTGAACGAGCACTGGAGCTTCCGTTAATAAGGTCTTAAATTGATCAAAACTCTTCTGACACCTTTTTGACCACTCAAATTTCACATCCTTCTGTAATAGTTTTGTCACCGGGGTTGCTATCATCGAGAATCCTTTTACGAAATGTCTGTAATATCCTACAAGCCCTAAAAAGCTACGTACCTCAGAAACATTCAGCGGAGGTTTCCAATCCAATATAGCTGAGATTATACTCGGGTCAACTCGAATACCCGACGATGAAATAACATGCCCCAGGAAGCTGACTTCTTTCAACCAAAACTCACATTTACTGAATTTTGCGTACAATTGCTTATCAAGCAAAATCTGTAACACTAGCCTCAAATGCTCAGCATGCTCGGTTTCATTTCGCAAATAGATCAGTATATCATCTATAAATACAACCACAAACCGATCTAAATACGGTCTGAATACCTGGTTCATCAAATCCATAAAAACAGCAGGGGCATTAGTGAGCCCAAACGGCATCACCAAGAACTCGTAATGCTCGTATCTCGTCCGAAAAGCAGTCTTTGGTATATCCAATTCTCTAACTCGTAACTGATAATATCCTGATCTCGGATCAATTTTCGAGAACACCGAGGCTCCCTTAAGCTGATCAAATAAATCGTCGATACGTGGCAACGGGTATTTTTCTTTACGGCTTATTGAGCTGTCTATAATCAAAGCACATTCTCAATGTTCCGTCATTCTTTTTCACAAATAGAACGGGCGCACCCTAGGGAGAGAAACTCGATTGGGCGAAACCTCTATCTGTCAATTCTTGTAGCTGAGCTTTCAATTCTTTTAATTCAGTCGGTGCCATTCTATACGGAGCTATCGAAATCGGAGTGGTCCCTGGCACTAGCTCAATACCAAACTCTACCTCACGAACAGGTGGCAATCCCAGCAATTCCTCCGGAAACACATCCGAATACTCACGAACAACTGGAACAGATTCAATCTTTTTTTCTGTTACTTTGCTGTCAATCACGTACGCAAGATAGGCTTCGCAACCCTTTCTCAAATACTGCCGAACCAATATCGATGATATCACAGTAGGTAGTCCATTCAAATCCGCAGACTCAATTCGGATTATCTCATTATTCTGGCATCTTAAATCAATAGTCTTTCGTTTGCAATTAACTACCGCATCATGAATTGTCAACCAATCCATACCGAGAATGATGTCGAACTCATCAAAAAGTAATAACATCAAATCAGCCAGAAACACATGTCTCAAATCATTAAAGGACAATTCTTGCATACTCTATCAACGAGCACACACCGACCCAGGGGGTTCGAAACCCGAATCACAAATTCAGTAGACTCAACAGGTAGAGTCTTACTGGATACTAATGTCTCGCACACATATGAATGAGTTGAACCAGGGTCAATCAAGGCAGTTACACTAGTATCAAAGAGAGTGAAAACACCGGTAATGACGTCTGAAGATGAGGCCTCCTCTCTAGCACGGATGGCGTAAGCTCTAGCCGGTACACGAGCCTCTGATCGTATAGCCGCTTCTGTAGTCCCCCTCTATGCACCACTTCTACCTTCCCCAATATGAGATGGCCTACCTCTAGCTGTAGTGTCGCTCGGTCTCGCGCTCTGAGCAGTACCCTTTTTTACAGTTTCCGGGCAATCCTGAATAAAGTGATCCTGTGAACCACACTTATAACAAGTGCGATTAATAGATTTACCCCAACACTCCCCGAAATGCCATCTACCGCACTGCTGACACTCAGATTTGCTCGATCGAGCATTGCCAACACTAGCCACTGATGTAGCTCAAGAACTCACTGGTGGCCGTTCTCGTATAGAAATCCCGGTGTTAGGTTTTGATCGACTACCGTCATTCTTGAACTTTTTCATTGCCATCTGTGGAAATTTACTCGCTGATCTCTTACGGAAATCTTTAGATTCAAGCTCAACTTTCCGTTTCAACCAGCACAACGAACTCATTAATTTCAGGAATGCCAACCAGAAGCTTTATATCTTCATTCAGGCCATCTTCGAATTTCCGGCACATAGCAGTCTCAGATGAAACACATTCACGAGCGTAGCGACTAAGTCGCACAAACTTGCGCCTGTATTCTGATATGGTCATACGACCCTGTTTAAGCTCAAGAAATTCTTTGCGCTTAGAGTCTATGAAGCGCTGGCTTATATACTTCTTACGAAATTTCGTCTGAAAGAAGTTCCAAGTAACCCTCTCTTTCGGAACAACTGACACGAGTGTATTCCACCAATAATAAGTAGAATCCCGTAATAATGATATGGCACACTTCAGGCACTCATCGGGTGTGCAGGACAGCTCGTCAAAAACACGAACAGTATTATCGAGCCAAAATTCAGCTCGCTCTGCATCGTCATCATCCTCAGCTCTAAATTCTTGAGCTCCGTGCTTTCTAATGCGATCAACCGGAGGCTTGCTTACTCTCTCAGGATTCACAATCGGGGGTACCACCGATACTACGGGAGGAATGTTCAGATTCAGGGGTTGTTGAACAGCCGGATTGGTTCGTATGTATTGACTGAACCAGTCATTCATCATACTATAGAAGGCTTGTCTGGCCCCCTCATCAGGATTACTCGTAGCCGGTCGAAATTCCTCTGGCGCGGTCCCTGGCACGGGAGCAGGCGCCACGCTCTCGACATCGTCAGCTAAAGCTCGTTCAGGATCCATTTACTATATAAGAGAAATAAACACATTTCACCATCTGGAGTCATCACACTATCACATTATAAATTTTGGCATGTATAGCTAGACTTACACGCGCTACATTAGTCCGAGAACCGACTAAACTGTAGCTCTGATACCAATCAAATGTAACACCCCTAACCCGTATCTGTCGCCAGATTAGGGTTACAGGTATTACTAAACCAAACACAAGTCAATTTATTACATCAGCATTAATACTTGGTAAAATGCATTCCACTTCTTACTATCTTGAATAAAATGTACATTCCATCCAATCCCAATTCTCAACATGCATATCATGCATAATATTCATTCGCATTACTTGATATCTACTTACATAACACAAATAATATTATTAAACAATATACTCATTCCACAATCGTTCAAACTACAATTATAAGATCCAAATCAATTCATTCATTGCATAGATGCTTATCATATTCAACATTGTTCAATATACTCATATATATATATATATATATAATTCATGAATACACCTAATCTAATTATTTCATCACCGATTGAGCCATTTGTATTTCATAGCCTAACATCTAACATTACCCAATGAGGTAATTTTAAAGTAAAAAAAAAATAAGACATTTCTGAATGTCTATAATTAATACATATCAATTTTACTCTCTACTATATCACCTATAGTATGCACATGCACAAATTTCAATTTATATCGTCTACATCTAATCACCTTGATGCGTTGAATTTAAGGATATTGAGACAAATCATTATCATCTCAACGTCATATTTGTATATATATATATACACCATTACTAAAATCTCAATTAGTATACACATATATCAAAATCGAATATCTACCTCATTAACATCATGGCCAACATTTCATATCATATACATACGAATAGCATATAGACAACTGTCGACTAATGGCATTATAACCCTATTTAAAAATCAAGTTTATGTACTCAACTATCACACATAGCATAGTATTGAATCAACTCCTCAAAATAAGCTTATATTAAATTCAAACATATATAGTAATGATACCAAAATCAAACATGACTAAACTATACTTAAACACAACAGCTTAGCCATTTTCGCATGGCTTTATACGTATACACACCATTCAAAACAAGTCGAAAGAGACATAGTCTATACATGCCAAAAATTTTAAAAGAGTTACAACTTATAAGATACCAAGGTTTAGTGATAGTGCGTTTGACTTTGACGTGGATCCCCGATCTCAAGCCTCGACTTCAAAAATCTATAAAAAGATGAAATAAACACCCCAAGTAAGCTAATATAGCTTAGTAAGTTTTAAGCATTTAACACACATATAAGTTTTATCAAGATCAAATAAATTGTAACATTCACAATCTCTTTGTCGAATAATCAAACCTTCAAAGAAAGACTTCATAAGGACATTACAAACATGTATAAATATGTATATACTCTTATACCACTTTCACATTAGTCAGATGAATAACATATACCACTATTACTCACCAAATCTCTACCTACAATTCATCCACCATGCATTATAATTTGTCATAAGCAATACCTACCTTTAATGACTTACCTCTCCAACCTTAACTTATCAACTCGTACAAAGCACAATTGCACACTTGAATATTACCTATACCAACGATAATATTATGAGTCCATCATATAATAACAAACCTGTACATATGTTACAAGAATTTAGTAACGTATCGCACACATAGTGCTATTACTTTAATAATTTGCACACATAGTGCTAAGTTTCCGTAACGTATCGCACACATAGTGCCGTTACTTTGATAATTCGCACACATAGTGCTAAGTTTCTGTAACGTATCGCACACATAGTGCCGTTACTTAACATTTCCGCACACTTAGTGCCATTGAACCAGTTTCGCACACTTAGTGCCTGGTATTTTATATTTCGCACACTTAGTGCATTAACCCTATTACTTCTATTCCATATAAACATATAATCACATTTTTACTCACATGAACATTCATATATGCATATGTTTAAACCCACCAATTCTTCCTATGAATTTCCAACACATTCGATACACCAATATACTTATAAATATATATCCCTTACTCAAATACATACATCTTTCTCAATTCATTTCCACATATAAATATCATTTAGTACATATGTATATATTCAATTCACACATTCGGCTATCACTAATTAAATTCCTTGTCACTTTCAGCATTAAGGAATTAAACATATTAACATCAAATTAACATATACATATTCATATAAATAAACTTTTATTCAACCCAATTGCTTAAAATCTTACCTCGGATATCAACGAGTTCAACTTCCCGGCTAGTCGTTCAATTTGGTTTTTCCCCGATCAACTCCCGTTTCTTTTCGTTCTTGATCTAATCATTTCAAATTGAACTCATTCAAATACATTTTTATCCAATTAATCTAAAAACTCATAATTATTCAATTTTCCATTTTACCCCTAGTATTTTCAATTTTTACAAAATAGTCCCTAATGCACAACTCACGAATTAATCAAAATTAGACTAACATCCACTAGGGCCGAATTTTCCCAAGGACTTTATAAGTCCATATACTTCCATATTTTCTCAATTTAACCCTTCCATAATTTATTTTCACAATTAAATCCTTAATTAGCTACATTCACCAATGACCCAAGAGTAAGATATGTTCATCTAGCTAAAATCTTTCATTTAATACTAAAAACCATCACAAAACTCAACTCACCATCAATGACATTTCTCACATACATGATCAATGTACAAAATTTCTACATGGGCTTAATAGGAAAATGATTGACAATCACAAAAATATGAAAATGATCAAAAATCTAAATCAATTACATACCAAATTGATCCTCCCCCAAGTGCCGAACCTAACGGAGCTCTTCTCTCTTTATTTTTTTCTCAAGTTTCGGCTATTAACACAATAAGAAGATGAACACTTTTCATCTTTATTTTCTTCTTATTATTATATCACTTTAACTATTATATTAGTATAAAATATAATAAAGTATAATAAAAAAATAAGTTACTATTACATGCGCAATCATGACCATCACTAACTCTAATTATGGTCAATTTGCTATATAAAACCCCCAATTCACCAAAACATCATCAATTCAATACTTACACAATTATCCATCAAATTTTTCTTTTTTACGCAATTAAGCCCCTTTTTATAATTATGCACTAGAACAAACAAATTTTAATATGAAAATTTCACAAACATTAATTCACACATACTAAGCATTTAAAATAAAAAATATAATAATAGTAAATAATATTTTTTTCTAACTCGAATTCGTGGTCTCGAAACCACCGTTCCGATTAGGGTCGTAATTGGGCTGTTACACAGTCCCAGGCAAAAGATCAATGGCAAATTCAATCTCTCTAATCGGAGGTAACCCAGGCAATTCTTCTGGAAACACATCTGGAAATTCACAAACTACTGGCACTGATTCAAGCTTCGACCCGGACATCTCAGTATTCAACACATAAGCAAGATAAGCTTCACACCCTTTTCTCATGTATTTCTGAGCAGACATGTGCGAAATCACCATAGGCAATTTATTTGATTCATCTGTTTCAACCCAAAGAATCTCACCATTTTCACATTTCAATTCAAGGGTTTTCTGTCTACAATTTACATTGGCATCATGCCATGTCAACCAATCCATACCCAGAATAACATCAAACTCATCAAATGGCAACAATATCAGATTAGCCGAAAAACAGTGACCATGAATCATCAAAGGACAGTTCTTGCAAACCTTATCAACTAACACATATTTGCCTAAAGGGTTTGACACTTTAATCACAAATTCAGTAAGTTTAACAGGCAAACTTTTACTAGATACTAAAATCACACAAACATAGGAATGAGTAGATCCGGGATCAATCAATGCAATAACATTAGTATCATAAAGAGAGAATGTACCAGTAATTACATCGGGAGATGACGCATTCTCACGGGCACGTATGGCATAAGCTCTAGCAGGTGCTCTCGCTTCTAACGTCACAGCAGATTCTTTCGCTATACTTTTACTGCTAGCTCCAGTTCTAGCATTTCTCGGTGGTCTACCTCTGCTGGCAGTATTACCCGGTCTAACACTCTGATATTTTCCTTCTTCAACCTTCTCAGGGCAATCTTTAATATAGTGCTCTCGAGAACCACACTTAAAACAAGCACGGCTAACCATATAACACTCGCCGGGGTGTCGTCTACCACAATGCTGACATTCATGTCTATTGGATCTAACATTACCCACTTGCCATTGAAGTAGCTTAAGTTTTAGAACCCGAATATGATCTCCCACGGTCTCGGTGCGAATACCCAGCTGAAACAGTCAATCGAGGATTCATATCTTTAGACTTCTTGGACTGAGATTGGAATGACTTACTTATTGGCCTCTTTCTTGTATCTTTGGCTTCAATCACAGCTTTTCTCTTTTCTTTTTTCAGCTCTTCAGTTTTACAAGCTCGATCGACCAATACAACAAACTCTTTAAACTCTAAGATCCCAACTAGTAGTCGAATATCCTCGTTCAACCCATCTTCAAATCTCTTACACATAATGGCCTCGGTAGACACACATTCCTGGGCATATTTAATGAGTCTAACAAACTCTCTTTCATACTCTGCCACAGACATTCGGCCCTGCTTTAACTCGAGAAACTCGTTGCGTTTTTTATCAATGAACTGTTGGCTTATGTACTTCTTTATGAATTCCTCTTGGAAGAAATCCCATGTAACCCTTTCTTTCGGAACCACAGATACCAGTGTCTTCTACCAGTGATATGCTGAGTCCCTCAATAAAGGTATAGCACACTTTAAACATTCTTCGGGACTACAAGAAAGTTCATCAAATACCCGAATAGAATTCTAAAGCCAAAACTCTGCTTTCTCGGGATCATCATCTATGTTATCCCTGAATTCTTCAGCCCGTTGCTTTCGGATCTTATCAACCGGAGGCTTAGTCAGTCTTACTTGAGGAACTACGGGAACTAGTTGGAGAATAGGAGGGGGTGGAGGAGGTTGAACATTCGGATTCGCTCGAACTAATTTTGTATACCAATTATTCATCATATGGAGGAAGGCTTCCCGAGCCCCATCTCCTTGACTATGTGTTTCAGGTCTACTACCCACTGGCACAGTCCCTTGCGTGGGAGCCAGCGCATTACTCTCTACTTCATCAGCTACAGCTCGGTCGGGATCCATTTACTATATAAAAACACAATTTAAATTGTTAGGAGTCGTCACACTATCACAGTATCTTTATGGCATGTATAGCTAGACTTTCACATACGCTATGTTGATCCGAGAACCGACTAAACCATAGCTCTGATACCACTAAAATGTATCACCCCTTACCCGTGTTCGACATTGAAACATGGTACGAGGCATTATCGAAACAAAACACATACAGTCGTACTAAACCGAGACATAAAATTTACATCCAAATTTAAAAAAATTTCTAATTTTCATCACACACTCATTCAACCTAGTCATGCATCTCATAAATTGTATTATTATAAACACATATAACTTTATCAGTAATAGCTAACATAAATCACCTTATACAAAATGAGCTATCAAATAACATAGGCCATCATTTTAGGCCAAATCAATTATGACACATAACAAAAAAACAGAGTCCTCTATACATGGCATAATTCAAAATATTAATTTCAAAATACCAAAAGGGTGTTGATGATGGATCTCCGACAAATCTTCGAATCCCGAGCTAGCTTGGTGACACTATAAAATAAGGAAAAAGAGAAAGGAGTAAGCATATAGCTTAGTAAGTAAGTATGTAAATAATAAAAAAAATTATTAACTTGACTTTAACAATCCTCATAATATGTTCTGAAGATAATGCAATCATAATTACACATAGTTCCACCATTTACTCATGTTCATCTTAAGCTTTCTACTTGAGTCACAGTCACTAAATTATTTATATCTTGAGATACAGAACTCCAAATTAAGATCCGTTAAATTTCCATGAAACTAGACTCAAATATCTTCTTACCATAGAATTTATAGAATTTTTGGTTTATCCAATAAGTACAGTTTATTCTTTAAAGTATCCCCTATTCTATTGTCTGACAGTTTCGACCTTTCTTCACTAAAAATAAATTATCTCATTGTACAGAACTTAAATGATGTTACCATTTGTTTCTCTTCAAACTAGACTCATTAAGAAATTCAAGGATATAAATTTTATCCCATTATTATTTTTGTACAATTTTTAATTAATTTCCAAATTCAGAACAGGGGATTCTGAAATCATTCTGACTCTATCTCACCAAAATTCAAATATCTTAGAATATAAAATTAGTTCACTTACACCGTTTCTTTTATGAAAAAATAGACTCAATAATTTTTAATTTCATATCGTATTCAAATTCTAATTCAATTTCCACCATTTTTGGTGATTTTTCAAAGACATATAACTGCTGCTGTCCAAAACTATTTTATTTCTAAATTTCACTCTTTCATGTTTTCTATATAGTAACTTTCATTGTAACACTTACTCCGTATCAATCTTGCCAAAGTTCTATCACATATTGAGCACATTGCTCATAAGTTTACGCACATATACCTACACTTATTCATCACATAATCACAGTCATTTACACTTAGTCATTTCTTACTTGTCGATATTTTGTCAATTACATCAAATATTCAGCCACAATTCGTACCATTTATAAAAAAAAATGAAAATGTAAGTAAAAACGATTCATTATTTACACACAAACTTACCTCGGTGCAAAATATGACGAATTTGCAATTTAGTCCACAACATTTTCTTTTCCCCGTTCAAGGTCAATTCCTCGTCTTTCTTGATAATCGAGCTTGGAAGCTTGAAAAACCCTAGCTATGTCTTCCTCATGTGAATTTCGGCCAAAGGGTTGAAGATGAGCAAAAATTGACTTTTAATTTTGTTTTTAATTCATTTTAATCACCAAATGACTAAAATGCCCTTAACTTAAAAATATTCTATTTCACCTATTTGATGTCCATTTTTGTCCAACAAGTTAACCAATGGTCTAGTTACCTTTTAAGGACCTCTAATTTAAAATTTCATAGCAATTAGACACCTCTAGCTTCTAGAACTCAAGTTTTGCACTTTTTACAATTTAGTCCTTTTGACTAAATTGAGTGCTCAAACATCAAAATTTTCGAACGAAATTTTCACGAAATCATTTTGTAAAATTGTAGATCATAAAAATATAAGAATATTAAATTTTTCTTCATCGGATTTGTGGTCCCGAAACCACTATTCCAACTAGGCCCAAAATCGGGCTGTTACAATAACATTTCAATTTGTACGGACGGCTTAGTACAACTTAGGTTTTGGATTACTGGGTTTTTGAGCTTAGGTTGTATCCAATTCAGAGTTTTTCTTCTTGATGAGAGATTCTCCTTTAAATTGTGCTTCCTCTTTCTCCCTTTGTTTTTATTTTTCCCTTCCTTTTCTTTTGTTTCTTTATTTTCTCTTCCTCCCTTGTTTTTTACTACGCCTATTCTATTTGAGTCTCTTTCCATTTTTTTACTGTCAATTCTTTTTTAGATTTTGTGTAACCATATGCCAAAAAAACACACTCACTATAGGAATAGAGTTTTTATGAGAAGGAGGAACTCTAAGTCTTTTCTGGTTTTTTGTGATATTGAAATCTCCTTCTACATCGGATAGTGATTTCAGGTATTAAAGTTTTCATCTCTGTTTTAGTTTTCAGATCTGTGTTTCTTTCTTTGTTTTTTCAGTGTGTTTTTGTTATAGTTTTTGGTGTTCAGCTTTAGGAAACACTTCTCCTATTCGATTTTTTGGTAGTTTATCGCCTGTTATATGTGTTATTTTTTCGTTTATTTATTACCTTTTGTTTTTAAGTTTATTGCATTTATGTTATGGACAACTCTATAAGTGGTACTGATACCGAGTTTCTATAAAACCCAACAATAACTTTAAAATTGCCTCAAATACCAATAAACAATAAATGCAAACACCATTAGTACTGGTATTTAAAAAACAGAAATAATTTCCAAAATTTATTTTTTGAAAATAAATAATAAAAAGAGTCTAATCCATAATGTAATTTTTGAAAATAAATAATGCCCCTTTATTTTGTATGCGTCTTTATTTATAGTTTCCGATATATACTTCGTTTTACTAATATTTTAAGTTAGTTTTTGTCAGGGTTTTTGGTTTTCAGATTAAAAGATCAGTGTTTTGTTACGATTAAATTATGTATTTGTGTGCTTTTTTATGGTTGATACCTATAGGGTTGGGCTTTGTGGCTTCATGTCGTACATAGATTTGGGCGTATGTTAGCCTTTAGTTTGGCTCTTGGATTGGGCTAATGTTAGCTTAGGTTTGGGTTTCGGCTTAGGATTGGGTCATTAGTCTTTGGTTTTGTATGTTATTTATCACACATAGGGGTGCGTCTTGGTTTGGACTCATATTTTGCTTAGGTTTGTGCTTATGTTTTGGTTTCGATTTAGGCTTATATAATGCTTAGATTTGGGCTTATATTATGCTTATATGTTTTGTCTCTGTTTAATATTATTGGTTTACTGTTATTGGTCTTCTTTTTTTTTTTGTAATTTTTGCTTAGCAGAATATTTATGAGATTATGGTTTTGGGCTTGTGGCTTCTGAGTCGTTGGGTTTTCACAGGTATTTTATACTATTTTTAAAAGTTTATATTATAATTTTTTTGAATTTTTTTAGTATTTTTTTATATTTTTGGCAAGCAACAGAAGAGGAAAAGTTTTAACACTGATAGAAAATTTAAAGTCGTTCTTATTCCGCAGTTTTAATTTAAGATCTAGTTTTATTTTTTTATGATTTTTTGTTTTCTTCTTTATAAATCCTTTGTCTTTGCCTGTTAATGATGGGCTTGAAACTAACTAATATTTCGACAGAGGCAAGCGCACCTATCGAACAGTAGTATAGTTGTGGTGAGTCTGGAATATCGTATCCTCAAGGACTAAAATTACTAGTAATAACTATTTTTTTATTATCTAGCCTAATAATTAAGGGGTTTTTATTTTAATCTAAAATTTAACTAACTAATTGACTAACTAAGTGACTATGAACGCGACAGAGAGTGAAAGAAGTAATCGTATAAACAATGATAAAGACAATACCCAATGAAGAATCCACCTAGACTTCACTTATTATTCTGACTTTGAATTAAATGATTTATTCACTTGACTTGATCCGTAGAAATCTATAAATTATGTTAATATCTCTTTTGAGACTAAAAACAACTGACTTTAGGTTGATTAATTGAAATCTCTTTCTAATTAAAACCCCTATTGTTGCATTAACTCGATCTATGGATTCCCTTATTAGATTTGACTCTAATCCGGCAGATTTATGTCGCCCTATTTCTAGGGTTGCAATCAACTCCGCTTAATTATGATGGATCTACTCTTAAACAATGACTTTTGCTCAACTGAATAAGCAAATCAATCTTGAATTAAATATTCCTAAAAACATTAAAACAAGGATTAAGAACACATAATTAAGAACAAGAACAAGTATTTATCACGTAATTCAGATTTATTAAATAATAAGTTTCATCTAGGTTTCATCCTCCTTAGGTATTTAGGGAGTTTAGTTCATACTGATAGAGGGAAACATCTTAAAATAAGGAAAACTACAAAACATAAGAAAACCCAAAAACTTCAAGAGAAACCGATAAGATATCTTCAATCTTGATGGGGATCCTTCTTCCAAGCTGCTTCCAATTGCTATCTTCGAGTCCTTTCCAGCTTCCTCCTCTCTGTCCCCCTTTTAGGTATTCCCCTAGGGTGTTTATATAGACTTTGGAACAACTTTCTTGGCCCACAAGTAGTCTTTTTCCGAATAGAATTAGACTTGGGTTCGGCAAGGACACGCCCGTGTGATACGCCCATGTACGATAGCTTAGGCCGTGTTTGATTCTGCTCGTCACACATGGCTATGTGGTCTACCCGTGTTCGATAGTCCACGCTGTGTTAATTTCTAAAGTAGGCCCATTTTGTCCCTTTTTGGCCCGTTTCTCATTCTTTTAGACTCCCTAAGCTCTCCTGAGCGTAAAACATGAAATTAAAGGATTAGGAGCATCAAATTCATCAAATCTAATGAAAATTCATCCAAAAATAAGCCAAGCATGGGGTCAAAATATGTATAAATTATGGTTTATCAGTTAATCTCTGTTTTTTTGTTTCAGATATATTTATTTATCACTCAAAACAAAAACAAAAGGGAAAGTAGGAGGGTTTTGAGGATAGTGAAAAATGGTTGGTCCTCCTTCTTCGAAGGTAGATTTCAGGTATGAATATGTACTTAAAATTTGTCTTTTTCTTTTATTCTTCTTTTTACTAATATTCTCATTGGGTATTTGTCAGGGTTTTCTACTTTCAGATTCAAAGAATCACTATTTTGTTCCGTTGAAATTATGTATCTGTGCGGTTTTTTGGTTTTTTTGTTTTATCTTGTACTATATGTTATATTGTTTTTGAATTGTCTGTTTCGCGCTGCTCGTATTGTATCTATCGTGTTTTATTTATTTATTTATTTGTTTCATAAATTACTATTGGGGTTTCTATTTGTTTCTCGTCTACTTTCGTGAGATAGAGAAATTCTAAGTTCTCTTCCGTTTCTATTTTTCCATCTACTTACGATTGTAGATATCATAATATATTCGATTTCCTTTTATTTTTTGCTTCGCAAAATACACTGTTTCGATTTCTCTTTATGGGCTCCTGTGTTGGTGTTTGGGCCTATGCCTTGCTTAGTTTATGGCCTATGTTTTGCTTAGATTTTGGGCTTTTATCCCGCTTGGAGGTTCTATGGATTGATGGAAGGCAGTATGACCCTAAATCTTTGTGTTCTCTTTTTTGCATGCTGGTTTGTGATCCATTTGTTTTGCTCGGGCCATGGATTTGGTTTTGTTTTTATTTTAAATTTTTAGTTGGGTTGGGTTGTTTTGGTACAAAAATCTACGACTCTTAACTATCAAAATGAAAATAGTTAACAGATTAATTCTTTTTGCATAAATAAAAACAATAAAGTGGTAATTCAAAGTAGAGTGGGCACACTATTATTATTAGTTCAAAGTAGAGTGGTTTTTTAACCGTCCGGTTTCGAACCGAATTAACCGTTAACCGAAAAATAACAAAATAATTAACCTACCCTCGACCGAAAAAATTTGGTTAATCGACCGATTAACCGAATTTTTTCGGTTTTACCCGAATTTTGCACAACCCTATCTGTACATGGCTCTTTGCTCATGTAGAGCACCTTTTATTACAAAAAGAAAAAAGAAAAAAGTACGTGGACGACCGCGGACAATCCATTCTTATTACTAGATATGATTTATTAAAAACTGAGCAACACCTTTCTCGGTTAGAAGAGACACCGAACATAAAAAATAAAGTCTTCTCCTCTCTTCTCTGACCTCCCCGCCAACATCCCCCCTTCCCCACCTTTCCTTTCTCTGTAAGTAACCAAGTATCTTCTCATTTTACCTTTGGATTTGTTTGTAAAGGTAAGGTCGTCTCTGTCTGCTAGCAATTTGCATTGTGTGTTGCCTGCCTTTCTTTTTCTTTTCAAAGTCTCTGTTACCATTTTAATCTCTTTTATGGAAAAATTCTAAGGACATTGTTGGATATTTCTTTTTAATTTCCATTTTCTCATCCAATTTTTATGCTTGTTGCTAAACCGTTGTTCAATTTACTTGGTTGGTTTACTAGTATGATGTTCTTATATATACCCTATGGTAATTATTTGTTTTGAAAAGGACTTTGCAACTGTTGTTTTCTGACAGATAGGTTTGCACATGTCTTTGATTCAATTTCGTATTACCCTGTCTTTCTCTACCGAATTTCCTGTGCTAGCAAATAAAATTCTTCAGTTGAATTCGAATAGCATGCATGGAGTTTGCATGCCACATAGTTCACTCAACAACTAACAATCATCAAGACTTTTCCCTTAAATTTCATTACACTTACCAGCATCAGAGTACAACCAATGATTCAAGAAATAACTTAAACTCACACCATAACCAAACAACAACCATTTTTTTTTATTTACAACCATTTCTTCAAATTTCCAACATGATTTATTAGCTCCTAACCGAAAATCAACAGCAGCTAATTGACAGTTTAACAAACTTTCTCCTCGCCTTTACCAATTTGACCGTCTCCCACCTCTCAAGCTTCTTAATATGAAGAAACAACGATTTTATATGCCAAATCCATGGCCTCACCCTCTATGCAACTGACCTCCCTTTTTATTTCATTCATTCGGACCAACAAAAGAAAATAAAAGTAAAAGTACAAACAAAGAAAAATATATTTTAGAAGAAAACATGAAGTTTTCCCCTTCCTTTCACCATCGATTTCCCTTCTCACGGTCAAGGAAAAGAAATTTTAAAGAATTTCCTTCTCCTCTTTTCTCCTCTAGAGTTTCGTAAAGAATGGTTAACTATTAAAATAGTTATATATGATTTCTCATTTAATATAATAAATAATTTAAAGTGGTTGCAAAAGAAATTAATTAAAATACATTTGAATTGTTATGAGTTGTAATGTTTAAATATTTAATATTTTAACTAATATCTCTATTAAAAATAATAATTCAACTTTTTTTTAAAAATTAGACTAAATCTAACTTTAAAAAATTAAAGATGAATTTGGAAAAAAAAATATTAAATGTCAATTTTAATATTACACATATATTTATAATGTAAATACTTTAAAATTTTCTAGCCATTCATAAAGAATTTAATTGTTAGAAAATTTAATAAATTATATATCTAAAATATAAAGAAGAATATAACTTAAAATTTTGAACTATAAAGAAAAATTGAAACATTTATCTATTTAAAAACAAGTGATTTAAATTTATTATTTATAATTTTTAAATTAAATTATATTGTTTGATTGATGATTAGAGTTATCTACACATTAAATTGGATCAAACTTGATAAATAGATAATAATCTTTGAGCTTTGAAATCTATTTATATATATATATATATATATATATATATATATATATATTATTAATTAAATAAAATTGGAGCTAATTCAATAACTTTTTATTGCAAAAAATAACTTTTTATTGCAAAAAACTACGACTCTTAATTATCAAAATGAAAATAGTTAACAGATTAATTCTTTTTGCATAAATAAAAATAATAAAGTGGGAATTCAAATTAGAGTGAGCACACTATTATTATTATTATTATTATTATTATTTTTGTTAATGAACATGTTGAAAAAAAAATGTTAAAAAAACCACTCATTCATTCTTCTTTCTTGAAAAGTGCAGAACAAGATTTGGCCTTTGAAAAAATTGCATACAATCTTTATGGATTGAAGATACAATTATTTCTTAAATATTACTATCATAATGTGCTTATACCCAAATAAAATTGAGCCTATTTTTCCAACTTATTTTGTTTTTAGGTCTGCCTTTTAGTCCTAATGGTTTTTTGTGTTTTTGTATTTTAATAATAGCCCAGTACAGTACTTTACTTCACATAAATAACCCTAAACCAATGCCTGGATATGATAGGAATATTCGTGGAGCGGAATAAGAATGAAAATCAAATAAAACAGGATAATTAAAAAAATTCTGTACCGAATTCAAGCTAAGCCCAATAACCCCCAGCCCCAATAATATTCTGCTGAGCAATAAATAATAAGATCTAACAAAAACTCACTGAAAATAAATGTAGAAAGGCAAAGACAAAATCAGCTTTTTAATATATTATATTTATCTCATATATTTAAAATAATTAGGTAAACCCGAAACAATTGTTGGCTTTGTTTAAAGCACTCCATTCATTAGTTTAACGGATTATTAACTTGAAAGCTTCAAAAGCTTGGTTATTCGAGGTGATTTCTCCAAAACTCCTGAAAAGGTCTTTTTTCTGAACTGAAATAATCCTAAACTAGCCTATCACATGCCGGATGCTGCAACATCATCAAAACTGAGTGAGACAAGGTAAATAGAAAACTCTTTACCCTTTTGAGGCAATGAAGCAGGAGTATCCCTGGAGTCCGATGCATTATCAAGAACATAAGCAAGATCTAGCAATTCGAAGAAAGATACAGTCTGAGGATTACGGGGAGAAGTGAGAAAATTTTAATAATTAAAAAAGAAATCAAGCAAAAACAAATAGCAAAAGTCGTGATTATTCTAGTAGCAAATCTAAATAAAAAAGAATGCATTCGCTAACCAACAATAAATTGAGCTAAAAAATAATAAAAAAATGAAGGATTGTGTTTTGTAACGAATATGACAGTATTGGATTTTAGTTTAGATATTACTGCCAGTTTAAAGAGCATGGCTCTTTCATTTCTCCATCATAGTAAAATAGTGAGCTTGGTTTGTAAATTAACCTCTTATTATTATTATTATTATTTTTTGCGTCGTTGTTATTGCTGTAAGCAAAACATTTTAAAATTCTGAAGCCTTTTTTGGAAGAAAAAAAAATGCATGGTTTTTTACTTTAAATCAAGAACGTATGTTTGGAAGTACTTTACGTTTGAACTATTAGCAATCTCTACTCAAATATGATGATTTTGCCACTTCCTTTTTATAACATATATTTTTTTGCTTTCGTTCCATTTAACAAATTTTAAAGAAGCATAATGGAAATTTGAAATTTCACAAATGGTAGCTGGTGATCAGGGTGGAAATTAGATCATTGGGATATTGAAATGATCAAATGACTTTTATGTACTGTTCTACTTACTTGATGGTTAACTTAACCACTTGAATGTCAAATAATGCTCAAGAACCTATTATTTGCCTATGCATTAGGGAATAAGAGGCATTTATCTATTTTTAGTATATAAGTAGTAAAAACCAGTCATCTTTCTTTAGGTCTTGAAGGAGGCTTCTAGGCTTTATGCTGCAAGTTGGGTAAGGGATATTGGTCCTGATCTTAGACCAAACGTTTATAAGAAGGATGATGGGATTGAAGGTAAAAGAGTAGGAGTACAGAGACAGAACCTTCGACCTTGGAGGATATCGATGAGGAACTTTACTTTGTGGTTTCTTATCTTGAAATGTTCTAATGTATAAGTTGCCTGTAATGAATCAAGAAGTATATAGCATGACTTGCAAAATATGCGGCATATTATATGAGCAATAAACCGTTAGATTCGTCCTTGAGACATCTTATGGAGGTCAAGGAACAAAGTCCCATAATACTTGAGTTCAATTAGGTTTTCATTTCAGTTTCCTTTTTTAGTAGAACTTGTCTAGAGGTAGCATGGAATTTATTCTTTGATTTCTATTTCCCCTTGCTGCTCAGAGTCATCCGTGATTGCATTTTGTTTTATCATGTTGTTGGCACCTGTGTTCAAGTCTTATATTTTACGCTTCCTTTGGCATATTTTGGTGAATCCTTTCTTCACCAGTCCAAGGTTCAGTTGTTAAGGAAGATATTAAATTTCTGTTTATCTACTAGCAGTCTTAGTTATCTGGGTTTCATTGTCTAGAGCCATTACAGTGACGATCATATCGTTATCTTATGCTACCTAGGTACTTTTTTTTTTTTCTTCTTTTTGGTATCACTCTGAAGAATGATAGCATGATGTGCCATCTGCCAACATTCTATTTTCTGAACATCTTAATATATATTTCTTTAATTGATTTTAGAAAGAAAATTTTTAACTCAATGATAATTTTCTACTTATTCTGTCATCATTTACCTTGTTGGTACAGCTTCTCTTTTTCAACTAAAATTTTTTAGGCCAAATTTCTCTCGTCTCACCCTTTTTTCTCTTCCTGGTATTATAGTTTATCTTGTTGAATTTTACATTGTTTTGATGTTGTCTATGGAAATGATTTAATAGCGATTGCTGCAAGAGGAGGGTTGGAGACTTTGAGGCCTGCTTTACAGAGGTTATACATGACAAGGGCTTCTCTGCCACAGCAAGAAGGCAATACTGATAAAAATTCAACTTGATGGCTGATAAGTGCATAATCGGAGATGCATGTGAGTACTTCTAGCAGTATACCTATTGTAGATACATGTTTAGAGATTAGGCGGCGCTGGGTTGGCATGAAATCACAAGAATGATACATGTCCTGAGAATTTTCCTGTATCGAGAAAGTGACCTTTAAAAACTACAAATATAATGGGTATCTCCCTTGACAATGGTGATGCTCTTTTCCTATTTTTATTTATATATATATATATATATATATTAATGAATTCGGGTCTTCCTGGTATTCTAGGTGATAGTTTATTCTTATTGGAACTTTGGATATGTGGTAAATATTTTCGTTTTGGGGAGTAAATTTGGTACAGAAATTGCATATTAGTCCAACATCATCGGTGTATTTAATTGAATGTATTTTCCGTATTTTAAGGATATTGCTTATTGATTCCTTGATGAAGATATCTTTCAATCGCTGCATTAGAGATGGAGATTTGATTATTGTATATGAGAGGCATGATACTATGAAAGCTGTTAAAGTGTGCGAGAATTCGGTTCTTCAAAATCGTTTCGGTGTTTATTGGATCGGGAAGCCATTTGGTTCCATAATTTTCAGCAACAAAGGTGGATTCGTTTTCCTATTGGCTCCGACACCGGAGTTATGGACTTTGGATCTAAGTCATAGGACTCAGATTCTTTATATTGCGAATATTAGCTTTGTGATTATGTACTTGGAAGTAGTTCTGGGTTGTTTGGTTCTTGAATCCGGGACCGGTAGTGGCTCATTAACAACATCGTTTGCAAGGGCTGTAGCTCCAACAGGACATGTGTATAACTTTGATTTCCATGAACAGAGGGCTGCCTCAGCTAGGTAAGCCTTCATGTTTATTGTTTGCAAAAGTGCATTGTGATGAAATATGATATAGTAATTGCATAGATCTACATTTTGTTGCCATGATGCTTCATTGTCTCTAATTGTCTCGGTTTACAGATATTTATTAGTTTCATTAGTGAGTGCATTGTTATGAAATTTTGGTTTTTCAAAAAGCTTAGTAGGTTATAAGCTACCCACACTCTTTTCTATAGAGAGAGAGAGTCCTTCAGGGTCTGGTCTCAAATTAGTTTAGAATTAGAAAAACAACCAGAGTTGTCATTTATTCTGTGAATGTAACAATCACTGAGACAACTTCTAGAGCAACATTCAAATATATACAGGGAAGGAGAAATGCTGTCCTTCCATAAAAATGCTATAGTGATGCAGAGAAAGCCAAATAGCAATGCAATAAAAGGGATTAGTGATGTAAAGGCCAGAGAAAACATGGATAAATCAAGTTTTTTCAAAAAGGGTAGGAGGATTCAAAGAGGTGGTGGAATTGGCAAGGCAGGATAGAGAGGGTGAAAAAACAATGCAAAAATTAAGGAGGTTAGTCTTACTCCAAGGAAAAGCTTGAAAACAGGATACCTAAAAACTGACAAAAAAACCTTCTGTTGGTTCAATGATCTAACTTACATATTCTATTTCTTTTTTAAATTCAACTCTTTAATTCCATTACATGCTATTGTCTTGGGTGATTATCAGAGTGAGCTTATCTCCACTAATCCAGAGCGATGCTCGATTAAAGTTATGCTTAACTGACAATCTAACAGAACTTTTTAGTGATTTCCATCATAATCACTTCACCTCATGATGATCCAAGAGGACCACGAGGCCTCATTGATCGCACGAGAGTGGCAGTTAGGAGGTGAATCAGTTGATTAGCTCAAATCTATACTCAGAACCTAGTTTAACTCAAAAGATCGCTAGTTTGAAGATTGGAAGATCACATCTGGTTTACATTACCTTGGCTCATGTACTTTAGGAAGGTCACAATGTGGCTCATTTTCAAAAACTAAAAAATGCAATTTATTTTAAGACACATACAAGCACGATCACAAAGCAATGGCCATGAAAATGAAGAAAAAGTCAAAATACAAAGATACGATGTTGTGTTAGAATTCTAAGAAAATTCCTACTAATGCATTTAGCAAACAGAAAATAAAATTGATTTCTAAAAAAGAAAATAGTATATATATTTTATGTTAACATTTACTCATCAAAGAAACTAGAAAAAGAAAAGGAAGTAAATTGCATGATGCCACTAGATATAACTAATAAGTAAATGGAATCAATTCACTTGTTTGGTATGAATACAACAAATGCAGATTGCAGAAGGTTTATTGCTGGTTACCAGTTAGCTACCTTAATTCAACTGTGATGAATAGTTGGAATTACTTCATTTGTTATTGTTTATTTTTCTCCCTTTAGAAAAGACAAAAAGAAAGGGGAGAATATTTCACATGCAATATAATTATAGTGATAACAAATTCAGAGCATCATAAAATAATATGTTGAAACTCAAGTAGATGAAGACAATGGAAAAACAATGGTGATTAAAATAATACAAAATAAAAGGTAAACATTTCCATGCAAGAATGAATTCCAAAACAAACCTGATGAAAGGCTCTGAGCAACTTGAATGCAAGGATAAAATTGATCCGCACCCTCCAAATTTCTCATTTGCACAACCATAATATACTTCCTTTATGCCTAAATGAGAAAATATCCACCAAGAACCAAGATAATGAAAAAAGTAATAATAAAAAAAAAATATATTCATAATAATGTACTGATACACTAAAGCATTGTAATTGGAAAAGAACCATACCAAGAAATGACAAAGCTGCAGCACACGTTATGCATGGTTCACATGTAACATACAAAATACATTGTGAAAAGTTTTTAGCCACTTCTGCTTTTGAAAGTCCATCTCTCTGCCACATCTCTAGAAGATTATCTATGGCTTCCATTTCTGCATGCCTTCTTGCCTACACCATGGAAAATGAAGTCGTACAATTTAGATGAGCTAACAAGGAAGAAGTAATTTTGACTAATAGTCCATCGACACACAAACAGTAAAGTATAACAGAGGTCTAGAGACTCAGGACATGACCAAAAGTATGATAAGTGATAACTTTACTGACTTGTGGTCAAATTTGTGTAAAATGAATACTATTTTGTGAGGCAGCCACCTGCACCCATAACCGTGGGGTGGGCATTCATATAATATTTTCCTCATATGAAAAAAATTGTAAAGCCAAGGAAAAACATAAAGCAAATGGCCATAGTAAAATGATAATAGAAAATAAGAGATCAAAATTAAGTTAGCCATTGAAAAAAAAACGGAGGAAAGTGAATAAGAAGAGGAGGTAGAAAAGGAGGCATGTTTATCTTGCTTGTCTGAGATCCGAAAAAGAAACACAATTTTTAGTTTTGCTCTCGGAAGGCTACCAAAAAAAATCCACGGATACAGAACAAGGAAGCCCAAAATAAACAAACCAACAAGCCTTTCATTATTACTACTACAAAAATTTTACAAATAATATTTGAGGATATTGTATATTCTTGAGGCCAACATAAGTATCCTGAAAAAAAAAGTTGAGCATGCTAAAGATGGGCTAACATAAACAAATGTAGTACTACTTTTGGCTAAGAAATATTAGATCATTTTTCATTTTCCATCTCTATAGATCATCTACTTCCACCTGGTGGAAGTTAAAACAATGAAAGATAAAAAAAAAAAAGACCAAGGGATTTTTCTTAGTTAAATTTGACTAAGAATATAATGCTGCTTGAACAAATCTAATTAATTTCATGCATGCTTAATGACATGTACATCTTTACATCAAATTTTCCTTAAGAATAATCAACAACATTGGATTGTTCTTCAATTTCAGGCCAGATAATAAGTTATGTTACTAGCAACAACCAACAGATTAATGTTAAATGATGGAAAGCATATGAAAGCCAAGTCTCAAGAATATTATGCATAAACAAGCAAAAAGGTTTCCCATAAACATGCATGCACACAAGAAGAAAGGAGAGATCAAGGAGGCATAATATGAAAACGTCAAACTGATGAAAGAAAGGGCAAGATTTATTTACATTTCGTGTCTCAGTGGTTCGATTTCTACCCGAGGCTATAACCTCCCCATCCTTGATGATTACGCAACTGGTAGATAAAGGTATGGTGAAAGACAAAAATTGCATTTAAATTTTGCTCTTGGACTATGTGTCATCGACTTGAGCAAAAGAAGACAATTTAGTCTCCAAATTAAAGCACAGACAAAGATAATGAGGAACGATTATGTTAACAGATATCTGATGAAGTTTACAGCAATGTAAAATTCTGGTTGTAGCAATAGAGGAATTGCTACATGATTCAAAACTTGGTAATCAATTACAAGAATGTTAACAATCGTTTATGCTTTAACACTCACAACAATATAAAACTTAACCCACGAGTCTATGACATGGTGCAACCAACGAAGACCAAGAACTTAGTGATATTTTGATTTATAGATTAATCATGAGACCAAAAAAATAATTATGTGCTTGACAAATGCTATTTTCTTTTAGTCTTAAGTTTATAACTTGTTCGTTTTATTGGTCAAATCTTTGTGTCATTAAATTTTGCAATCTTCTAGGGTAGAACTAATGCACCCATCGGAAAGGTCATTACTTCTTTTCTTTTTTATTTAAATGTTCAAATTAGGTGACCCTTGAAGGCAATAATTACATTGTTTAGAAGCAGGCCTTTGTTTTGGTGACAAGAATCTGTTTAAGTTATTACAGAGTTCCATTTTTAATCCTATGGAATGTACTATAAATAGGTCCTCATAAACCTTTTAGGGTATTTCAACTCTTTGTTCACCTTAGTATATTTCTTTATCCCTACCATTGCAAGCAGATTTCATCCAAACATATTAATCATAACACCAAATTCAGCACACTTCCTCAACTCAAAACATTTTCAAGTGTTTCTAAATCCTAATAATGTTAATTATATAGGTTATAACCAAGGTTATGCTATATAGCATAAACTTGGGCTATAAAAAAGAAAAAATATATATTCTTAACTTTGGTCTACATAAATCTCAAATGTGGATAATACTTTTTCTCCAAATTCCAGAAAACCTAATAAGTTCATAATTTCTGTTATATAGATTTTGGTATCTTTAAGTATTTGTGTCGTGTTGTATTTCATATAATATTTTTAATTTTTTTTCCCCAGGTCGTGCAAAGCAATGCCAATCTACATTAGTAACAAAAGAGAAGCTAAATTCATATTTTCATCCAATAAAGGGAGAAGGTTGGTTAAGGGAGAAATGAAATTTATGAGATTAATACTTACCCAACAGGCACTTCAAAGCTTTCCGAAGCAAGTTTTGCCTGGAAAAAGAAAGGGGGGGAGGGGCTGAATTACAGTAGCAACATTACGAAAATTGGATTACGGAAAGGAAGAATAAGAATGGTTGGGATTACCTGGTGAATTGCAAGTTCCATGTATGCAAGATTATCACTTTCCATCTAAGACAATAAGAAAGAACAAAGAAAGTGAAGCAAAAGCTAAAAATGACAAAGAGGAAAAATAAGACCAGATTTTAGACGAAATGACTGGTAGCTACTGAAAGAAAAAAAAATGAAAAAAAACAACAACAGCCCAAATCCTGCAATTCAAATACCAATATTCAACTACCTAAAAACAAGAAAAGTAAAACCTGGTCTTATTTTTCATTTGGGCTGTTGTTGTTTTTTTTCATTTGCACTGACCCGACTATGGTGAAAGACAAAGAGAAGAAGAAGAAGAAGATGAGCAACAGTTCTAACAAATTTGGTTAAGTTGAAATTGTTAGAATGGCCAGATGTTCTAATAGTGAAAAGGGAGAACATTCAATATTCACAAGTATAAAGGAGAAGGAGAATATTGCATCCCAGATCCCTGTACCTTTGAATTGTTGCTATTCAACCCTTGGGTCACTGGGTACAACTTTTTTTTTCTTTTCCTTTCTATTTTGTAATTATTTTGACTTGTTTTTTTTGTTTTCTTTTGCATCTACGATCTCAAATAGTTTAACTATTTTAAACCAACCAAAAGCATAAACTACAAACAAATCACTTTCTGAAACAACAATGACAAAAGAAATCCAAAATCCATTTATGGATTTATAATCCCAATTCACTCAATTGCTTACAATACAAAACAAAAAGCACAGTGTACAATTTGATATCTCGCAACGCAATATCCCTATGCTACTCCAAAATAGTTAAACTATTTTAAACCAACCAAAAGCATAAACTACAAACAAATCACTTTCTGAAACAACAATGACAAAGAAATCCAAAATCCATTTATGGATTTATAATCCCAATTCACTCAATTGCTTACAATAAAAAAAAAACCCAATTTGGAAACCGGTTCAGTTAAGATGAATGATTTAATCAATAGTTAAGGTAGAAAACTGACAAAAAAGACTTACCCAGAAGTACTTCTGAATTAGATGGCAATAATTTCCAGATATGAAGAAGAAAAGAGCATGGAAGCCTAAACCGAAAACCTGACGAAAACCCACTGAAAATATTTACATCTAAAACAAACAGAGATGAAAAGTAAAGAGTAGCCGATAAAAAAACAGGTCATTTAAAAAAACAGAGATGAAAGGAACGTTCGGGAATAAACAGGTCATTTATTGACTACTAGTTGGATTCACGTCTTTTACTGTTGGTTAGATTTGGTCCATGGGCTTTAAGCTTTCTATGACTGTTAACTTTTCTTCTTTGTTGCCTGCCAAAAATATAAAAATATTAAAAATAAAAATATATAAAAATAATAGAGAATTTTAAAAATAGTATAAAATACATGTGAAAGCCCAAAGACTCGCAAGCCACAAGCCCAAAACAGTAACCTCATAAAGAATCTGCTAAGCAGAAATTATATAAAAAAAGGCTGATAATACTAAACCAATAACCTTAAATAGAGGCAAACAACTAATCCAAAAATAAAGAACAAGTAAGCATAATATAAGCCCAAATCTAAGCATTATATAAGCCGAAACCGAAACCAAAACATTAGCACAAAACCTAAATCGAATATGAGTCCAAATCAAGAGGCACTCCTAAGCATAACATAAGCCCAAATAAGCTCAAATATGAGCATGATATATAAGATACAAAAACAAAGACAAATTACCCAAGCCCAAGCCGAAACCCAAACCTAAGCTAACATTAGCCCAATCCAAGAGTTTTCTCCCTTTGCCTTACAAGTGTTTTCTCACGTGCTTTCTCAGCTCTTCTTCTCCATTTTGGCAGGGAAATCGCAGTCACAGTTCGCTTTCCTTTTATTTTCTTCTCGGAAAACCGTTTTGTTTGCTTATTGATTTCTGGGTTTTAATGATGAATGCTGTTAGATTCTGGGTTTCCCCCTTCCTTTATATAATTGTATTTTTTTTGATGGTTTATGTGATGGAGAAGCTATATTAGTACTGGATTGTAGTTTAGATATTACTGCCAGTTTAAACAGCGTGGCTCTTTCATTTCTCCATCATAGTGAAATAGTGAGGTTGGTTTGTAAATTAGCGTCCTTTTTTTTTTTGTTTTGTGTGTGTGTGTGTCGTTGCTATTGCTGTAAGCAAAACATTTTAGAATACTGAAACCTTTTTTTGGAAGAAAAAAAATGCATGGTTTTTTACTTTAAAACGAGAACGTATGTTTGGAAGTACTTTACATTTGAACTATTAGCAATTTCTACTCAAACATGATGATTTTGCCACTAACTTTTTATAATATATATATTTTTTCTTTTGTTCGATTTAATAAATTTTAAAGAAGGATAATGGAAATTTGAAATTTCACAGATGCTAGCTGGTGATCAGGGTGGAAATTAGATCATTGGGATATTGAAATTATATATGTTGTATTCTGTTGAATGGGAATATATAATTGGACCTATTTTACTTTTCATTTCCCAGTTGGTTGTGGAAAGAATGTTGGCTTCTGAAGGAATAAAAAGGGTAGAACTGGGCAGAGATGAATTTGAAAAACGAGTTTGGGAGTGGAAAGAGAAGTATGTCTTCCCTTAAATTATTTGCATACTTGGTTTTTCTGCTGTTCTTTGCTGATATTGAATCTGTTACTTTGCACATATCATCTATGGTGTTTTTGTTATTTCTGAAGAAAGGGCTTTTGGGGGGGGGGGTTCTCCACAACTTCAATAAATTCTACTTCTTCTCCTTCCAAATACTGATGGAGTTTTATTGCTTTAACCCGTTGCTTAATTTCTGGTGTTTATTGTTCATATTTGACCATTAAGGTTTCGTATAGGTACTACTTTGTTTTGTGTGTTTTATCTATTTTTTGGTCATTGCTGGTCTTTTTTCTTTTCAATTTCAGGTATGGTGGGACCATTACTAATCAGATTAAGAGACTTGGGGCATCTTGTGACTCGACTAGAGAATGTTTCACCCTGGATGAGCAGTTAAGTCGTAAGACAAGTTTTATATCTAGTAAAAGTGAAATCTAGCTAATGTTCAAAGTCTTTAAGTTATGTGTAAATTTCCAATCTGTGACCTGTTTTACTTGTTACCTCATTTGTTTTCTTAGCATTGTACATATGGCAGTAATAATAGTAGTGATACTGATAATCATAGAAGTAATAATTAGGCGCTTACATTTGTTCAAATCTCGTACTTCGCGGATTCTCTCTTGGTCTCTTTTCATTTTTTTCCTGTCATTCTTTTATAGATTTGTGTACCCACAGACAAACCACAGACACAAACAAACACTCTACAGTGGGAAGATAGTTTTCGTGAGTGGGAGAAACCCATAAGTTTTTCTCTGCTGGTACTGTTTGTTGTGATGTTGAAATCCCATAAGATTTCAGGTATGAATATTTGCATTAACTGTGTATTTGCCTTTTCATGTATTTTTTTAATTTCAGATATATGCTTCTCTCTCTCTCTTTTTTTTCTTTTTTTTTTTTTTCTGTTGGTTTTCGGTTTTCATCTTTAGAATAATTTTGTCTCAACCTTTTCATCTCTATTTTAATTCTGAGATCAATGCTTCTTTCCTTGTTTTGCAGTCTGCTTTTGTTTTGAGTTTTTGGTTCTCAGCCTTATGAAACCCCGTTTTGGTTCGTCCTTTCAAATCTATTGATGTTGGTGTCATTGTTCTTTAGTCAGTTTATCCAGAACTACCTGTTTTTTTTTTTGCTTAACATTTGTCTTTTTGCCATTCCATATCTGTTTTGGGGTGGTTTGTTTAGATAGGACGGTTTCTTGGTTTTTGGATTGGGTTCGTGTTCTTTTTGTTCTGGGCCTATGTGGCCATTGGTTTTTTGCGACTTGGGATAGTTGTCCTGGTTTTTTGTGCTGTGATAATGGTCATGGTTTTCGGGTTTCTGTTTAGTTCCTGTGGCTTGTGATAATTTTTAAAAGTGTGATTCGTTCTATTAATCCCCCTAAGAGTTAAGGGGTCCCTCGGTTTGATTCATATTCCGAGCAAAAACTTTATTTCTTAAAAGGATTTAATCCTTTACCTCTCAACGAAAGATTTGAGGAAGAATATACATTCTCGTGATTTGGATCCAAGGTCCAATTAAATTATATATAATTTAAAAATTATATTCTAACTAAAAATTTAAAAATTGGATTATGAAATTACGAAACATAATTTTTTTTTTTCAATTGGATCAATACTTCCAATTGAATAAGTATGAGGAAAAGATCCATGGATAAAGATAGAAAAGTGTATTTCTAATCGTAACTAAATCTTCAATTTTTTTGATGGAATAGATTGAAGCAAAATAGCTATTAAACGATAACTTTGGTTTACTAGAGACATTTACATCTTGTTTTCATAGTTTATTCTCCTCATTTTCCCTTTTTTTCTATCATTTCTTTCCCTTTTATTCTCTTCTTTATTACGTCTGTCTCATTTCAAATTTTACCTCTTATATTTTTTTAGCTTTTTTGTAACCGACGCCCGAAAGAATTCAAAGACACACTATACTGTGATTTTCTCTGCCGTTTCTGTTTTTGGGATTTTTTGATTCTCTCTTTCATTATCGTGTATGGATCTTAACTTCTGCTTTTTCTGTTTTAATTTAAGATTTATGCTTTTCTACTTGTGTTTTTTGTTTTATGCCTTTCATGTTTGGAAATTGCTTTTTTGGTATGTGTTTGAAATTTATTGATATGGTCTGTGAGTTACTTTGTGGTTGTTTTATGCTATACTTTCTTGAGAGAGAGAAGGCTTAAGTTTTCTCTTCCGTTCCTGTTCCTTGTTATTTTTAAGTATGAATTTTTAATTCTACTTTGTGTTTGCGTTTTCCTTTCTGATTTAGTTTCATATTTATGCTGTTTATTTTATCAGTTGGTTATTATTAGGAATTTCTAATAGGAAGACCTAAATTAAAAAAAATAGGTGTCTTTCTTAAAAAGACTGTTTTTATCTTTTTAAGTGTGCATTAAAAAGACTGTTTTTATCTTTCAGAAGCCTCTTCGCTCGGGTTTCTTTGCAATACATTAAGTAATATTTTCTTTCTTGGAACTGAATTTGATTCTTAGATAATAGTATGTTTCTTCTTAATAAATATTAGAAACCATCCCCTAAGAACTATTTTCCCTTTAATTTGTCTTGATATGGTGTGCTTGACCATATTCACTTGACTTACGACTTCATATGCAGATGAAGACAGGATGTGTGGCCCTAGTTTTATGTTTAAATATCAGTGTTGATCCACCCGATGTAATAAAAATATCTCCTTGCGCAAGAATGGAGTGCTGGACTGGTATGTTTTTTGAGTCAATTCTCTCTTATTTTTGCATTTTTGCTATTTAATGGTTATTGAAGCTTTAATGCTCATGATTATCCCTCAAGAAATCTTTAATAAGTTTTGTGTTATTTTAGTATATGACCGAACTAAATGCTTGTTGATTCGTTGAGCATGCATGAATTTTTAAGTTTGGATATTGTTTGCCTCTGGCTCTAAACGGTATCTGCTCCTTAGTTGTCTTTATGTTTGCATTGGAATGTTGAGAATTACTATAAATCCTGTCCAAGAGTGCTAATTATGATCCTACTTCAAACTGAGCTCTTCTCTATATTTCTTTTTATCAGTTGGGAAACAAGTATCTCCTTTTATGTTAGGGTGAAAAAGGGAATATTTTGTAGCTATAAGTAGTTTGGAACTTTTAACATATTGAACTTTTTCAAAGAGGAAGGTAAATTTTGGAGCTTCGGAGTACGTTCTTTTGAAGTATTGTTTTACCGTTTATGGTGTTTGAAGCAGTGGCAAACGACCAACAGAAAATTGGATAGAAAATTGAAATAATTATCAAGTTCGGTGGTTAAGAAAGTGTCACTTTTTGTAGGGTTATTGCTGCACCAACATAGTATTTTGCATGCAATCTCGGGAATGCTTATCTATTTATTGTTTCTATATACAAACCTTGTACTGGCCTTGCTTTATTGGTTGCCAAGGAGGAAAAAGTTGGAATCCTAGTGCTGCACTTGCACAAAATAAGTTTTTCTATCCAACATCCATTCTTTGGTCACAAAATGATTAAAATATATAAATTTTTTTTTTCAATCTAATGTTCTTCATTGATATTAGTATGTTCTACTTTTTCTTTCTTTCATTGTTGCAGACCCACAAAAAGCAATGGAAACTATTGGGAAAAACTGGAGAGATCAATATGAGAAGTGGCAGCCCAGGGTTTGAATACCACGTCTCATTACAGGCTATTCCATCAAGTTTAGAATCTAATTCTTTCTATTAAACATGGCCAGGCTCGCAGTAAGGTTGAACTTGATCCTACAGTGGATGAAGTGAAGAAAGTTTGTAATACATGTCTCAGATATGCCAAGTCAGAGAGTTTTATTTCATTACAATGGACATGGTGTTCCAAAGCCAACTGCAAATGGTGAAATCTGGCTGTTTAATAAGGTGTTCACTAGTTTAATTGCTAGGAATAAATTCTTGTTGCTTTTCTTTTGCTCTATTTGCCAGTTTTTCTCCTTGCTAAGCTGAACATTTCCTGTGCAGAGTTATACACAGTATATTCCCTTGCCTATCAGCAATCTTGATTCTTGGCTAAAAACACCTTCTATATATGTTTTTGATTGCTCTGCTGCAGGAATGGTTGTTTGTCTTCCTTCTCTAGCCTTATTTGATTGCTCTGCTGCAGGAATGGTTGTTAATGCCTTCATTGAGGTACTTGCTCGCGTTCTATCCTCAATTCGTCACTAGTATATTTTCTGGCTGGCGCTATTCAAATAGACATCATTGTCTTCCTTCTCTAGCCTTATTTGATTTTCTTTTTTTCTTTATTTGAATTTGATTGATAGCTTCTTGACTGTGGCACTCCTAACTACCCTGGATCTTCAAGAGACTGCATTCTTCTGGCTGCATGTGAATCACATGAGACTCTTCCTCAAAGTGCTGAATTTCCTGCCGATGTGTTTACTTCTTGTCTTACTACACCTATCAAAATGACATTGAGATGGTAAAAGTTCTCATTTGATATGCTTGATTAGGACTTAGTGCTGCATTTAATACTCAAATAGTATTTGCCTATTTGCTAAGCTAAATATTATCTTCTTTGTATTTGCATCTTGAATTAACTTTTACTATCTGTTTACTTTTCATTGTTTCTGGATTTTTAAACATGGTATTCACCTTATTGAGCAGTTTTAATAAATTGCTCATCTGATTTTAATTTATTTAATTATTCTGTATAAAAATGAGCTTATTAATCTTCTGATGGTTGTTATCTCTTCCGGGTTTTGTACACGTTCATTGCTTCATGAGTCTCTTGACTCTTCACTTATTGATAAAATTCCTGGCTGTCAAAATGACCGTAAAACACTTTTAGGGGAATTGAATTGGATATTTACTGCAATGACAGACACAATTGCTTGGAATGTTCTCCCTCATGGTAGTTCTTTCAGTGTATTGATCAGTTGTGTGCCTTCTTTTATTTAAGCGGTTCCTGTATTCTAATCTATTTAATCAACTCTTCTTTTTGTGATGCAGACCTTTTCCGAAGGTTGTTTAGACAGGATTTACTAGTTGCTAGTTTGTTCAGAAATTTTTTGCTTGCCGAGAGGATTATGCGCTCTGCAAATTGTTCTCCAATTTCTTACCCAATGTTGCCACCAACCCATCAGCACTATACGTGGTACTATAAGGGATATTGACTTACTTTACAACTTGGTAGGATGTGGGAACTACTTTCTTTTCTTTTTGTTAATTTATCAAATATTCAACTATAAAACTCAGCTCAGATTTTTCTGATTTGATTTTATTGTTAATTGCACTATATTAGTCTCAGTAACTAACCTAGTTTAACTGATATGATATCTTCTTTTAGGGTCTTACATGGTTAACTGGTCTCCAAAGTTACAGACTGCTGTTTCAGACTTGGTATGAATCTTGTTTGCATGGGGATATTGCTTTTCTTTTTATGCATTTTGTTTTACATTTTTTATCATTCAACATTGTCTTTTGCATGTTCCCATAGGAAGTACTATACTCTGAAGAGCCTGGTACCCTCTACTATATTAAATATCGTGTTGCTGGAGGTTCAAGATACTTCTGGTTAGGCATATTTTTTGTGTGTTTGCTTTGCTTTTCTGGAGTATGAATGGACTTAAATAACTCAAACAAGAAAATGTAGTAATTCAACTGGATTCATAATTGCCAGAGTAAAAAGATAGAAGGAGCGAGAGAAGACAGGGAATGTTATGTTATCTTAAGAGCTTTAAAAATTTACTCTTATTGGAATGTCAAATGTGGTAACTAAGTGGTAGAGAATCTCCTTATCGTATTGTTATTTTATTTTTGATTTAATATAAAATTTACACATGCTTTCATTTCATATGGTATCTCTGTATATCAGCTGAATGGGAAGTTTTGTGTGATTATTGATATATCCATGTGGTGAAATACTCGGATTTTGGTTAAAGATAGAATTATATTCATCTGTGTTACCTAGCCTTACACGAAGGGAAATTGAGTTGTAATCTTTTAAGTGAATAGATTCTAGATGAGACTGAAAAAAAGATGCGTTGGATATATTCTCTAATGATGTCATAATTGGATATATTCTCTATTGATGTCATAACCAATTTCATCTTCATTTATTGTCTTAGTTGATTTCTCAATGCATTCTGGTTCCGAATAATTGTTTTTTTTCTTTTGATTTTATTGTTTTGGGTTAGCTTACAGAATTTAAAAATCGTCTTTGACCAATCGTTTGATAATTATTGCCTTATACAAGTGCAGTTTGATTTTCTTTTTTTAATGTTGTGATAGTGTATAAATGTTAAGGGTTAAATATTTTAGAATTAAAAGCAAATTGATATGATGTATATACCAGTTATAATATTATTTAATTTCATATTATACAATTAATATAAAATGAAATAGTTTATGTAGCATTTTAATTTATTATAATTTTTTAATTTTTTAATTTTTTTAAAATTTTAAAATTAAGAGTAAATTGTCATAGTGTATAAATGTTGAGGGTTAAATATTTTAGAATTAAAAGCAAATTGACATGATATATAAACCAATTAGAAAAGCCATGTCATCGGGTGAACAAAATATATAATCTGAAATAGTTGGATGACTAAATTGTAATTTTTCATAGTTTAAAGATTAAAACGGAAATTCACATTTAATTCAGTGTCCCATGGACCACAGTGTAGTTTAATAGCACTATAATCAAATATTCAAAACCCTATTTGGTTAACAATGGAAGTTTAATAAAATCCAGGGTTTTTTTAGCTGCTTCCATGCTCTTTTCTTCATATTCAAAACCTTGTACAGACGTAGAGTTTTACATACGGTGACAGGAAATAATTTACCTTAAGATTACTAGAAGCTTATCCCTAACATTACATTTTGGAAATACTATTGTTATATTCTGGTGTTAATCGAAGGATAGTTTGCTTATGTTGTGAATTCCATGACTGCAGTGATTATATTTTGGACTTAAAGAGTTTTACATAAGGTGACAGGAAATAATTTTCCTTACGATTACTAGAAGCTTATCCCTAACATTACATTTTGGAAATGTTATTGTTATATTCTGGTGTTAATCGAAGTGTTTTCTGCCATACAGGCTGCTAGATTATTCAATGAAGCTGCTCAGATGTCTCCTGAGGATGCTGATGTACACATTGTCCTTGGTGTTCTGTATAATTTGTCGAGAGAATATGATAAGGCCATTGCATCTTTCAAAACTGCTCTGAAAAATGATTATTCTCTTTGGAACAAGCTTGGTGCAACACAAGCCAACAGTGTGCAGAGTGCTGATGCAATATTAGCTTAACAACAGGTAGCCTCTACATGGTTCCCCTTGAATTGTGGTGGCCTATCTGTATACCACCTGATATGTTAATTTCATAATTAGTTTTTTTATAATTAAAAATTTATTTTCCCTATCCTAAAATTTTGGTGTTCTCTTTACTAAGTTGGAGTACCTGTAATGTGTGAAATTCAAAATATATGAGTATTAGGAATTTACTAAGGATCAATTTGTATGGTGTGTTGCTCACTATTTTGCATGTTAGGCCAGAATAAAAAAAAATGAATTATGAAGGTGTTGACAATGTTGGCAAGGGTGCTGTAACTACCTGAACCATTTGAGGTGCAAGATGTAAAAAGAGTACTTTTTTGAGTAAATTAAGGTGAATATGTAAATTTGTGCTTCTTGAATCAAGGGGGCTTTTTCGCTTCTATACAAAAAAGTGTGCCTAGGACTTGGCTTGTGCTTAATCAATTGAAAGGATGGCATAAAGAAATGCAAAACATGTGATAACCCAACATGTCAATCTTCTGTGTGCCAAATTCATATGGGTTGCATCATCTTTTCCTCTATTTCTCTTCTTTCTTATCTTTCAATGGTAAAGTGATGCATTGGTGTGTTATACAGCTCTCTTATAGGGTTGAATTATTTACTTGCTCCATCTTTGTAACCTTAGGCTGCTAAAAAGATCCTCCAAATAACATGTTGCACCTAGTTGGACCTTAGAAGACAAACTAGCTCTTCTATTAAGCTCCATGTAATTAGTTATTTGATTTGTTGAAGCTGTTGGTTAATTTAGATGATTTGATTATGCACTTCCTCAATTTTCATATACCCTTGATCATCTCTTTCAAAATGCCTTTTTTAATGCATTCAGATCTTGCATATGCAGTTTGATTTGTTTAGCCTCTGTTACTGAGATTGTCCATTTAAAATTATTTGATGATGAACTTCCCTTTGCCTGTGGTGGCCATATTTTCAGCACTATTGAATTTAGTCTTTTGGTCTATGTCTGGATCTTTAGGCACTAGATTTGAAGCCAAACTAGGTGCGTGCTTGGACAAAAGTGGGTATCAGTTACGGCAACCAGGTTTGTCATATCCTGCTATGTTCTCTCATTGTCTTGACATTCATGAAAAGGGAACTGCATTTCTTACTTTTGCATATTTCTGAGATGGTCAATCCTAAATGAAAATTTATGGGTATGTGATCAGGAATTTAATCACCTTGTTTTCAATATATAGGTCTCAACAAATTTTGGATAGAGAATTGGTTCGTGTTCTTTTTGTTCTGGTCCTACTGGGCCATTGGTTTTTTGCTACTCGGGATAGTGGTCCTGGTTTTTTGGGCTTGGAGAATGGGCATGGTTTTAGGGTTTCTGCTCAGTTAATGTGTCTTGTGATAATGGGCATTTTCTTCGTAGTTTATTCTCAATCTCATTTTCTTTTTTTTCTAACATTGCTTTTCCCTTTACTCTCTCCTTTATTCTGCCCGTCTCATTTCAAATTTTTCCTCTTATGTTTTTTAGCATTTTTGTAAGGGACGCCCAAAGGAATGCAAGGACACTGCCATTTCTGTTTTTGGGATTTTTGGAATCCCTTCATAAGGTATGAATCTTTGCTTCAACATTGTCTTTTCGGTTCTGTTTTTAATTTAAGAACTATGCTTTTGTACTTCTATTTCTTGGTTTATTTTATGGTTTTTGGTTTTCAGGTTTAGAAATCACTGTTTCTATTCGTTGTTTCTTTTGTTTTTTTTTTTAATTTATTACTCATACATCTGTTGGTCGGCAAATTCTGTTCATGCTGTAGGTAATTTTCTTTCTTATTCTGTTCCTGCTCTATCCCTGTCATATTCCGAGTCGGAATATGGAATAAGCTCATATTCCGACTCGGAATAAGCTCATATTCCGACTCGGAATAAGCTCATATTCCGACTCGGAATAAGCTCATATTCCGACTCGGAATAAGCTCATATTCCGACTCGGAATAAGCTCATATTCCGACTCGGAATAAGCTATTCCCTGGCTATTCTGGCGTTTCTTATTCCGGTTCAGATTTTCAAGGTACGGGTTTATGTGTTTTAGTGGCCGGTTCAGTTACTTTTTCTTGTCTGGACCGGGCAACCTGTCATGCTTATTCCGCCCAGGGATATCCTATTCCAGGTGTATCCCGGTTAACTGTTATCCCGTATAGGAGTATCCCGGTTTTGGTATATCCTATTCTAGGGATATCCCGATTCCCCTCTTTTTTTTCTAATGGCTCTTTACCTTCTTTGTAATTTAAAGAAGGTTTTAATTATTCTTCAGCCTTTTCAAATCCCCTCCCTTCTCCATCGTTGAAATTTCTCTCTCTTCCATTCATAGCTTTTTCATTAAATAAAAAATTAAATAAAAAATAATAAAATTAAATAAAAATAACAATTTAATAATTCAAATAAAATACTAAGTGACCGTTAAAATGGCCCAAAACTGATTTACTAAGTGACCGTTTTTTAAATATCTCTTCAATCTATGCACATTTATTATTCGTTTCTTTCTTTCTCTCTCCATCGGTCTCCCTCTTTGGTTTTTTTTTTCTTCCTCATTTCTTCTGTTTTCATAACAAATCATCAAATATATCTCTTTAGTCCAAATCTGCTCCCATTTCTTTACCGATTCTCTCTCTCGGTATCTTTTCAATTTCTTTCCTCTCATTTTTTTAGCTTTGGGTAACCAAAGGCCAAAAGAAACACACGCGCTACACTGTTTTTTGTGGTTTTTGAAATCCACTGCTTCATCGGTGACTGATTTTGAGGTATGATTCTTGAACTTGGCATGAATCTTGAACTTTGTCTTTGTCTTTCTTTGCCTTTTCATTTCTATTTTGGTTTCAGATCAATGTTTTTTTTATTTCTATTTCAGTGGGTTCATTTCTCTGCCGTTTCTTTGTTGCGATTTTTGTAACCCCTGCTTCATTGGAGACTGATTTCAGGTATGAATCTTTGCTTCAACATTTGTCTTTTGCTTTTTTCATCTCTTTTTTGGAGTGTGGTGTGTTTAGCTGTGTGGGTTTGGGGTGTTGTTGGTTCATGTTTGCAGTCTTTGAGTCTCTTCTTTCCTTTCCCTTTTATCTCACTTAAGATAATGCTTTAAACTTTTTCGGCTGGCTTTCTTTCTAATATGACAGTCCAGATAGCCTACTGGTCTCGTGTATAAAACACTGCTTTCTAGTCTGATGTCCTGCAAAAGAAAAATCTCTGATTGGCTGGATTATAAGTACTGTGAAACCGGTATCCCAATTGTTAAGTCAACCATCAGGAAATTGGCACACATGAATGACTTAAATTAAATAATTCCCTGAGAAACTGTACAATAATTAGTTTAATTGATCGGTCTGAGGTATGTGCTTGTAAATCCTTGAATGAGATAGATCTGTCCTTGGAATATGTAGTACTCTTCCTGTCCACAAATGACTGTCTTTAATTGGTATCTTTCTTGCCCTGTAGCAGCAAGAAGTACACATTCATGGATTCCTTTCTATCTCTTTTGCAGGTGCAAATCTATAATAAATAGAAGTTGAAACCGCTTATGGTATTGGAATTTTTGAAAACATTGGCTCATTCTGTCTCATTCATTCCTCTTTCTTTTTAAAAAATGGATGTTTTCTTTTGGTCTCTGGTCTCCAGTCTTTCCATTCGTCCATGGCTATTTTGTTGTTAATCCTGCCGTCGCTCTTTACATTCCTGTTTTAGTTTCAGATATATGCTTCTTTTTACTTCTATTTTCAGAGTGTCTTTGTTATGGTTTTTGGTTTTCACCTTTAGAGAATCACGGTTTCGTTCCTTATTAGAAACGATAGATGTTAGTGGTTAGATACCAAAATTGATAATTAAGTACCAAAATGTGAATAAAAATTTAAGTAACAAAAATGTTAAAGAAATATATATAATTTAGAAGCTAAAATGGTGAATAAAGTTTTAAGTTTTTCTCAAACCCTATCACAGTATTGTGTCCAATTCAAATGGATGAAGATAGCAGTGGAAGGGTGCATGCATGGAGATCTCGACAAGGTCTACGACACCATTAAATACATTGTAAACACTCGCAACATCAAAATCGACCTTCTCCTTTGTTGTGGTGATTTCCAGGTTCTTTCTCTTACACTCACTTTCTCCCTTCAATTTGTTGTTTTTATGCGAAATTGAAATCATGAAGCTTCCAATTATTTATGGGAATTGTCAGTCACCCCCTTTTCTTCATATGTTCTAGATTGGGGATTTTGATTCTTTTATGAAAAGGCCTTGAATTTTACCTACTGCAATTGAAAGTTCTATGGAATGATGGAAGGCTGTCTGACCCTATTTGCAAATGCAGTGTAAGTTGCATCGATTGTGAAAGTCTAAATCTTTGTGTTCTCTTTTTGCATACTGGTTTGTGATCCATTTTTTTGCTAGGGCCACGGATTTGGTTTTGTTTTTATTTTTTTAGTGTTTTGGGTTGGGTTGTTTTGGAATAGGTTTGCATTGTTTTTATGTCCAGTTTTATTTTGATAGTATTTAATTTTAAAAAATTAGTAAAATATTTTTGAACCTAACTGTTAAATTTTGAAGCAATTGTTTTAAAATTAAATAAATTTAAAAAACTTTAATGTAATTTAAATTTTTAAGGTTTATTTTTTATTTTTGTATTAAAATGTAGAACAGTATATTAAACTGGTCCACTAGGTTCTATTTGTCAGTGCTTTTGGTTTTCAGCAAATATAAATACTGTCTTTTTACATCTATTTTCTGAGGGTTTTTGTCACTTACCTAATTTTGTTTTATGTTTTTTATTCGGTTATTCGGTTATTCGGTTTAGGGTTTTCATGTTTATAAATTGCTATTTTTTCATGTTTTTGAAATTTTATTGATGTGGTCTGTGAGTTAACTTTTTGTTGTTTTAACGCTGTTTATTACAATTTTCTAAATAAGAGAACCTAAATTAAAAAAAAAAATAGGTGTCTGAAAAAAATGACAGATATATGAACAGAAAACATGGTAGTTTTAATTATTGTTTCTTTTGTTTTTTTAAATAATTACTGATACACATGTGGGTCGGAAAATTCTGTTCATTCTGCATTTTCCCTGAAGACAAACAGGAGATTTAAATTTAATTTTTTTCGAAAATTTTCTATCCTGTACATATTTAATTGTCCTGCTGTAGTTAATTTTATTATTCTGCTCCTGTTTTATCTCTGTCATATACCAACTCGGAATAAGCTATTCCAAGGATATCCTGCCTCGGTATAAGCTATTCCCAAGTAATCCCGCCTCGGAATAAGCTATTCCCTGGTTATCTTGCCTTTTTTTATTCCGGTTCAGGATTTTTTGCTGCCAGTTTATGAGTTTTAATGGCCGGTTCAGATAATTTTTCTTTTCTGGACCGGGCAACCTGTCATGCTTATTCCCAAGTAATACAGATTATAGTAGACTAAACAACTGACCTTTACTCATTCCCAAGTATCACCGACAGTGGGGGGCCCATGCTCCTTGGTACTTTTCAACGAAACCCAAGCCGGAAATGAAGCCAATCGAGTTGAAAACGTCGCCAGAGAAAACGCAGACCATAACCAGAGTCATCTTTGACAGTCTCAAGGAGCATGGGCCCCCCACTGTCGGTGATACTTGGGAATGAGTCAAGGTCAGTTGTTTAGTCTACTATAATCTGTATTCGTTGTGCATCTATATTTGTTGTTTCCACATCTAATTAAGCCAAGCCCAAGAGTGAAGTTAGGGCAGTGCAGTTTTATTGTTGATCTTGAATTCCATGCATTATTGTTTTTTTCTTGCTTTACTTGCCTGTGCTCGACATAATAGAGTAGAAATGTGTTTGAGTTCAGGAGGTTGGATTGAGAGGGCTTACAAGCAAGAGGCACATGAAGATCGTCCTGAGATGGATGAGAGAGACAAAAGATTAGGCTAATATGCAACCATGTGGGGCCTCACAAACAATTTCTGTATACAACTTGGTTCACTAAACCAAGCATCAGCCACACAAGAGCTGTCCATAATTCCTCAACTTCTACAACTAGTTTTTCTGTAGATACTCCTAGTCCAAAGTCGTCTTCAGGTTAGGTTGTAGCACGGTCGTGCTGGCTGCAATACCATCGATTTCAGGACATGTACTGTTTTTTGCAATAGTGTAATACAATTGTTCTGTTGTCATGTTGTGTAAACTTTACCCTCTTCTTCCCATATATTTTTGATTTTAATGTACAAATTCCAAATTCGATTACTTATCATCATTTCTGCCATTCAGACGGCTCTATAAAAAAAATGAAAAACAAAGTAAAAGAGGTAAGAATTTATTGAGAAATCTCGGGAAACAAACAAATCGAGAAGGATCAGAGGAAGATAGAAAGAGGAACCTTGATGATTATCAACCAAAAAAATTATCAGCTCAGAGTTAAGGGAAAGGGACCTTTCTTCTTTCCTCTGTTTTTCTTGTTCTCGAATTTTCTCTATCTCCCAATTCTCGAAACCCTAATTATATATATATATTTTTTCCCTTTTTGACTCATCAATAGAAGCTTTGCCAATTGCCAATAGTAATTTTCCTCGAAGAATCATCAAGGTTCATTTTTTCTATGTTCCTCTGATCCTTCTCGATTTTCCCAATTTGTTTGTTTCCCGAGATTTCTCAATAAATTCTTAGTTCTTTAACTTTGTTTTTCATTTTCTTCGTTCCTAAAGTTTAGTTTAGTAACTCAAGTTTTTCTGGCTGTGATGAATCAAAATCCTCCGCTATTTATTTTATGATCATCTTCTGATATTGAAGAAAGCTTTACCTCTTTTTCTTCTTTGCTTGAATTTTGTTTATTTTTCATGCTTTAATTTTGGTATCTTTATCTTTGATCTAAGCAGGACCAAAAAGCTTACCTTCCGAAATCTGAGCTAGCTCCTCAAAACCTTGAAAATGTGTAAAAATGTTACTTTCTTTTTGCAGCAAGCGATTTAAGTAACATTGATTTCTATTTAATGGGATTAGCATTCAGAACTGCATGATAAATAAATCTACTCAATTCATAGGCCATCTACATTTGTACAAGCAGCCAAACTTAAGAGAGGGGCTCCTGCCAAGGAGAAGGAACTAACAAAATTGAGGTCACCTTTCCTTTTTTAAGCCATTGGTTAATGACTTCGGTTTTCATCGTATTAGTTTGCATGAATTTGATTCTTTGAACAATCTTCTTGTGGTGTTTTGGTGTTAATTGAAAATTTTCCGTTTGGAAGTACTTTACGTTTGAACTATTAGCAATTTCTACTCAAATATGATGATTTTGCCACTTTTTTTAATATATATTTTTTTTGCTTTTGTTCCATTTAACAAATTTTAAAGAAGCATAATGGAAATTTGAAATTTCACAGATGCTAGCTGGTGATCAGGGTGGAAATTAGATCATTGGGATATTGAAATGATCAAATGACTTTTATGTACTGTTCTGCTTACTTGATGGTTAACTTAACCACTTGAATGTCAAATAATGCTCAAGAACCTATTATTTGCCTATGCATTAGGGAATAAGAGGCATTTATTTTTAGTATATAAGTAGTAAAAACCTGTCATCCTTCTTAAGGTCTTGAAGGAGGCCTCTATGCTTTATGCTGCAAGCTGGGTAAGGGATATTGGTCCTGATCTTAGAACAAACGATAATAAGAAGGATGATGGGACTGAAGGTAAATCCAATGGAGATAAGAGTAGGAGTACAGAGACAGAACCTTGGAGGATATTGGTGAGGAACTTTACTTTGTGGTTTCTTATCTTGAAATGTTCTGATGTATAAGTTGTCTGTAATGAATCAAGAAGTATATAGCATGACTTGCAAAATGTGCGGCATATTATATGTGCAGTAAACCGTTAGATTCATGCTTGAGACATCTTATGGAGGTCAAGGAACAAAGTCCCATAGTGCTTGAGTTCAGTTAGGTTTTCATTTCAATTTCCTTTTTCAGTAGAACTTGTCTGGAGGTAGCATGGAATTTACTCTTTGATTTCTTTTTCCCCATGCTGGTCAGAGTCATCTGTGACTGCATTTTGCTTTATTATGTTGTTGGCACCTGTGTTCAAGTCTTAGATTTTACGCTTCCATTGGCATATTTTTGGTGAATCCCTTCTTCACCAGGCTAAGGTTCAGCTGTTAAGGAAGATATTAAATTTACTGTTTATCTCCTAGCAGTCTTAGTTATCTGGGTTTCATTGTCTAGAGCCATTACAGTGACGATCATACCGTTATCTTATGCTACCTAGGTACCTTTTTTTCTGCTCTTTGGTATCACTCTGAAGAATGATAGCAATATGTGCCATCTGCCAATATTCTATTTTCTGAACATCTTATTATATATTTCTTTAATTGATTTTAGAAAGAAAATTTTTAACTCGTGATAATTTTCTACGTATTCTGTCATCATTTACCTTGTTGGTACAGCTTCTCTTTTTCAACTAAAATTTTTTAGGCCAAATTTCTCTCGTCTCACCCGTTTTTCTCTCTTATTTTCCTGGTATTATAGTTTATCTTGTTGAATTTTACATTGTTTTGATGTTGTCTATGGAAATGATTTAATAGCAATTGCTGCAAGAGGAGGGATGGAGAATTTGAGGCCTGCTTTACAGAGGTTATACATGACAAGGGCTTCTGCATATAGAGATGCTCTTAAGAGTTTCATAGAAGGATATCAAGAAGGTATCTAGCAGGTCATGGAGAAAAAGGAAGATTCTTCTAAAGCATAGCAAGAAGGCAATACTGATAAAAATTCAACTTGATGACTGATAAATGCATAATCGGAGATGCATGTGAGTACTTCTCCAGTATACCTATTGCAGGGAAGTTAAATATATGGATAAGCTGTACAATTCAATTATTGAACTAAACTTGAAAAGGATTTGCAAAAGATTTACCTTTGCCAAGTTCAATAATTGGCAAAGGTAAATCTTTTGCAAATCCTTTTCAAGTTTGAAAGATCAGCATAACCTTTTGATTGTTTGTTGAGTAAATTCATTTATGGTTTTTGTTGGGTATTTTTTTATTGTTGCTTTTGATTGTTTGTAGGACTGGTAGGAGGTGGAAATATCCGGTTTTCTATTGCCATAGACTCGGTAATCCTCTCTATCCTGTTTGCTAATGTTTGATTGAATGAAACTTGAACTTTTTTTTAACTAGTAAAATTTCGATGTACAGAAAAAAAAGAAGAGTGAAGTATAGACAAAATCCAAGTAAGCATACTGGGTTTACATGATTAGTATTTCTTTCAAAATATTTTTGTTGGATATCTAGCTGGGAGTTTTCTATAGCTTGTAATGGAGTACAATCAAGAAGTTTGGAGCTTAATATGATTTTGTTTAATATGCTATTCTAATATGCTCAAGAACACGAAATTTTGTATAGAAATTTTGTTAAACATGTCTTCTTATTTCTTAAGAAGGTGCAAGGAAGTGTCGTCTAATAACAACAAAGTACCAGAAAATATTATGACTGATAGGTAGAATTTGTATGGTCAAGGGCACAAGGCGCATTCTAGGTGCTAAAATTCTTTTATTTCCTGAGGTGCAAGGGGCAAAAAATTAAAAAAAAGAGCCTAGATGCCATGGAATCCATGGAAAGATTTCTTTCAGTTTGCTAAAGTCGAAAATTCAGATTTATATTGCTTGATTACATTGCTTGCTTTCAATATGTATAAATTGCTCTTGCTTAGTTCTAAACTTACATGGCTGTCATGGTCCAACTTTGGCACATTGGTGAAGAGATTTTACCTTTTTATTATTATTTTATTTCCAAGTGTTTTGATTTTATTTTGGTTTGAGGTTTTGGTTGCAAGGAATTTTGGTTGTGTGATAACTTCCCGAGTAACTAAATACATTTTATAATTCTACAATTTTGTAATATATACAAGTAAAAGAATTGAACAAAAAACTTTGAAAATTATTTTAATAGAATGTCTAAGTTAATAAAACATAATTCATATAAAAATCATATTAAAATGAAATAAAATAAAAAAAATTATTTTCTTTATTTCAGAATTTTCATGACTTTTTATCTAATTTTAATATTTTATTATTTCAAATATTTGGGATTGTAAATTTGAATAAAAGGATAATGCAGTTGGAAACATAATGCATTTCTATCATTAAATATCATAAGTTGGCTTTAGCTTTACAAGTAAATTGAGTAGCTGCATAAGAATTAGCTTTTTATATAGTAAAGGTAATTTCACTTCTCTTTTTGGGTCTATTTTTGGTATTTTTGATAGTTGAAATGTTTTCGAGATTAATGCAACATATTGAGTTATATGTCTTTTTAAACTATGTTGCCTAGACTCTTCATTTTTTTTTTTCTAAAATATGATGATCTAAATATATGGAAAAACTTTAAAAGGTTTAGTATACCCATGTTGGACGCATCCTTATATTGTATCTGACACTAACCCTTGATTCTAAGTAACAGCCTTTTAATACTGTTTTGAGATAGTCTCTCTCCCTCTATTTGAGTTCTAAATATGTTCGATATTATTCTTACAGGTCTATGAAATAAAAGGTTTTATCAGCCCTTTTTGTTTCAAAGGATATGGAAAACTTGTTTCAAGGGATATGGAAAACTAAGTGATAAAGAAAAAGTTGAACGGAACAATCGGTGCAATTTTGTCCTATGTTCTTTTCTTCTTTTCCTTTTTCTTGTATAAAAAATTGTTCAAAATATGACGTACTTTCCTAAATTTCTTTGCAACATTGATCTAGATAGCCTTATCTTGTACAGGGGATTTTCAACTTTCCATGCTTTAATTGCAGCATGGGCTTCTCTCTACCTCCTACTATTCTCAGATCTTTTTGACGAGGATTCCAGTAATGACTTGATTGTTAATAGGAGCTCTATTATATCGAACATGATCTTAGGGGTAAGCTACGATTTTATCAATATGTGAACTGATTGTCTGGGTTTATTATTTTCCTTTGATTAACATAGCCTTGGGAGTTCAAATTAGTCTATAAGATGCACTACTATTTGGACTACCAATTTCTATAATTTAATGGTATCTGGTTTGCAAAATATGTTCAATGCTGCTTTACAATTTGCTAAACTTTGATCATGATGACTTTCTTTTCCTTCAACTTTGCCTGTAACATGCTTGGTATTATTTGTTGATGGTTAACTTGAAACATATTTTTTACTTATATTTCAGTGGGTTTATTTTCTGCCGTTTCTTTGTTGCGATTTTTGTAACCCCTGCTTCATCGGAGACTGATTTCAGGTATGAATCTTTGCTTCAACATTGTCTTTGGCTTTCTCTGTTTTAATTTAAGATTTATGCTTTTTTACTTGTGTTTTTTTGTTTTTGCTATGTGTTTGAAATTTATTGATGTGGACTGTGAGTTACTTCGTGGTTGTTTTATGCTATATCAGTTGGTTATTATTAGGATTTTCTAAATAGGTGACCTAAATTAAAAAAAGTAGGTGTTTAGAAAAAAACGACAGATACATGAACAAATATTATTAGGATTTAATTATTGTTTTTTCAATAAAGTTTATAATCACCGAAACGTTAACTCCTTTATATTAAATGATAAGAATATTTTTAGAAATATTTTAATTAGTTTTTTTGCAGAAATTTAAATAATGCATATATAATTATTTCAATAGTTTTCCATTCTTTATAGAAATGCGAAGTACCCACTAAACTATCAAAACCGGCATATAGGATTCTAGACTGGGACATTCTGTTTCTTAGTTTTCTCAAAAAATCTGTACTTTAGTTTTAAAAAATAATAATAATCTAATTGGGATGCTTGTTAATATTGATAGTAAACTAGTAATTGAAGAATTGGAGAATTTCAACCGATTTGCTAATTGCAAAGGTTTTTTTCGATTTGGGTTTCACGATCATATATGGTGGAGATTGTCAAGATTCGTGTATATATACCAGTTATAATATTATTTAATTTCATATTATACAATTAATATAAAATGAAATAGTTTATGTAGCATTTTAATTTATTATAATTTTTTAATTTTTTTAAAATTTTTTAAAATTTTAAAATTAAGAGTAAGTTGTCATAGTGTATAAATGTTGAGGGTTAAATATTTTAGAATTAAAAGCAAATTGACATGATATATAAACCAATTAGAAAAGCCATGTCATCGGGTGAACAAAATATATAATCTGAAATAGTTGGATGACTAAATTGTAATTTTTCATAGTTTAAAGATTAAAACGGAAATTCACATTTAATTCAGTGTCCCATGGACCACAGTGTAGTTTAATAGCACTATAATCAAATATTCAAAACCCTATTTGGTTAACAATGGAAGTTTAATAAAATCCAGGGTTTTTAGCTGCTTCCATGCTCTTTTCTTCATATTCAAAACCTTGCACAGGCGTAGAGTTTTACATAAGGTGACAGGAAATAATTTTCCTTAAGATTACTAGAAGCTTATCCCTAGCATTACATTTTGGAAATGTTATTGTTATATTCTGGTGTTAATCGAAGGATAGTTTGCTTATGTTGTGAATGCTGTGATTACAAGAGTGTCTTTTTGCATATGATTTCCATGACTGCAGTGATTATATTTTGGACTTGAAGTGTTTTACATACGGTGACAGGAAATAATTTTCCTTTACGATTACTAGAAGCTTATCCCTAACATTACATTTTGGAAATGTTATTGTTATATTCTGGTGTTAATCGAAGTGTTTTCTGCCATACAGGTTGCTAGATTATTCAATGAAGCTGCTCAGGTGTCTCCTGAGGATGCTGATGTACACATTGTCCTTGGTGTTCTGTATAATTTGTCGAGAGAATATGATAAGGCCATTGCATCTTTCAAAACTGCTCTGAAAAATGATTATTCTCTTTGGAACAAGCTTGGTGCAACACAAGCCAACAGTGTGCAGAGTGCTGATGCAATATTAGCTTATCAACAGGTAGCCTCTACATGATTCCCCCTTGAATAGTGGTGGCCTATCTGTATACTGCTTGATATGTTAATTTCATGATTACTTTTTTTTTATAATTAAAAATTTATTTTCCCTATCCTAAAATTTTAGGGTTCTCTTTACTAAGTTGGAGTACCTGTAATGTGTGAAATTCAAAATATATGAGTATTAGGAATTTACTAAGGATCAATTTGTATGGTGTGTTGCTCACTATTTTGCATGTTAGGCCACAATAAGAAAAATGAATTATGAAGGTGTTGACAATGTTGGCAAGGGTGCTGTAACTACCTGAACCATTTGAGGTGCAAGATGTAAAAAGAGTACTTTTTTGAGTAAATTAAGGTGAATATGTAAATTTGTGCTTCTTGAATCAAGGGGGCTTTTTCGCTTCTATACAAAAAAGTGTGCCTAGGACTTGGCTTGTGCTTAATCAATTGAAAGGATGGCATAAAGAAATGCAAAACATGTGATAACCCAACATGTCAATCTTCTGTGTGCCAAATTCATATGGGTTGCATCATCTTTTCCTCTATTTCTCTTCTTTCTTATCTTTCAATGGTAAACTGATGCATTGGTGTGTTATACAGCCCTCTTGTAGGGTTGAATTATTTACTTGCTCCATCTTTGAAACCTTAGGCTGCTAAAAAGATTCTCCAAATAACATGTTGAACCTAGTTGGACCTTAGAAGACAAACTAGCTCTTCTGTTAAGCTCCATGTAATTAGTTATTTGATTTGTTGAAGCTATTGGTTAATTTAGATGATTTGATTATGCACTTCCTCAATTTACATATACCCTTGATCATCTCTTTCAAAATGCCTTTTTTAATGCATTCAGATCTTGCATATGCAGTTTGATTTGTTTAGCCTCTGTTACTGAGATTGTCCATTTAAAATTATTTGATGATGAACTTCCCTTTGCCTGTGGTGGCCATATTTTCAGCACTATTGAATTTAGTCTTTTGGTCTATGTCTGGATCTTTAGGCACTAGATTTGAAGCCAAACTAGGTTCGTGCTTGGGCAAACGTGGGTATCAGTTACGGCAACCAGGTTTGTTATATCCTGCTATGTTCTCTCGTTGTCTTGACATTCATGAAAAGGGAACTGCATTTCTTACTTTATGTCTTCATTTCCTTTTGCATATTTCTGAGATGGTCAATCCTTCTAAATGAAAATTTATGGGTATGTGATCAGGAATTTAATCATCTTGTTTTTAATAAATAGGTCTCAACAAATTTTGGATAGAGAATTGGTTCGTGTTCTTTTTGTTCTGGTCCTACTGGGCCATTGGTTTTTTGCTACTCGGGATAGTGGTCCTGGTTTTTTGGGCTTGGAGAATGGGCATGGTTTTGGGGTTTCTGCTCAGTTAATGTGTCTTGTGATAATGGGCATTTTTTTCGTAGTTTATTCTCAATCTCATTTTCCTTTTTTTCTAACATTGCTTTTCCCTTTACTCTCTCCTTTATTCTGCCCGTCTCATTTCAAATTTTTCCTCTTATGTTTTTAAGCATTTTTGTAACGGACGCCCAAAGGAATGCAAGGACACTGCCGTTTCTGTTTTTGGGATTTTTGGAATCCTTTCATAAGGTATGAATCTTTGCTTCAACATTGTCTTTTCCGTTCTCTGTTTTTAATTTAAGAACTATGCTTTTGTACTTCTATTTCTTGGTTTATTTTATGGTTTTTGGTTTTCAGGTTTAGAAATCACTGTTTCTATTCTTTGTTTCTTTTGTTTTTTTTTTTTTTAATTTATTACTCATACACCTGTTGGTCGGCAAATTCTGTTCATTCTGCATTCTCCCGGAAGCCAAACAGGAGACTTAAACGTTATTTATTTCGAAAATTTTCTATCCTGTGCAGAATTTTAGTTATGCTGTAGATAATTTTCTTTCTTAGTCTGTTCCTGATCTATCAATAAGCTATGCCGTGGTTGGAATAAGCTATTCCGTTGTTATTCTGGAGTTTCTTATTCCGGTTCAGAATTTTTTGGTACCGGTTTATGTGTTTTAGTGGCCGGTTCAGGTACTTTTTCTTGTCTGGACCGGGTAACCTGTCAGCTTATTCCGCCCAGGGATATCCTATTCGAGGGATATCCCGCTTCACTGTTATCCCTTTTAGGAGTATCCCGGTTCTGGTATATCCTATTCTAGGGATATCCCGATTGCCCTCTGTTTTTTCTAATGGCTCCTTACCTTCTTTGTAATTTAAAGAAGGTTTTAATTATTCTTCAGCCTTTTCAAATCCCCTCCCTTCTCCATCGTTGAAATTTCTCTCTCTTCCATTCATAGCTTTTTCATTAAATAAAAAATTAAATAATAAATAATAAAATTAAATAAAAATAACAATTTAATAATTCAAATAAAATACTAAGTGACCGTTAAAATGGCCCAAAACTGATTTACTAAGTGACCTTTTTTTAAATATCTCTTCAATCTATGCACATTTATTATCCGTTTCTTTCTCTCTCTCTCGGTCTCCCTTCTTTGTTTTCTTTTTCTTCCTCATTTCTTCTGTTTTCATAACAAATCATCAAATATATCTCTTCAATCCAAATCTCCTCCCATTTCTTTACCGATTCTCTCTCTCCGTATCGTTTCAATTTCTTTCCTCTCATTGTTTTCGCTCTGGGTAACCGAAGGCCAAAAAAAACACACACGCTACACTGTTTTTTGTGGTTTTTGAAATCCACTGCTTCATAGGGGACTGATTTTGAGGTATGAATCTTGAACTTCGTCTTCGTCTGTCTTTGCCTTTTCATTTCTATTTTGGTTTCAGATCAATGTTTTTTTTTACTTCTATTTCGGTGGGTTCATTTCTCTGCCGTTTATTTGTTGCGATTTTTGTAACCCTTGCTTCATTGGAGACTGATTTCAGGTATGAATCTTTGATTCAACATTTGTCTTTTGCTTTTTTCATCTCTTTTTTGGAGTTGGTGTGTTTAGCTGTGTGTGTCTGCAGTCTTTGGTCTGACCAAATTAAAGTCTCTTCTTTCCTTTCCCTTTTATCTCACTTAAGATAATGCTTTAAACTTTTTCGGCTGGCTTTCTTTCTAATATGACAGTCCAGATAGCCTATTGGTTTCGTGTATAAAAAGCTGCTTTCGAGTCTGATGTCCTGGAAAAGAAAAATCTCTGATTGGCTTGATTATAAGTACCGTGAAACCGGTATCCCAATTGTTAAGTCAACCATCAGGAAATCGGCACACATGAATGACTTTAATTAAATAATTCCCTGGGAAACTGTACAATAATTAGTTTAATTGATCTGTCTGAGGTATGTGACTTAAAATTTTTCATAGGATGGATGAACTCTTTACAGTCAATCATCCAGGACAGATGTTTGAGTTTTCATGTTGTCCTTCGTAAATTCTCTGGTCTCTAGAACATTACTTGGACTAATAAATTAGCTTTATGGTTAAAAGGGTGTGTTCTTTACATCTGTAAGTGTTCTCGTTTTTCTTAATGTTGAATAATCTCATGTCTTCCAGGATAGCATCTTATCTGAAAAGAAGTGGCTTCGGATTTTGTGTAATTCATATTTTAAGCAGCTTGTGGAAGATGTTGCTTTCTTTTTGTGGTAAGTGATTCAAGTAACAGAGTTCTATTTAAGCAGCCATTTGTTAATGACTTCGGCTTATATCGTATTAGTTTGCATGAATTTGATTCTTTGAACAATTTTCTTGTGGTTTTTTTGGTTTAATTCAAAATTTTCTGAATCACAATGTGAAAAAGTTATGCTCTAATTTTCCGAACTTAGATATAGGTATTTTAGGGGAAGCCTACTCTCTGTTTACTGGTAAGTTTAATCTTGAGTGTTCAATGAGGTTGATATTCTTTAATCTACAGTTTATATAAATTTAAGGTCAGGGAATAGCTGTTTCCAATTTCTTGAACACTTGGCTGTTTTCATTTAATTACGGTTAATAAATATTTAAGGCCACTTTCCTTGTACAAGTGCTGTTTGATTTCCTTTTTCAAGGATCGAAAGTAAGAGACTTTGGGATCAATTAACATCAATTTTAACTAGAAGAACATGGTCATATTTGGAGTGAAAAGTCTGCCATTTTATCTGGTGCTAAGGTGGTGCATATTAGTCCGTCCATGGATCAATGCATATTTAGTTTTCTTTTCACACTGCTAGGTGCTTCCACTCTTCAGTAAGGATCAGGGTAGAATTTCTTTAAAATAGTTGAGTGGAGCTCATTGATGAACTTAGTTGGAATTGTTTGTGTGCCGGTGCTTATATGATTTGGAAATGGATTTTGATTGAAATGTTCAGGTAATATCTAAATGCATGGCATGGCTGGAATTAGGGATACAATTTAACTGAAAAGGTTGTTTTATATTACAAAGTAGTTACGAGTGGTTATTGTGTTGCATTAGAAGATGTTAACTATGAGTTGTTTTCTTTCTTATGAAGAATGCAGTATATTTGCCTTTTTTGATCTTATAATGACAGTTTTCTTGCAAAGTTTTATATTTGAATCGTATTACTGGTTTATTTTTCTAAAAATCTGGATTACTCATCTTTTGCTTTGGTATTGTTAAATATGTAGAAAACGAAGGCTTCTTTTTTGAGGACGTTGGCCATTCATATCAACCCAAGGTATCTCTCTACAATCTCATGGTTTTGTTTGGAATAACATTGATGCGTGTTGTTTTATTTGATTGTTGTTTTCTAAATTGTCAAAAGTAAAGTAAATTTTCTTTGGATTAAATTTAATTTTTAAAAGATTAGTAAAATATTTTTGACCAAAACAATTTAATTTTGAAGCAATTGTTTTAAAAGAAAATAATTTTAATAAACTTTAATTTAATTTAAATTTTAAGAATTGTTTTAAAATTTTTTTAAACCGGATCATTAGGTTCAAGCATTACACACCACTTAAAAGCTACAAAAGTTAGACGAAGTAAAAAAGAAAAATATAAGTGGAAATGATCCGGAAGTCTCTAAACCCTAAACCCATTCATTTCTTTCAGTGGTATGTTTTCAGTGCTTTATTCGATACGTAGGTTTCTCTACCAATGCATCATCTACAAATTTGAAAGGACATGCTAATGTGGTATATCTAACTCCTTGGGGTTTGGGGTTGGGGTTGGGGGTTGAGGGTTGGGGGTTGGGGGTTGGGGTTTAGGGTTTTAGGGTTTTAGGGTCTAGGGTCTAGGGTTTACAATTAATATAAAATGAAATAGTTTATGTAGTATTTTAATTTATTATAATTTTTTAATTTTTTTAAAATTTTTTAAAATTTTAAAATTAAGACTAAATTGTCTTAGTGTATAAATGTTGAGGGTTAAATATTTTAGAATTAAAAGCAAATTGACATGATATATAAACCAATTAGAAAAGCCATGTCATCGGGTGAACAAAATATATAATCTGAAATAGTTGGATGACTAAATTGTAATTTTTCATAGTTTAAAGATTAAAACGGAAATTCACATTTAATTCAGTGTCCCATGGACCACAGTGTAGTTTAATAGCACTATAATCAATTATTCAAAACCCTATTTGGTTAACAATGGAAGTTTAATAAAATCCAGGGTTTTTAGCTGCTTCCATGCTCTTTTCTTCATATTCAAATCCTTGCACAGACGTAGAGTTTTACATACGGTGACAGGAAATAATTTTCCTTACGATTACTAGAAGCTTATCCCTAACATTACTTTTTGGAAATGTTATTGTTATATTCTGGTGTTAATCGAAGTGTTTTCTGCCATACAGGTTGCTAGATTATTCAATGAAGCTGCTCAGATGTCTCCTGAGGATGCTGATGTACACATTGTCCTTGGTGTTCTGTATAATTTGTCGAGAGAATATGATAAGGCCATTGCATCTTTCATGACTGCTTTGAAACTTAAACCTAATGATTATTCTCTTTGGAACAAGCTTGGTGCAACACAAGCCAACAGTGTGCAGATTGCTGATGCAATATTAGCTTATCAACAGGTAGCCTCTACATGATTCCCCCTTGAATTATGGTGGCCTATCTGTATACCGCCTGATATGTTAATTTCATGATTACTTTTTTTTTATAATTAAAAATTTATTTTCCCTATCCTAAAATTTTAGGGTTCTCTTTACTAAGTTGGAGTACCTGTACTGTGTGAAATTCAAAATATATGAGTATTAGGATTTTACTAAGGATCAATTTGTATGGTGTGTTGCTCACTATTTTGCATGTTAGGCCACAATAAAAAAATGAATTATGAAGGTGTTGACAATGTTGGCAAGGGTGCTGTAACTACCTGAACCATTTGAGGTGCAGGATGTAAAAAGAGCACTTTTTTGAGTAAATTAAGGTGAATATGTAAATTTGTGCTTCTTGAATCAAGGGGGCTTTTTCGCTTCTATACAAAAAAGTGTGCCTAGGACTTGGCTTGTGCTTAATCAATTGAAAGGATGGCATAAAGAAATGCAAAACATGTGATAACCCGACATGTCAATCTTCTGTGTGCCAAATTCATATGGGTTGCATCATCTTTTCCTCTATTTCTCTTCTTTCTTATCTTTCAATGGTAAAGTGATGCATTGGAGTGTTATACAGCCCTCTTGTAGGGTTGAATTATTTACTTGCTCCATCTTTGAAACCCTAGGCTGCTAAAAAGATTCTCCAAATAACATGTTGCACCTTAGAAGACAAACTAGCTCTTCTGTTAAGCTCCATGTAATTAGTTATTTGATTTGTTGAAGCTATTGGTTAATTTAGATGATTTGATTATGCACTTCCTCAATTTACATATACCCTTGATCATCTCTTTCAAAATGCCTTTTTTAATGCATTCAGATCTTGCATATGCAGTTTGATTTGTTTAGCCTCTGTTACTGAGATTGGGCAAACGTGGGTATCAGTTACGGCAACCAGGTTTGTTATATCCTGCTATGTTCTCTCGTTGTCTTGACATTCATGAAAAGGGAACTGCATTTCTTACTTTATGTCTTCATTTCCTTTTGCATATTTCTGAGATGGTCAATCCTTCTAAATGAAAATTTATGGGTACGTGATCAGGAATTTAATCACCTTGTTTTTAATAAATAGGTCTCAACAAATTTTGGATAGAGAATTGGTTCGTGTTCTTTTTGTTCTGGTCCTACTGGGCCATTGGTTTTTTGCTACTCGGGATAGTGGTCCTGTTTTTTTGGGCTTGGAGAATGGGCATGGTTTTGGGGTTTCTGCTCAGTTAATGTGTCTTGTGATAATGGGCATTTTTTTCGTAGTTTATTCTCAATCTCATTTTCCTTTTTTTCTAACATTGCTTTTCCCTTTATTTCAAATTTTTCCTCTTATGTTTTTTAGCTTTTTTGTAACCGACGCCCAAAGGAATGCAAGGACACTGCCGTTTCTGTTTTTGGGATTTTTGGAATCCCTTCATAAGGTATGAATCTTTGCTTCAACATTGTCTTTTCCGTTCTCTGTTTTTAATTTAAGAACTATGCTTTTGTACTTCTATTTCTTGGTTTATTTTATGGTTTTTGGTTTTCAGGTTTAGAAATCACTGTTTCTATTCGTTGTTTCTTTTGTTTTTTTTTTAATTTATTACTCATACACCTGTTGGTCGGCAAATTCTATTCATTCTGCATTCTCCCGGAAGCCAAATAGGAGACTTAATCGTTATTTATTTCGAAAATTTCTATTCTGTGCAGAATTTTAATTGTCATGCTGTAGATAATTTTCTTTCTTATTCTGTTCCTGCTCTATCCCTGTGATATTCCGACTTGGAATAAGCTATTCCCTGGTTGGAATAAGCTATTCCGTGGTTATCCTGGCGTTTGTTATTCCGGTTCAGAATTTTTTGGTGCCGGTTTATGTGTTTTAGTGGCCGGTTCAGGTACTTTTTCTTGTCTGGACCGGGCAACCTGTCATGCTTATTCCGCCCAGGGATATCCCATTCCAGGGATATCCCGGTTCACTGTTATCCCGTATAGGAGTATCCCGGTTCAGGTATATCCTATTCTAGGGATATCCCGATTCCCCTCTTTTTTTTTCTAATGGCTCTTTACCTTCTTTTTAATTTAAAGAAGGTTTTAATTATTCTTCGTCTGCACTGGTTTGTACACGAATGCGTGAGTTATACCGAGTACTCAGTAAATTATAGACTACTTCAAATCTTCATTTTCGAGAGGGATGATCAACTCCGCAAATATCGATCGAAACTTGAACCCTTGTATAGGTATGCAATTTTAGAAAGCACAACAATTGAAATAGGTAGTCTGTATTGGTATCAGATCTATTCCCATGTTCCGATCTTTCCATTTTTTTTTACCCATTTCTTGGGGAAAGTCTCCCAACTATATTTGAAAATGATTTGGTTATCCATAAAGATAAAGAAATGACCCAAAACTGATTTCCTAAGTGACCGTTTATTAAATATCTCTTCAATCTATGCACATTTATTATCCTTTTCTTTCTCTCTCTCTCTCGGTCTCCCTTCTTTGTTTTCTTTTTCTTCCTCATTTCTTCTGTTTTCATAACAAATCATCAAATATATCTCTTCAATCCAAATCTCCTCCCATTTCTTTACCGATTCTCTCTCTCCGTATCGTTTCAATTTCTTTCCTCTCATTGTTTTCGCTTTGGGTAACCGAAGGCCAAAAAAAACACACACGCTACACTCTGTTTTTTGTGGTTTTTGAAATCCACTGCTTCATAGGGGACTGATTTTGAGGTATGAATCTTGAACTTCGTCTTCGTCTGTCTTTGCCTTTTCATTTCTATTTTGGTTTCAGATCAATGTTTTTCTTACTTCTATTTCGGTGGGTTCATTTCTCTGCCGTTTCTTTGTTGCGATTTTTGTAACCCCTGCTTCATTGGAGACTGATTTCAGGTATGAATCTTTGATTCAACATTTGTCTTTTGCTTTTTTCATCTCTTTTTTGGAGTGTGGTGTGTTTAGCTGTGTGTGTTTGCAGTCAGTCTTTGGTCTGACCAAATTAAAGTCTCTTCTTTCCTTTCCCTTTTATCTCACTTAAGATAATGCTTTAAACTTTTTCGGCTGGCTTTCTTTCTAATATGACAGTCCAGATAGCCCACTGGTCTCGTGTATAAAAAACTGCTTTCTAGTCTGATGTCCTGCAAAAGAAAAATCTCTGATTGGCTGGATTATAATTACTGTGAAACCGGTATCCCAATTGTTAAGTCAACCATCAGGAAATTGGCACACATGAATGACTTCAATTAAATAATAGATTTGTCCGTGGGATATGTAGTACTCTTCCTGTCCACAAATGACTGTCTTTAATTAGTATCTTTCTTGCCCTGTAGCAGCAAGAAGTACACATTCATGGATTCCTTTCTATCTCTTTTGCAGGTGCAAATCTATAATAAATAGAAGTTGAAACTGCTTATGGTATTGGAATTTTTCAAAACATTGGCTCATTCCATCTCATTCATCTCCACTTTCTTTTTAAAAAATGGATGTTTTCTTTCGGTCTCTTGTCTCCCGTCTTTCCATTCGTCCATGGCTATTATATTGTAGACTATAATCTGTATTCATTGTGTATCTATATTTGTTGTTTCCACATCTAATTAAGCTAAGCCCAAGAGTGAAGTAAAGGCAGTGCAGTTTTATTTATTGTTCCATAATTTTAGGATCTTGAATTCCATGCATTATTTTTTTTTTTCATGCTTTACTTGCCTGTGCTCGACATAATGGAGTAGAAATGTGTTTATGAGTTCAGGAGGTTGGGTTGTGAGGACTTACAAGCAAGAGGCACATGAAGATCTTGCTGAGATGGATGAGAGGGAGGCAAAAGATTAGGCTAATATGCAACCATGTGGGGCCTCACAAACAATTTCTGTATAAAACTTGGTTCATAAAACCAAGCATCAGCCACACTAGAGCTGTCCATAATTCCTCAACTTCTACAACTAGTTTTTCTGTCGATACTTCTAGTCCAAAGTCGTCTTCAGGTTAGGTTGTAGCACGCTTGTGCTGGCTGCAATACCATCGATTTCAGGACATGTACTGTTTTTTGCAATAGTGTAATACAATTGTTTTGTTGTCATGTTGTGGAAACTTTTCCCTCTTCTTCCCATATATTTTTGATTTTAATGTACAAATTCCAAGTTCGATTACTTATCATCATTTCTGCCATTCAGATGGCTCTATAAGAAAATGAAAAACAAAGTAAAAGAGCTAAGAATTTATTGAGAAGTCTCGGGAAACAAACAAATTGAGAAGGATCAGAGGAAGATAGAAATAGGAAACTTGATGACTATCAACCAAAAAAATTATCAGCTCAGAGTTAAGGGAAAGGGACCTTTCTTCTTTCCTCTGTTTTTCTTATTCTCGATTTTTTTTCTATCTCCCAATTCTCAAAACCCTAATTATATATATTTTTTATTTCCCTTTTTCGTTCATCAATTGAAGCTTTTCAATTGCCAATAGTAATCTCCCTCGAAGAATCATCAAGGTTCCTCTTTCTATCTTCCTCTGATCCTTCTCGATTTTCCCGATATTTCTCAATAAACTCTTAGTTCTTTTAACTTTGTTCTTCATTTTCTTCGTTCCTAAAGTTTAGTAACTCAAGTTTTTCTGGCTGTGATGAATCAAAATCCTCAGCTATTTATTTTACGATCATCTTCTGATATTGAAGAAAGCATTACCTCTTTTTCTTCTTTGTTTGAATTTTGTTTATTTTTCATTCTTTAATTTTGGTTTCTTTATCGTTGATCTAAGCAGGACCAAACAACTTACCTTCCCAAATCCGAGCTAGCTCCTGAAAACCATGAAAAAGTTAAAAAAAAAGAAAATCAAAAGCCCTTGGGCCTCAGTACCGCCGAACCCTGTTAATAGCCTGCTTCCCTTAAATATTTAGACCATGGAACAACAAAGATAATTCATTAGCTTAATCAAATTTGGTATCTCTTATATCAGCCTAAAATGAAGGTAAAAGTTCTGTGCAGGAAGCTGTATGACTAGGTTCAATACGATCTCAAAGAAATAGCTTTCCCTTCTTCATTGCATGATCCTCCCCACATCAAAAAGCGCCGCAAATTGACTTGGCACGAGCGCTTCTTGGTACTTTTCTTTTCCAATTTCTCTTCCGCAGTAAGAGTTTTGTTTGCTTATTGATTTCTGGGTTTTAATGATGAATGCTGTTAGATTCTGGGTTTCCCCCCTTCCTTTATATAATTGTATATTTTTTATGGTTTATGTGATGGAGAAGCTATATTAGTACTGGATTGTAGTTTAGATATTACTGCCAGTTTAAAGAGCATGGCTCTTTCATTTCTCCATCAGAGTAAAATAGTGAGCTTGGTTTGTTAATTAACCTCTTTTTTTTTTTCCTTCTTTTTTTGCGCCGTTGCTATTGCTGTAAGCAGAACATTTTCGAATTCTGAAGCCTTTTTTTGGAAGAAAAAATTGACTAGTTTTTTACTTTAAATCAAGAACGTATGTTTGGAAGTACTTTACGTTTGAACTATTAGCAATATCGAATCAAATATGATGACTTTGCCACTTCCTTTTTATAATATATATTTTTTTGCTTTTGTTCCATTGAACAAATTTTAAAGAAGCATAATGGAAATTTGAAATTTCACAGATGCTAGCTGGTGATCAGGGTGGAAATTAGATCATTGGGATATTGAAATGATCAAATGACTTTTATGTACTGTTCTACTTACTTGATGGTTAACTTAACCACTTGAATGTCAAATAATGGTCAATTTGCCTATGCATTAGGGACTAAGAGGCATTTATTTTTAGCATATAAGTAGTAAAAACCTGTCATCCTTCTTTAGGTCTTGAAGGAGGCCTCTAGGCTTTATGTTGCAAGTTGGGTAAGGGATATTGGTCCTGATCTTAGACCAAACTAAAGGAGGATGATGGGACTGAAGGTAAATCCAATGGAGATAAGGTAAATCCAATGAAGGTACTCCTTAACTCTCCCATTTCTTCACCATCTCTTTCTCTTCAAATTTGTCATCTCCACCTCAATCGTTTCTGGTTATTTATTTATTTATTTATTTTTTTTGTGATATTGAAATCACTTGCTTCATCCATAGATTTTGGGTTTTCAGCCCTATGAAATATTGTTTCGGTTCGTCTTTTCAAATCTTTGGATGTAGGTGTGGTTGTTCTTGTTGGATGCTTTGGGAAAGAAAGAAACTCTGGTTCTACAAGATTTCACCAGCAATGGCCTCTCTTTTGCAGTCAACTACTTTATTATTCATATTATCTATTACATTGATTCTTGTCCCTAATAGACACACCATTCCCTTCATCGTATTGCACGGTAATGTTCTTATCCCAATATCTTTTCTTTTCAATTTTAATGTTCTTATGCACTATCCCATGGCTTAAATGCATTCTTTAATGCCCTAAAACTTGAGATAAATGGGGATTAGATGTCAGTTTAACCTGATACCCATATTTCTTTTATGGATATATTGCTTTTCAACTAAGACCACATAACTTCATTTCTAGTGAAATTGTTTAAGCAATTGTGCCTTTGTATAAATTGTTAAAATTCTGTTAAATGTACGGGTTAAACAGGATTAGATGCCAGTTTAACCTGATACCCATATTTCTTTTATTTGATATCTTATAATATTGATTGTCAAAGCAGTAGTAATTGTATTTTGGTTTTCTAATAATCTGGTTTGTTCGCAAGGTCAATTATTGTACAATGCATCACGGATTCCCCAAGCTTAAACATACCGATTCCTTTTCATCCATGATTATTGAAATTATCCAAGGACTAAGTTGTGAAATTATCCAACTTAATGCTAGCTTAAACATACCGATTCCTTTTCATCCATTCAACAAATCAACACATTCACACTCATACACATATTAACCATTTCCATCTCAATATAATACTCAAAGTTAGTTACATATAACTATCTCAAAATACTCAACATGATTCTTTCCCTGGCAAGGTTGACCATTTACCTTTCTATTCCACCTGAATCTAAATAAATTTGAATTATGTCTAATGCCGTGTGAATACTATCATATTTTAGGAAAGAGAACAACCTATTGATTTAGCAAGCAAGAAAACCTTTCAACACAAAGGATCTGTTTTCTTATACCGGTACATTTTGTGTTGTATTTGCTGGCTTGCTATAGCCACTTTGTTGTACCATGCAATGTTAATTTCTTATACATGAAAAATTTTACTGGAAAGGGATAGGAGCTATTTTTTCGTTTAAACATTGAAGTTTTGCAATATGATTGATATCATGTTTATCTTAGTGGCCTGAGGCTTCAGGCTTCAGGCTTCAGTCAGAGTACCAGATCTAAGGCTGCAGTCTTTGCCTGGCTGCTAATGTTCTGGATCTAACCTATTATCATTTGTTGTCACATGAACTAGTAGTGCATTACATTTCACTTATCATCCGCTTCTATTTATTCTTGAACCATGTCAAAACCTTTTTGGCTTAATTAAAATTAATTTGAATGGATAAGGTTCCATCTTAAACTATGTCTATATCAAGCCTATGAAGTGTAATGTTTCACATTTATTGCAAATTGTTTTGGATGATTAATGTGTCTGCTTGTCATTATCTTGAGACTTACATGGATTATGCAAGACCTTTTTATACTTCTGTTACTCTTGATTAATGCATCTGCAGTTTTATGTGGTCTTTACTGGGGTCCAAATATTTGACTTTGTAGAAAAAATGTAATTCACTGATTAAATATCTCTGTACAGGCTATTGCAGCAATGATGTGTGCTCAGGAGGCCGATCCTACCAATCTGGAAGTACTTCTTGCTCTTGGTGTGAGTCATACAAATGGTTAGTGAATGCTTATTGTCCCTTTAATCAAGATGAGATTAAAATTTTGAGTGTCAAACAAATAATACTGTTTGAAAAGTTCAGAATTGGAACAGACTGCTGCTTTAAAGTATCTGTATGGATGGTTACGTCATCACCCAAAGTATGGTACTCTTGCACCACCGGAGCTCGCTAATTTTTTGTATTATGCTGTTGTAAGTACTCTAGGGTATAATTCTTTGTTTTTTTGGTTGGTTTTTGTCATTTGGAACAATGCCTTGATACTGCAATCTTGGTTTGAGTGTAAGCCGCTTCCTCTAATGTTACTGTGGGATAGTCTGCTTATGTTGTGAATGCTGTGATTACAAGAGTGTCTTTTTGCATATGATTTCCATGACTGCAGTGATTATATTTTGGACTTAGAGTTTTACATACGGTGACAGGAAATAATTTCCTTACGATTACTAGAAGCTTATCCCTAACATTACATTTTGGAAATGTTATTGTTATATTCTGGTGTTAATCGAAGTGTTTTCTGCCATACAGGTTGCTAGATTATTCAATGAAGCTGCTCAGATGTCTCCTGAGGATGCTGATGTACACATTGTCCTTGGTGTTCTGTATAATTTGTCGAGAGAATATGATAAGGCCATTGCATCTTTCATAACTGCTTTGAAACTTAAACCTAATGATTATTCTCTTTGGAACAAGCTTGGTGCAACACAAGCCAACAGTGTGCAGAGTGCTGATGCAATATTAGCTTATCAACAGGTAGCCTCTACATGATTCCCCCTTGAATTGTGGTGGCCTATCTGTATACCGCCTGATATGTTAATTTCATGATTACTTTTTTTTTTTATAATTAAAAATTTATTTTCCCTATCCTAAAATTTTAGGGTTCTCTTTACTAAGTTGGAGTACCTGTACTGTGTGAAATTCAAAATATATGAGTATTAGGATTTTACTAAGGATCAATTTGTATGGTGTGTTGCTCACTATTTTGCATGTTAGGCCACAATAAAAAAAATGAATTATGAAGGTGTTGACAATGTTGGCAAGGGTGCTGTAACTACCTGAACCATTTGAGGTGCAGGATGTAAAAAGAGCACTTTTTTGAGTAAATTAAGGTGAATATGTAAATTTGTGCTTCTTGAATCAAGGGGGCTTTTTCGCTTCTATACAAAAAAGTGTGCCTAGGACTTGGCTTGTGCTTAATCAATTGAAAGGATGGCATAAAGAAATGCAAAACATGTGATAACCCGACATGTCAATCTTCTGTGTGCCAAATTCATATGGGTTGCATCATCTTTTCCTCTATTTCTCTTCTTTCTTATCTTTCAATGGTAAAGTGATGCATTGGAGTGTTATACAGCCCTCTTGTAGGGTTGAATTATTTACTTGCTCCATCTTTGAAACCCTAGGCTGCTAAAAAGATTCTCCAAATAACATGTTGCACCTTAGAAGACAAACTAGCTCTTCTGTTAAGCTCCATGTAATTAGTTATTTGATTTGTTGAAGCTATTGGTTAATTTAGATGATTTGATTATGCACTTCCTCAATTTACATATACCCTTGATCATCTCTTTCAAAATGCCTTTTTTAATGCATTCAGATCTTGCATATGCAGTTTGATTTGTTTAGCCTCTGTTACTGAGATTGGGCAAACGTGGGTATCAGTTACGGCAACCAGGTTTGTCATATCCTGCTATGTTCTCTCATTGTCTTGACATTCATGAAAAGGGAACTGCATTTCTTACTTTATGTCTTCGTTTCCTTTTGCATATTTCTGAGATGGCCAATCCTTCTAAATGAAAATTTATGGGTACGTGATCAGGAATTTAATCACCTTGTTTTCAATATATAGGTCTCAACAAATTTTGGATAGAGAATTGGTTCGCGTTCTTTTTGTTCTGGTCCTACTGGGCCATTGGTTTTTTGCTACTCGGGATATTGGTCCTGGTTTTTTGGGCTTGGAGAATGGGCATGGTTTTGGGGTTTCTGCTCAGCTACTGTCTTGTGATAATGGGCATTTTTTTCGTAGTTTATTCTCAATCTCATTTTCCTTTTTTTCTAACATTGCTTTTCCCTTTATTTCAAATTTTTCCTCTTATGTTTTTTAGCTTTTTTGTAACCGACGCCCAAAGGAATGCAAGGACACTGCCGTTTCTGTTTTTGGGATTTTTGGAATCCCTTCATAAGGTATGAATCTTTGCTTCAACATTGTCTTTTCCGTTCTCTGTTTTTAATTTAAGAACTATGCTTTTGTACTTCTATTTCTTGGTTTATTTTATGGTTTTTGGTTTTCAGGTTTGGAAATCACTGATTCTATTCGATGTTTCTTTTGTTTTTTTTTTTTTAATTTATTACTCATACACCTGTTGGTCGGCAAATTCTGTTCATTCTGCATTCTCCCGGAAGCCAAACAGGAGACTTAATCGTTATTTATTTCGAAAATTTTCTATTCTGTGCAGAATTTTAATTGTCATGCTGTAGATAATTTTCTTTCTTATTCTGTTCCTGCTCTATCCGTGTGATATTCCGACTCGGAATAAGCTATTCCCTGGTTGGAATAAGCTATTCCCTGGTTGGAATAAGCTATTCCCTGGTTGGAATAAGCTATTCCCTGGTTGGAATAAGCTATTCCCTGGTTGGAATAAGCTATTCCCTGGTTGGAATAAGCTATTCCCTGGTTGGAATAAGCGATTCCGCGGTTATCCTGGCGTTTGTTATTCCGGTTCAGAATTTTTTGGTGCCGGTTTATGTGTTTTAGTGGCCGTTTCAGGTACTTTTTCTTGTCTGGACCGGGCAACCTGTCATGCTTATTCCGCCCAGGGATATTCCATTCCAGGGATATCCCGGTTCACTGTTATCCCGTATAGGAGTATCCCGGTTTGGGTATATCCTATTCTAGGGATATCCCGATTCCCATCTTTTTTTTTCTAATGGCTCTTTACCTTCTTTGTAATTTAAAGAAGGTTTTAATTATTCTTCAGCCTTTTCAAATCCCCTCCCTTATCCATCGTTGAAATTTCTCTCTCTTCCATTCATAGCTTTTTCATTAAATAAAAAATTAAATAAAAATAATAAAATTTAATAATTCAAATAAAATACTAAGTGACCGTTAAAATGGCCCAAAACTGATTTACTAAGTGACCGTTTATTAAATATCTCTTCAATCTATGCACATTTATTATCCTTTTCTTTCTCTCTCTCTCGGTCTCCCCTCTTTGTTTTCTTTTTCTTCCTCATTTCTTCTGTTTTCATAAACAAATCATCAAATATATCTCTTCAATCCAAATCTCCTCCCATTTCTTTACCGATTCTCTCTCTCCGTATCTTTTCAATTTCCTTCCTCTCATTTTTTTCGCTTTGGCTAACCGAAGGCCAAAAAAACACACACGCTACACTCTGTTTTTTGTGGTTTTTGAAATCCACTGCTTCATAGGGGACTGATTTTGAGGTATGAATCTTGAACTTCGTCTTCGTCTGTCTTTGCCTTTTCATTTCTATTTTGGTTTCAGATCAATGTTTTTTTTACTTCTATTTCGGTGGGTTCATTTCTCTGCCGTTTCTTTGTTGCGATTTTTGTAACCCCTGCTTCATTGGAGACTGATTTCAGGTATGAATCTTTGATTCAACATTTGTCTTTTGCTTTTTTCATCTCTTTTTTGGAGTGTGGTGTGTTTAGCTGTGTGTGTTTGCAGTCAGTCTTTGGTCTGACCAAATTAAAGTCTCTTCTTTCCTTTCCCTTTTATCTCACTTAAGATAATGCTTTAAACTTTTTCGGCTGGCTTTCTTTCTAATATGACAGTCCAGATAGCCTACTGGTCTCGTGTATAAAAAACTGCTTTCTAGTCTGATGTCCTGCAAAAGAAAATCCTCTGATTGGCTGGATTATAATTACTGTGAAACCGGTATCCCAATTGTTAAGTCAACCATCAGGAAATCGGCACACATGAATGACTTTAATTAAATAATTCCCTGGGAAACTGTACAATAATTAGTTTAATTGATCAGTCTGAGGTATGTGACTTAAAATCTTTCATAGGATGGATGATCTCTTTACAGTCAATCATCCAGGACAGATGTTTGAGTTTTCATGTTGTCCTTCGTAAATTCTCTGGTCTCTAGAACATTACTTGGACTAATAAATTAGCTTTATGGTTAAAAGGGTGTGTTCTACATCTGTAAGTGTTCTCGTTTTTCTTAATGTTGAATAATCTCATGTCTTCCAGGATAGCATCTTATCTGAAAAGAAGTGGCTTCGGATTTTGTGTAATTCATATTTTAAGCAGCTTGTGGAAGATGTTGCTTTCTTTTTGTGGTAAGTGATTCAAGTAACAGAGTTCTATTTAAGCAGCCATTGGTTAATGACTTCGGCTTATATCGTATTAGTTTGCATGAATTTGATTCTTTGAACAATCTTCTTGTGGTTTTTTTTGGTTTAATTCAAAATTTTCTGAATCACAATGTGAAAAAGTTATGCTCTAATTTTCCGAATTGTCAAGATATAGGTATTTTAGGGGAAGCCTACTCTCTGTTTACTGGTAAGTTTAATCTTGAGTGTTAAATGAGGTTGATATTCTTTAATCTACAGTTTATATAAATTTAAGGTCAGGGAATAGCTGTTTCCAATTTCTTGAACACTTGGCTGTTTTCATTTAATTACGGTTAATAAATATTTAAGGCCACTTTCCTTATACAAGTGCTGTTTGATTTCCTTTTTCAAGGAAAAATGCAGTTTGTATGGCATTATTGTGTGTTTTCTAATAGAATCAAAAGTAAGAGACTTTGGGATCAATTAACATCAATTTTAACTAGAAGAACATGGTCATATTTGGAGTGAAAAGTCTGCCATTTTATCTGGTGCTAAGGTGGTGCATATTAGTCCGTCCATGGATCAATGCATATTTAGTTTTCTTTTCACACTGCTAGGTGCTTGCACTCTTCAGTAAGGATCAGGGTAGATTTTCTTTAAAATAGTTGAGTGGAGCTCATTGATGAACTTAGTTGGAATTGTTTGTGTGCCGGTGCTTGTACGATTTGGAAATGGATTTTGATTGAAATATTCTGGTAATATCTAAATGCATGGCATGGCTGGAATTAGGGATGCAATTTAACTGAAAAGGTGTTTTATATTACAAAGTAGTTACGAGTGGTTATTGTGTTGCATTAGAAGATGTTAACTATGAGTTGTTTTCTTTCTTATGAAGAATGCAGTATATTTGCCTTTTTTGATCTTACAATGACAGTTTTCTTGCAAAGTTTTATATTTGATTCGTATTACTGGTTTATTTTTCTAAAAATCCAGATTACTCATCTTTTGCTTTGTTATTGTTAATTATGTAGAAAACGAAGGCTTCTTTTTTGAGGACGTCGGCCATTCATATCAACCCAAGGTATCTCTCTACAATCTCATGGTTTTGTTTGGAATAACATTGATGCGTGTTGTTTTATTTGATTGTTGTTTTCTAAATTGTCAAAAGTAAATTAATTTTCTTTGGATCAAATTTAATTTTTAAAAGATTAGTAAACTATTTTTGACCAAAACAATTTAATTTTGAAGCAATTGTTTTAAAAGAAAATAATTTTAATAAACTTTAATTTAATTTAAATTTTAAGAATTGTTTTAAAAATTTTTTAAACCAGATCATTAGGTTCAAGCATTACACACCACTTAAAAGCTACAAAAGTTAGACGAAGTTAAAAAGAACAATATAAGTGGAAATGATCCGGAAGTCTCTAAACCCTAAACCCATTCATTTCTTTCAGTGGTATGTTTTCAGTGCTTTATTCGATATGTAGGTTTCTCTACCAATGCATCATCTGCAAATTTGAAAGGACATGCTAATGTGTTTTTACCAGGGAACTATATCTAACTCCTTGTGCTATTGCAGACGGATATACCTTCCAATTTAGCTTTATCTTTCCTTTTCTTTCTGCTACTATCTCGTGCTTTGAGTAGTCTTTACATGCATGTCACCTTTTAGCCTGCTTTTCTTGCATAACACAATTAATGAGCTAAAACATACAGGAACAAGCTCAGTTAACATCTGTAGATCAAATGAGAGGGGGAAATATAGAAAGTTTGGCTGCAATTCAGCAGACTAGGATGCTTGCACATACACTCTCTCAAAACAGTGATCCTAAGTTTCGGGTTATTTAAAACTGTTTGGCTAAATACTTGCAATGTGTCAAGATAGCTCTTAATGATACAATCGTTACTATGCATGAGTTAATATATGCACTTATGTGCTGTATATTTTGGGGCATGCAGAATTCAAAATTTCTTCAATTTGTATCCAAGATGAGTTGTGATGATCATTGATGATAATCAGGTCAAACCAGCATCAGAGAACTGGGCAACAGAATATCAGCAACAGTACAATGGAG